>BLSH010462607.1:121439-132020 GCA_018402905.1 Glandirana rugosa | reverse complement strand
CGAAGGTATGATATAACCCCATCTCCTAGTGTGGACTCCTTCTATGCTCTGAGACATAGCTGTGCGCAACCCCTCCCCGTACCTGCTAGCGTCATGAACCTTGATCGTACCTCGATCAATTAAGGTACTCTTCACGGCTGACCCGAACGCTCTTTTCCTCTCCACTAAGGGTTTGTACCTAAAATAGAAACGACAAATGTCTGTCCACGTGAACATCGTGGTCTTTCTACACTCATGGAACAGTAGCGAAACATACGTTTATTTACGAAAAATTTGATATATTCGTGATAGGCCAAAAGAAAGAGATGATAAACCCAACGCGTGTCGATACAGAGTCTCGTATCTTCCTCAGGTGTGATCCTCTACCCCAATATAGTATGGAAGCTTGTGCACTGGTAGACAAGACCCTCCAAGAAGGTATTAACAAAATGGAAGCCTCCTTCTTGAAATTGTATAATTACCATACACAGTACTTTTACCATCTCCCGAAGATCCATAAAAGCCTAGATGTCTCGCCTGGCCGCCCCATTGTGGCTGCCATGGAAAGTGTTACCAATTTTTTCCCATTTACATAGACCACTTCTTGCAGCCACTAGCACAGAGTCTACCTGCATATATACCCTATGGCATCCATCTCCTTGAGATCCTCCAATCATACCAGTGGCAACCATCCTTCCGCATGACATTGGACTTGAGGCAGTGGAATACTTTCTATCTCAAGACCCCTTTAATCAACCCCAGACAGGCCAAAGTGATCCTGGACTTCACATAGTTCTGTCTAACCCATAATTACTTCTTGTTCCATAACCAGTACTACCTACAGGTCCAAGGCACAGCAATGGGGGCTAATTTTGCCCCCAGCTATGCTAATCTCACTATGGGCCTGTGGGAACAACATTTCATCTGGCATAACAACCCCTACTCCCAGCACATAGTATACTTTGGCAGATACATAGACGACATAATCGTCATCTGGGATGGCCCCCACTCCCAGGTCGAAGAATTCGTAACTTATGGCAACGCCAATAATCCGGGCCTGTCATTTACCTCAGTGTGTGACCCCCGACACACTCACTTTCCTGGACCTGGAGCTATTCCATACTGAAAATATCATACATGCCAAGAACTATACAAAGCCCACGGCAGGCAACTCATATTTGCATTTCCAGAGTTGCCACAACCCCAGGTGGGTAGCCAACATTCTTAAAAGCTAATTTTGCTGACTGAAACATAACTGTACACGCCCAGAAGACTACGTAGAACCAGGAAGCCAAACAAAAATTTCTGGAGAAAGGATACCCCCCTCAGCTTGTTCAAGAAGCTCATGAACATTTAATTGAAGACAAGCATTTCACTATACACCAGCGACTAACTGGCTAACCCCAAAAACGACCAGATTTGTTACCCAGTTCCATGTAAAGCATAAAAAGATGGAATACATCTTCCGCAAACACTGGGGAATACTACTAGAGGACCCTCATCTCCAATCCTCTCTCACTACCAGACCCAACATCACCTATAGACGAGCCAAAAACATCAAAAGTCCAGTAGCACCAAGCAAACTAAAAACCACCAAAATACAATCCAGACCCACCCTCACTTTATTGGACATCAAGGGGATTAAATGCTTAACTTGCCAATTCGTGAAACATGGTCAAAAATACTTTACCACCAAGGGCAAGACCTACCACTTAGGGGAATCCTACAACTGTTCATCTGAATTTGTAATCTATTGCCTCACCTGCCACTGCGGTCTACTATATGTGGGCCCCACAGAACAAACTCTACGCAAAAGATTTGATGAGCACAGGCGGTTCATTGATGAGGGTGCCGAGCTCACCATACCCAGACATTTCAAGAAGTTCCTTCATGGCTCCACTAAAGGGCATATATACGCACACCCTTATAGCAAGCTTCCATGAGTCCTCTTTTGGTAAAAGTACATTTTATTAACTCAATTTTTTCAGCTTAAATTTTATTTATTGTGCCATACATTATTCATTTGTATAGGCCCTTTTTTTTAACCTTCCTTTTTAATTAATAATACTTCACTTGATCTTACTTGTATTATATGTAACATGTAATCACTATAAGAACCACTGTTTAGGTACCTCTGGCGGCCACAGGTGGAGAACACTCTGCAGTGGGGCAGGCGTCGCTCCACTGATCACTGTTGTCTCATGGACCGCATCCCCCTCCCTGCATAAATGTCTCACCAAAATGGCCGCAGCAGATGCCTGACGAAGGAGCAGGGACACGCCAAAACGCGAGCTTGCTCTGCCACGCCCCCTGATCCTCAGCTCCCACACACGGATGGCGCTGACAGTTTGCCTGGCTACCCCCCTCTCCTGTATCGGAGCCTCGGAATCCACCAGAGCAGCCGGATTACAAGGGACCCTTGTCCAGCAAGAAAGAAAGGATGCTTTGTGGCAACTATCTGTACTACATAAAAAATTAGCAATGGTGTAGGAATGGCGCTGTCTATCAATAGGTATAGGGTGGTAACCCGAATACAATGGAATATCCAATATCACTAAAATATGTATAACAAATAATCCATAAAAAAATGTGTCCGTAAAACTCCGTAAAAGTCCGTATAATAAATCAATGTATAAAAGCCGGCTAAAACATTAATAAGATTGTTCGAACTAGAGGAAATGATGAGGTAATGGCGTAAGAAATAGCATAGGATTAAAAGAAGAAGTATAAACTCATATAAAATATTATATCAGAGAATGCCCATAGAAATCCATAAAAATATCACAAAAATCAGTAATAATGGTAATAGGTAAATATATATGCCCTCTAAAATACTGATAAATAATGACTTGATAAAAAGGCTCAACATTAATATAAGAAAAACAAAGATGCAATATTAGCCGATGGATGACAGAAAAAACTTTTCTGCCTATCAATAAGAGTCCATGAACTTAGGTGAGTGTTCGTGGGTTAAAATACCAAACAATTCTATACCAAGAGCTGAAAGGATGTGTTGAGGAGGTTTATATAAGTCTCAACCAAAACACAACATGCTGTTAAATGTAACTTCAGTCCTGTGTTTTCCCCATTATTTTAGGTGCTTATACCGAACTTCAGTGACTTCCAAAAATGCAGGAATGATGTTAGATGTAGTGGTTCCCAAATAAAGTGACTTCCGTGCTGATCCAAACATCAAAAAATCAAGGTGACTTCTGTGCTTCCCCGCATGTGTCCCCACTTACCAAAATTTTCTCACCCCTGCAGGGGTACACGCCTCGGTAAATGGGGTCTTGGGGTCCTCCCTCCGGGGGTCCTGATAGATCCTCCCTGTTACCCTCTCCTGGGTCTCCTCTTCCGGTCTCCAGGGGAATCTTCCTTCGGGTTAAACGCTCAGGTAGGGGATGCGGTAAGAAAGGAAAATGGAATCCACGATGGTGAAGTACGTTTGTGCCAAAAATTTATTGAAATAAAAGTAAAAGCTTGTCCATGTAAAATCACAACAACTTTCCGGTTTGAATGGAGCAAACACGTAGAAGTAGGGTAGAACCCGCGTGGCCCTAACGTCATTGCGTCATTTCCGGTTTTGTATCACTGATCGTTGGAACGCACAGCGAGGAGGAAGGAAGGGGCTCCTACCTTCCTCAAAGCGGGTTCTACCCTACCTCTACGCGTTTGCTCCATTCAAACCGGAAAGTTGTTGTGACTTTACATGGACAAGCTTTTACTTTTATTTCAATAAATTTTTGGCACAAACGTACTTCACCATCGTGGATTCCCTTTTCCTTTCTTACCACATCCCCTACCTGAGCGTTTAACCCGAAGGAAGATTCCCCTGGAGACCGTAAGAGGAGACCCAGGAGAGGGTAACAGGGAGGATCTATCAGGACCCCCAGAGGGAGGACCCCAAGACCCCATTTACCGAGGCGTGTACCCCTGCAGGGGTGAGAAAATTTTGGTAAGTGGGGACACATGCGGGGAAGCACAGAAGTCACCTTGATTTTTTGATGTTTGGATCAGCACGGAAGTCACTTTATTTGGGAACCACTACATCTAACATCATTCCTGCATTTTTGGAAGTCACTGAAGTTTGGTATAAGCACCTAAAATAATGGGGAAAACACAGGACTGAAGTTACATTTAACAGCATGTTGTGTTTTGGTTGAGACTTATATAAACCTCCTCAACACATCCTTTCAGCTCTTGGTATAGAATTGTTTGGTATTTTAACCCACGAACACTCACCTAAGTTCATGGACTCTTATTGATAGGCAGAAAAGTTTTTTCTGTCATCCATCAGCTAATATTGCATCTTTGTTTTTCTTATATTAATGTTGAGCCTTTTTATCAAGTCATTATTTATCAGTATTTTAGGGGGCATATATATTTACCTATTACCATTATTACTGATTTTTGTGATATTTTTACGGATTTCTATGGGCATTCTCTGATATAATATTTTATATGAGTTTATACTTCTTCTTTTAATCCTATGCTATTTCTTACGCCATTACCTCATCATTTCCTCTAGTTCGAACAATCTTATTAATGTTTTAGCCGGCTTTTATACATTGATTTATTATACAGACTTTTACGGACATTTTACGGAGTTTTACGGACACATTTTTTTATGGATTATTTGTTATACATATTTTAGTGATATTGGATATTCCATTGTATTCGGGTTACCACCCTATACCTATTGATAGACAGCGCCATTCCTACACCATTGCTAATTTTTTTTGTTGTTTCCCTATTGGGAAATTCATAGGAAGGCAGCAGTCTCACTGTGTTTCTTATCAGTCCTAAGCGCAGGAATCCTCACTTATTATCTGTACTACCTGCCTTTTTATCCTCACCAATTTGTGAGTTTATTACCATTAAAAAAGCTTCTTACTAACCCATGCTGCACTTAGATTGGCGCCGCTCTGCTTTCTTCTCTCTACCATTACAGAGTCTGCTTCTGCTCTGACAGCTGGCAACCTACATCCTAACAAATCAGAGCCCCTTGGTCTGATTTAGGCAGCATTGTGGATATTTACTCACTGGACTTTTATGGTTACCTCTCCCCCTGGTTTCATCTCCCTCTTTCCCCCACCCTAGCTGCGTACCAACACTCAAATTATGGCTTTTATGTTATAGAGGGTACAACTATGTCAGCTCGTACTAGATGTCACCATCTGAGCGAAAAGGGACGCTATGGTAGGAGACCCAGGGGGACCCCACTTTTGATACAAACATAAAAAAAGCCAGACTGGAGTTTGCCAAAACTTGCCTGAGGAAACCAAAATCCTTTTGGGGCAATGTGGACAGACTAAATAAAATTACAGCTTTTTGGTAAAACCCATCATTTTGTTTTCAGAATAAGAAATGAGGTATTTAAAGAAAAGAATACAGTCCCTACAGTCAAACATGGTGGAGGTTCATCCCATAGATAAATCCCATAGATCACCTGTGGAGAGAATTCAAAACAGCAGTTGGGAAAAGGAACCCTTCCAATCTGAGAGACCTGGAGCAGTTGGCAAAAGAGTGGTCGAAAATTCCAGTAGAGAGGTGCAAGAAACCTACATTGATGGTTGCAGGAAGCAAATGATTTCAGTTATTTTTTCTAAGGGGTGTGCTACCAAATATTAAATTATAATTTTGTCCAGTCCATTTTTGGAATTGTGTGGAATGTGTCAAATTTGGCTTTTTGTTTATCCACTTTTTTGTGTCATACCAATACAAACAAAAGAAACATGAGAATGCCTATCTGCCTTTGTTTATGCCTTTTAACATTGGTATGTCTGTTTATACTAGCTTCATCTTCCTTAAACTGAACAGTGAATGACTGCTTAAATGTGTCTTTGGTAATCCGTTTTTGGCACTGCTGTTTAAAATACATCTGTAGGCATGTTTCTAACATTATGATGTTTATTTAGCCTATAGCCTTACCTAAATTATGGTTTCTCTTATCTTTACAATCTTGCCCTTCTTGGCCTTTGTTGCATCTTGATTGTAGTGTTAGACGTTTGCTGTGATAGCTGTGTGCCTAATATCTCCTAATTGATTAATTGTCCACTTCCATCCCCACCCATCACAGTATAAAATCAAGCTTTGCTTACGGGGCATAGCATTGCAGGGTATTCTTCCAAAAAAAGTGGGGTGCTTTAAATAAGTGGGCACTTCTGCTCTTGCACTTCAGCGATTTGCACAAAGCGCATGCTAACAAAAAACGACTTTAACACCAGACTACAGGTAACCTCATTTCCAAAACATCACACTTTCCTCTCTGAAACATACATACCTTACCTCTCCTTTTCACAATAGCAGCCTCTCTCCTCAAACTATCTTTTCTTCTCCCCTCTTCCCCACCCCACAATCTGTACATATCATCCTCACTTCTCCCCTCTCCCTATTACTGCACTCACCACCTCTTTCTAACTCTAAGCCCACATGGTAACAAAACCAGGATGGTCAAGCATGTCCCTTCATATAAATCATATTCCCATGTTGCCTCCCTCTCTCCTTCTCCTAGCCTCTGGAGATATTTCCCCAAACCCTGGGCCTCTCTCATTTAACCACACCCATCACCACCACCCCACACCCTCTAACAGTAGTCGCAACCTACACAATTTAATCTCCATCCCCCCTTCTTCCCAAAACCAGCCTCCCCTTCTCCTATGCCCACTGGAATGCCCACTCTGTCTGCAACAAGCTCACTGCTGTTCATGACCTATTTGTCACTAATCCCTTTCATCTACTTGCTATCACCGAAACCTGGCTCCACTAATGCGATTCTCCTTCTCCTGCTTCCCTCTCCCATGGTGGCCTTCTCTGGACTCACTCCCCTAGGCCTAATGGACGCAAGGGAGGTGGAGTGGGATTCCTCCTATCCCCACTGAGCACCTTTCAGGTTCTTCACTCTCCTCCCTCTTTCACTCATCATTTGAAGCCCACTGTAGAAGTCTATTCTCTCCAACCTCCCTAAGAATTGCTGTGATCTACAAGCCTCTTGGACCACTGTCAGCTTTCCTTGATGAATTTTCAGCCTGGCTACCCTACTTTCTATCTTCTGAAATTCCCCCAATCCTTCTTGGTGACTTCAACATCCCAGTTAACACTAACACTACTGATACTTCTAAATTTCTTAGTCTAACCTCCTCATTTGACCTGAAGCAATGGGTACAGGCTCCTACTCACACTGATGGAAACACCCTCGACCTTGTCTTCTATCTATGCACTCCATGCAACTTCTCCAACAATCCTTTTCCCCCTCTCCAACCATCACCTTATTAGTTTCTCTCTCTCCCTGCCTTGCACCACCTTCCCCTCCAATCGCCTAACCGTCACCTGTAGAAACCTTCGCCAACTCAACACTTCTGTCCTCTATTCTGCTACTGACCACCTTTATGAAAAAATCTCACACCTGTCCTGCCACAACCAAGCCACTGCAATCTACAATAAATCCCTGTCCTCCACCCTGGACGAGCTAGCTCCCCTCACCACACACAAAATCAGGCCTGGACACCTACAACCCTGGCAAACAGACGACACCAGAAACTTCAAAAGGCGTAGCTGCGCCCTTGAGCGTCTGTGGCACAAGACTAAGTCTCTCAAAGACTACAACCTATACAAATCTGCCCTCCATAAATACAATTCTCACCTCCACACTGCCAAGCAGACCTATTTTACCACTCTTATTATCACCTTCTCATCCAGTCCCAGTCAACTCTTCTCTACCTTCAACTCCCTACTTCGTTCTCCCACACTTCCACCCACTAACACACTCAATGCCCAGGAGATTGCTAATCACTTCAAAAGCAAGATTGACACAATTCGTGATGAAATCTCCACTCTGCAGGCATCTTCCCCAGATAACACCCTATGTCAACAAGCACAAATTGACACTATCCTTATTCAAACCTGCTACTATAAACAAGGTTGCTAAACTCCTTTCTAAAGCCCACCGGACCCTTTTGCCGCTCATATACTACGCTCACCCTCTGACTCTATCCTGCACTCTCTAACTCACATCTTCAATCTCTCCCTCTCTTCTGGCATCTTCCCCAATGCTCTAAAACATGCATTGGTCACCCCCATACTCAAAGAGCCATCCCTGGACCCTACCGATCTTAACAATCTGCGTCCTATCTCCTTGCTCCCCTTTTCCTTCAAACTCCTCGAACGCCTAGTCCACAACCAACTGAGTCACCACCTTGTTAAGAATAACCTTCTGGACCTCCTTCAATCTGGATTTCGCCCTCAACACTCCACAGAAACTGCCCTTCTTAAACTCACAAATCACCTACTAAGCCTAAAAACCAATGGACACTACTCTGTACTCCTACTCCTGGACCTTTCGGCTGCCTTTGATACTGTCGACCACCCCCTCTTCCTCAAAAAAACTCTACTCCCTCGGTCTCCGAGACTGTGGTTTTCAGTGGCTCTCGTCCAACCTATCCCATCGCACCTTCAGTGTAACGTACAATTCTACGTCCTCCTCTCCTCTTCCTTTCTCTGTTGGGGTCCCCCAAGGTTCTGTTCTTGGACCTCTCATTTTCACTATACACCTCTTCCCTGGACCGGCTGATAGTCTCCCACGGCTTTCAATATCATTTCTATGCTGACGATACCCAAATTTACATCTCCATCCCCCAACTCACTCCATCAGTCTCCTCACGTATCACTAACTTATTAACAGACATATCTGCCTGGATGTCACTTTCTCAAACTCAACTTGTGCAAACTTGAACTCATATTTCCTCCCCCACGCGCCGTTCCCCCCCCCCCCCCCCGACTTCTCTGTCAAGAGCAATGGCACAACCATCCACCCATACCCACATGTTAGGGTGCTTGGTGTTATCCTGGATTCTGAACTCTGCTTGTGGCCCCACATCCAATCACTTTCTAAGGCTTGCCGCCTCAATTTCCGCAACATCTCTAAAATACGCCCCTTCCTAACCAATGATACCACAAAGTTCCTGACTCACTCCCTGATCATCTCTCTTACAAACCGTTCAGCGTCTGCCACCCCTCTCTGCCATTCCCTCCATTGGCTGCCACTCGCCCAACAAATTAAATTCAAAATACTAACAATCGGCTACAAAGCCATCCACAACTCTGCTCCCAGCTACATCACCAGCATAGTCTCAAAATACCAACCTAAAACGTCCTCTTCGCTCCTCCCAAGACCTCCTGCTCTCCAGCTCCATCACTTCCTCTCATACTCACCTCCAAGACTTCTCCTGAGCATCTCCCATCCTCTGGAACTCCCTACCCCAATCTGTCAGACTGTCCCCAAATCTATCCACCTTAAGGCGATCCCTGAAAACTTTTTTTCTTCAGGGAAGCCTATCCTGCCACCACCTAACAACTACACTCCTTATTTTCTCAATCAGCTCATCCCCCGCAGTTATTGCCCTTTCGTATCATTTAACCCTCCCTCCTAGATTGTAAGCTCTAACGAGCAGGGCCCTCTGATTCCTCCTGTATTGAATTGTATTGTAATTGTACTGTCTGCCCCAATATTGTAAGTGCTGTGCAAACTGTCGGCGCTATATAAATCCTGTATAATAATAATAACAACATTTGTAAGTACAATTTTCTGGGCGAAGTGGTGCATTATCTCACAGAAATGCAGGTGTGCCAATATTTTTGCACGTGACTGTATATTTAAAAGAAAAACAAAAAAAACCCAAGTATATCAAGCAACAATAGATACAGGTACTAATCCCTCCCTACTTTATCCCAAACTAGAAAGTTTTAGCTGAAGGCGATCACAAACTCAAGATTAGAAAGGAGCCCAACTATGCCCACCCTTTCCGCTCAGCTGCACAATTCATAGAAGCCATACTACAGCTTCTATGAATGAAACAAGATCTATGAATGGAGACAAACGATTGAAAGGTCTACCTCCTCCATTCATAGATCCAGCATTGCTCATAGAAGCTGCAGTAATGGCTTCTGTTAAAAGAGTAGTTGTAAACATAACTAGGGCTTGGTATGGATTTTTTTTTTTTTCACACATTTATTTTTTTCATTCTTAATTTAAAATTCTGTTGACAACAGGGAATCCCCCGCTGATAGCAGGGATGAGTCATGGTTGTTAGGGTGCCTGCTCCTTAACTAATGCAAAAAAGCCAATGCCATTACAGACAATTATCAGTTTACATCTGTTTAGGCCTGTTTTCAATTTCTAAACAGAAGAAAAATGAAGACTTGTTTGGTTTAAAAAAAACGGACCTGAATGGATGTGAATGTAAACAGATCATCATCCGTTTACATCCTTTTGCCCATAGGAATGCATTGCTGTCTGTTTTTCATCCATCAACAGATGACAAATGGACAGAATGCCTGTGTGAAAGGAGCCTCTGTGTATCCAAGTTGTTTGCCTGGAGTTCTGTTTTAAGGGCCGGTTTACAACACAATTTTTGAGTTCCAGATGCGATTTTGCACGCTCCTTTTTGATACATTTTTGATGTGTTCCAGGGTGTTTTTACCCACTTTTTCCTCATCCCAATTAAGGACATGTGCATTCCAGATCCACACAGAAAAAATGCAACATGTTCTACTTTTTTTGACTGGGCTGGAACACGACATTACCGTAACCGAAAAAACGTAATC
>BLSH010462607.1:99726-110945 GCA_018402905.1 Glandirana rugosa | reverse complement strand
TTCGTTTTCGTCTACATTCGTCCTGACATTCGATTGGTAAAATAAATACTTACCTACTTACTTACTTGAAATAACGGTCCATACAAGTGTGTATGCTCCTTAAACAAAAGCACTGTCTTCGAGGCGTCACGTTGTTTTACTGTCGCTGTCTTGTTTTTGTGTTTTACCTTATTTTTTAAATTTTTAAAACTTTTAAATTTTTAAAAAAAATTTTTTTATGTTTATCCATCCATTCCTTGCTTTTTATATGTTTAACTGTTACATACCGTCCATATAATGTTAGGAACACACTACACTATTTATATATACATACACTTATTTATCTAACACACATACTTAGCGTACACTTACATTTTTTGCACATAATATACCTGCATATACATAATGCTCATTGTAATATACCTGCCATACATTGTCAATTTGTATATTTTTCGTTCCTTACCTACCTATTTGTATTTTTTTAAAAAAAATTTTTAAATTTTCAAAATTTTTAAATTTTTTATTCCATTTTGTGTTTTTGTTCTGTCGCTGTCATTTTGTTGCACTGCGGAGCTTCTGTCACGAAAACAAATTCCTCGTATGTGTGAACATACCTGGCAATAAAGTTCATTCATTCATCCATTCATAAATAAAATGGTTAGCTTACAGTCCTGCTTACATCTGCTTTTGCTTGGTGCTTCAATGGGACTTCGATGAGGCTCCCGTGGGGCTTCGATGAGGCTCCCGTGGGGCTTCGATGAGGCTCCCGTGGGGCTTCGATGAGGCTCCCGTGGGGCTTCGAACGAGCTTTGCCACAGACTTCTATGGAGGCTTTGAAGATGCTTTGAAGCACAACTAAAGCGAAATGTGGTATAATTTTTTGAAGTGAAGCAAAGCAAAAGCAAGTGCAAACAGGACTGTAAGCTAACTGACTAGCGCTCTCAAAGCGTGTCCAAAGCCTTGTTTTGAAGTGTGAAAATAGCCCTGAATGTGTGTCGAAGCCAAAGCAAGTGTAAATGAGCCCTAAAGGGGTTGTATAGGCAGAAGGTTTTTTATCTCAATGCATTTTATGCATTAAGATAAAAAAACCTTCTGTGTGTAGCAGCTCCCCCAGCACCCCCTAATTACTTACCTGAACCCCATCTCTCTCCAGCGAAGTCCACAAATGTCTAAGCTGCTTAGGACACTCCTCCTGATTGGTTGAGACAGCAGCAGCGCCACTGGCTCCCGCAGCTGTCAGGCAGCCAATCAGGGGAGAGAGGGGGCGGGGCCGGGTCAGGGCTCTGTGTCTGAATGGATACACAGAGCTCTGACTTGGCTTGGGTGCCTTCATAGAAAGCTGCTGGCTGAGGGGGCACTCCATAGGAGGGAGGGGCCAGGAGCAGCAAACAGGGACCCGAGAAGAAGATCTAAGTATAATCACTTTAAGAGTTCCCTTCACAGGGACTAAGGGGCGAAGCTCAACCCCTGAAAAATGACCCCACTCCACTAAATGATTTGGACAGCTGCACAAAGCAAGGTCCATAAAGATATGGATGAGCGAGTTTGGGGTGGAGGAACTTGACTGGCCTGCAAGTGTGAGCCAGGCCTTCTCGTCCACATCAGTGCCTGACCTCACAAATGCGCTTCTGGAAGAATGGTCAAACATTCCCATAGAAACACTCCTAAACCTTGTGAACAGCCTTCCTAGAAGAGTTGAAGCTGTTATAGCTGCAAAGGGTGTGCCAACTCAATATTAAACCCTACAGACTAAGACGGTGATGCCATTAAATTCATGTGAGTGTAAAGGCAAGCGCCCCAATACTTTTGGTAATACATAGTGTGTATATATATATATTTTTTATATATATATATATATATATATATATATATATATATATAAAGTTATGTGTAATAAATGGAATGACACAGTGAAAGTATTGAACACATGAATAAAGGGAGGTGCAAAAAGGAATGGAAAGCCAAGACACCAGCTTATAGATTGCATGGGTTGTTACCGACATGTGGTGAAAATTTCATGTAAATGCAGCAGCCAGAACACAGGGACAGGGAGCCAGAACACAGGGACAGGGAGCCAAAACACATGGATATTAGCCAGGACACAGAGACTGTAGCCATTACACATAAGGGAAGAGTAAGTAGTTTTATATTAAACAGAGCTGTGCTGCTTCTAAGAGCCATTCTGTGCTTGTAACTGTGACTATTCACATTGGAATGTAGAGAATGCTGAGAGAGCTGCAGCTCTTCACTGAGATCAGGAGGTGGGCGGGACTGAACAGCCAACATCAGCTTGTCCCGCCTACCTGCCGACATCAAGCTGAAAATCTGACACCTCTCTCAGCATTCTCTACATTCCAATGTGATTAGTCACAGTTACAAGCACAGAACGGCTCTTAGAAGCAGCACGGCTCTGTTTAATATGAAACTACTGATCACCCACAGACACTGACTCGGGTATAAGCCAAGGGGGGGTCTATTTCAGCACAAAAAATGTGCTTAAAAACTCGGCTTATACCCGAGTATATACGGTACCTAGAAAAATGGTGACGTGTTTAATACTTATTTTACCCGCTGTAGGTGTGTAATAGCTACTGTTTGCTGCCTCATGCCGGACGAATGTAACATTCCCCAATTTTCAATCCTTAGAGAAAGTCAGCTTTATTCAGCACTCAGGTTCAGCTAGATCTAACTGGCATCTTTGCTGCCACTGTGCTATATGCTGGGTGTTCAATGTGTCCCTGCACCTTTAAGGAGGGGTGGGGCCCCCTCCAGACCCTCTGCCTTCACCTATCTTATTAAATGCATGTGCTTCCACCGTGGAGTCTCTTACAAGTCAGAGATAGGACTACAGATCACAGGGTGCCTTGGCGGGGCCTATAGCTTACGCATGCATTTGCAAATTTGTGCAACTAAGCCCCTGTTTTTAAACGCATACTGTTGGACAGGTTAATCTGGTTGGTCGCAGGCTGGCTGGCAAGTAGAGCTTGGTATTTGCCTTGGATTTATCCTTGGCCCCCTTTTTTTTACTCTTTGTTGCCCTCCAATGCTCCTTGCTGCAAAGGCCAGCTATAGGTGTAGGCAGTGGTCATTGTTTGGTATGTTTGGTCAGCTAGATCTAACACTGTGATTAATGTCTGCAGAGGTGGGGGTGCATGGGATTTGATTGGTGTAGGAAAAATGAACGCAACAGGTGTGAGGTAAATGACACCTACCCCAAGCCCCTCCTCACTCTGAAGAAGCTCGCCTGAGAGAAACACGCCAATGTGACGTTATCACGTCGATGTCTGAACACAGACGAGACTTCAAGGACAATCCGTTACATCTCAGGAACTAGACACATTTCTAAGTGGACTAAGTGGACTAAGTGGACTGTATACACCAGGGATCTCCAAACTACGGCCCTCCGGCTGTTGCGGAACTACAGGTGAGGCATTGTAAAACTCTGACATTCAGATGTGACTAGGCATGATGGGAACTGTAGTTCCTTAACTGGAGGGCCATAGTTTGGAGACCCCTGGCATACACGGAGGCTGCAGCGTGCAGGGAGTCCTTGCTGGATAATTCCCTCGGTGAACACCGTAGGACAACTTGATGCTGTTCGGCATTGTCCAGGAGTGTTGAGATTCACTGGAATTGCATATTGATACCTGTATACATACCCAATCCCACAGGATTACACTCCACAGCACTTCCTTACGCCATTCACACCAGCCCCCACTCCCAGCAGCCTTCCCAATCTCAGCTCATTTCCTGATACCTAGTTATATACAGTCAGGTCCATAAATATTGGGACATTGACACAATTCTAATGTTTTTGGCTCTATACACCACCACAATGGATTTGAAATGAAACGAACAAGATGTGCTTTAACTGCAGACTTTCAGCTTTAATTTGAGGGTATTTACATCCAAATCAGGTAAACGGTGTAGGAATTACAACAGTTTGTATATGTGCCTCCCACTTTTTAAAGGGACCAAAAGTAATGGGACAGATTAACAATCATAAATCAAACTTTCACTTTTTAATACTTGGTTGCAAATCCTTTGCAGTCAATTACAGCCTGAAGTCTGGAACGCATAGACATCACCAGACGCTGGGTTTCATCCCTGGTGATGCTCTGCCAGGCCCTTACTGCAACTGTCTTCAGTTCCTGCTTGTTCTTGGGGCATTTTCCCTTCAGTTTTGTCTTCAGCAAGTGAAATTGGATTCAGGTCAGGTAATTGACCATTGCATAACATTCCACTTCTTTCACTTAAAAAACTCTTTGGTTGCTTTCGCAGTATGCTTCGGGTCATTGTACATCTGCACTGTGAAGCAACGTCCAATGAGTTCTGAAGCATTTGGTTGAATATGAGCAGATAATATTACCCAAAACACTTCAGAATTCATCCTGCTTTTTTTGTCAGCAGTCAGATCATCAATAAATACAAGAGAACCAGTTCCATTGGCAGCCATGACACTACCACCACCATGCTTCACTGATGAGGTGGTATGCTTTGGATCATGAGCAGTTCCTTTCCTTCTCCATACTCTTCTCTTCCCATCACTCTGGCACAAGTTGATCTTGCTCTCATCTGTCCATTGGATGTTGTTCCAGAACTGTGAAGGCTTTCTTAGATGTTTAGCAAACTCTAATCTGGCCTTCCTGTTTTGAGGCTCACCAATGGTTTACATCTTGTGGTGAACCCTCTGTATTCACTCTGGTGAAGTCTTCGCTTGATTGTTGACTTTGACACACATACACCTACCTCCTGGAGAGTGTTCTTGATCTGTCCAACTGTTGTGAAGGGTGTTTTCTTCACCAGGGAAAGAATTTTCTGGTCATCCACCACAGTTGTTTTCCATGGTCTTCCAGGTCTTTTGGTGTTGCTGAGCTCACAGGTGCATTCTTTCTTTTTAAGGATGTTCCAAACAGTAGATTTGGCCACACCTAATGTTTTAGCTATCTCTCTGATGGGTTTGTTGTGTTTTTTCAGCCTAATGATGGCTTGCTTCACTGATAGTGACAGCTCTTTGGATCCCACATTGAGAGTTGACAGCAACAGATTCAAAATGCAAATAGAAGACTTGAAATTAACTCTGGACCTTTTATCTGCTCCTTGTAAATGAGATAAAGAGGGAATAACGCACACCTGGCCATGGAACAGCTGAGCAGCCAATTGTCCCATTACTTTTGGTCCCTTAAAAAGTGGGAGGCACACATACAAACTGTTGTAATTTCTACACCGTTCACCTGATTTGGATGTATATACACTCAAATTAAAGCTGAAAGTCTGCAGTTAAAGCACATCTTGTTCGTTTAATTTCAAATCCATCGTGGTGGTGTATAGAGCCAAAAAGATTAGAATTGTGTCGATGTCCCAATATTTAATGGACCTGACTGTATATAGAGTTGTGCTATCCATGAACTCCTTGACCTTTTATAGGCACACAGACTATAAGAGCTAATAAACAAAGCATAGGAATAACAACAACTAGGAACAAGTAAAATGGGGAGTACAGCATTTACCATTTATTTCAATGGGAATATAGAGGAAAATGGCGACCGCCATGTGTGCTGTATGGGCTACAGAAACATGGCGGCAGCATGTATATAATGCAAACGTTTGTTCGACCAGTTAGATCTCCCAGTCGAAGTTACGAGAGGTAACGAAACTGGTAGGAGGGGCTAACCAGGTCGATAGACGGTGTGCGGTGAGTGTTCTGAGGAGTGAGGATGTTATACTCAGAGGTGGAGAGCAAGTGAGGGATCCGAATTCTGACCCAGGAGAGCTGCAGACCTCAGGGATAGGAGGGACCTGAATTATCCCACTGATGAGTATATGTGTATTTTACTAATAAACATGTGAGTGTTTTTATTGAAGTTTTTAATAAACCCTGATGTTAAACGGAATCACGCAATGTTGGTGTAATATCATTTTGCATGATCCTCATCGAGCCTTTGGTGAAGATTCTAAAGGAGGTTAAGAGGTTCGGACATAGTGAGGAGAAAATGGTGTGCAATATATGAAGAGGAGGATATCTTGGTGTCTGTTAATCTGTTCAAAGGAGGATATTTGAAGGTGTTTTAATAACGCCCAGGAGGTGAGGGCACATCTGGTGACGGGCACAAGGTGTTGTGTGCTTATCGCTTCACATAGCAACTGTCACAAATTTGATGATTTATGCAACTGATGTGGAGAGCAGGATAAACTACCAAGACTGTATTATATGGACCATTGCATGAACTCAACTCTAGGAATGAATTTTGTTGCAATTTATTAATGTATCACTTTACACTTATGTAGTCTTTCCACAAGGAGGATATATTTATTTGCACTTGTATGTACTGTATTTAATTAGCATCTGTAGTTTGCACTTGATTTAGTTACAAATAGCGCTGCACTCATATATAACTTTTAGTTATAGTGATTATATGATTGACCACATTGAGGGGAGGTGGTGAGTGCTGGCAGCAGGTGTGTATATACAGCTCACAAGGTTCAATGCTTGTAGTTATCCATACTCAGACTATAACAGGACTGTCCCGTACTGCATATCTATATTTTTACAACACATCAGGGTAATTCGACTGACCCATGGAATGTCACATTGATCTTATCTAGAGCGGAACGACTAACTGAGGGCATTATGTCCTAGAATTTGGTCCTCATCTGATACTTAATAAACATTTCCATGTATATGCATGTATGTGGATGTTTTAGCTACCTGTGTCCCTTGACAACCTTGTCATATTTTAACTTTTTTGATAAGGTGGAGGGGAGGTTTATTATCATTTGAATTTTCTAATAAAGCTTTTTCTAGTTGTTCAATAATGGTTGACCCTTTGACAAAATTCCAGTGGACCTTTAGTCCATTTATTAATATGCTGCTGGTAATCTAGAGCAGTGGTTCTCAACCTCAGTCCTCAAGTACCCCCAACAGGCCATGTTTTCAGGTTTTCCTTTATCTTGCACAGGTGCTTTAAATCAGAGTCAATGGCTTTGTATTTTGGACAGCTATTTTATCTAAGAGAAACGGTATTTATTGATCGATGGTACTGGAATATACATTCCCTCTAGATCAATATGGAGGTAGAGCCATGGTAACAATTTTATTCTTTTGAATTATACCAAGAGAAGTATGGCCAAAAGCTTGTTTGGTCATACTTCCCATGTGACCCAGAATTAGCCGACAAAAGCTAAAGTCCGCTGTTGGCTGACATCACAGAGCCACCCCAGACTCGGAGGGGATCCCAACAATAATGTCGAGATCCACCCAAATGCCTGATCAGCAGCTGGCTCAGGCTCTCAGACCACCAGTGATAGCCTGAGACAGCCACTTTCACCCCCTCCACCAGCCAAGCGCTCCATTGAGCGCTGAAGAAACAGAGCACAAAGCAGCAACCACACTCTGCTTAGAATGGACACAAGATCTGAGCAATCGGTGGTCACATGATCGCCCAGTTCTCAGGCCTAGAGGCAGTGGAGGACAACTAACTGCAGCATTGGACTGCCCTAGTCAAAGGCCCTAGTCCACATCAACATTGAGACAAGTTGCTTGGGCAAGGGTTTTCCCCGTTAAAGTACCCCCTTTTATGTTGAAAGCATCTGGTCACATATGGATCAGGAGGTGGGAGGTCAGATGACCACCACCCTACCCCCCCTTTGCCCACGTTTCCTGGCCAGCCAAGCTTCATTCTCAGATAAGGGTTTGGTATGGATTGTAAGGGGACCCCATGGGAGAGAAAAAAAATGTGTGGGGTCTCCCCATAATACCATACCCTTCAAGTTGGTATGGATTTGGAGAGTACCCCATGCAAAAAAAAAAAAAAAAAAGTGCAGCGACATGCCACAAATCTATGCCAGATCTAAAATGCTTTTTATGATCTTGGGGGGGGGGGGTTTCACACTTTCCCTGCTGTTTGCTTATATTCACCTGTCAGCTGGGAAACCCCAGCTGACAGCTGAATGTGCCAGGCAGGATGAAACATTGGCTGATGCAGGCTCCTTAAGTACCAGGGGCCCTGAGCAGGAAGTGGTAAAAATTAGCAGTGGAAGTTATACCACTGCTAAATGTTTCACTTTATGCTGCAAATGGAGGTTCACCACAACCATTTGTCCAACTGTTTACATAGGAATCTCCATAGCCTGTGTACACAGGGCTGATGTTTCCCTCATATTATTTCCCCTGCTGCTTGAATGTTCTTTTTCTCTATTGGTGAATGTTCTTCAGCTTTTCTGATCAAATGTTCTTAGAGCTATTTTTCTATTAGGACTGAAGGTTAGGGAAGGTTACATTCACCCAGCAAAAGCCAACTAATACAAACACATTACAAACACCACACATTACTTGTTACAGTTACGTAAAGTGCAATGATTTGCAAAGTGAATTTTTTTTTAATAGATAGATCCCACCTGTTAAATACATTATACAAACAGCTAAGAAAAAAGCTGGGTTCAGCCTACTTAAAAAATGTATATTAATAATAATAATAATAATAATAATAATAATAATAAGATGTGCCACATGTCTTCCCCATTACAATAGTGAAGAAAAATAGAGCTCAGATGCAGATGCTTGACATTACTGTCCCAGGCAGGCAACATCCTGGTAACAAAGATAGTAAGAGGTGGAGCAAATGGCCTTTTCACTGTAAGGCCCCTTTCACACGTGGCGGATCCGCTCTACGGGCTCCACTAGCTCAGTGGGGGGAATCGCTCGTTGATCTCCGCTGAGCCAGTGGATGGCTGGTCCGTCTCTGCTCACTGTGCAGGGACGGACCTGTCAGAGCCCCACTGTTCTCTATGGGCAGATTGGATGAAAACGGACTGCATGTCCGTTTTCATCCGATCCCATCCGCTGGACGGATGGAGAACTTATAGCCATCCGTCTGTTTTGAGCAGATCTGATCGAATGGCAGGCGGGTGTCAGCGGACACATCTCTGCTGACATCCGCCTGCCCATACAAGTCAATAGGTGGCCCACTCGGATCCGCCTGTCCGTTTTTTCAATCACGTGAAAGGGGCCTTAGGCTGTAACTTGGCTGTAAGTATAAATATTGTCATGGCTGTTCACATATTGGAGGACAGGCTATACATTATCAATAACATCATGATTATAGAATTGGATTTCAGAGGCATTTTACATTTGAATTCGGGCTCTCGGTATCAAAGTTTGATGATTAACCACTTAAGGACAGAGTCTCTTTCTGAGATTGGGTGTTTACAAGTTAACCACTTTAAGACCGGGCCTCTTTTTGGAGTTCGGTGGTTACCAGTTAAAATCAGTTTTTTGCTATAAAATTACTTAGAACCTCCAAACATTATATATTTTTTTTCGAACACCCTAGAGAATAAAATGGTGGCCATTGCAAAACTTTATGTCACACCGTATTACAAGCGTATTACAAGCGTGATTTTTTTTGAAAAAAAAAGGGATTTTATTATAACTTACTGTAAAATCCTTTTCTCTGAGTTCACTGACAGACGCAGCTCTTCTTAGACGACACGTGGGTTTTATGTCGTCCTATCAGGAGTGACTAGGCAAAACAGATGCAAAAGCATCAAGGATAGGCTGGCCCCTCCCATGGGGGCCGTCCTCACCTGAGCCTATAAAACCCCCTGCTGGCCAATAATATTCAGTTTGTCACAAGCAGTGCAACAAAAAACCAGAGGGGTGGGAGCTGCGTCTGTCAGTGAACTCAGAGAAAAGGATTTTACGGTAAGTAATAATAAAATCCCTTTTTCTCTTACGTTCACTGACAGACGCAGCTCTTCTAAATGACACGTGGGGACGTCCCAAAGCAGTGCCAAAAAACTAGAGGGGTGGGTAAACAACAACAACTGTACCCAATAGAACCCTCTCAGGGAGCGCCAGACGCACTCACACAGCTGCTCGCAAAACTTTGCGACCAAAAGCAGCATCCGCAGATACCGACACATCAACTTTGTAAAACTTAGTAAACGTGTGCACTGAGGCCCAAGTGGCCGCTTTGCACACCTGAGACACCGAAGCCTGGTGCCTGAACGCCCAGGAGGTACTGACCGACCTGGTGGAATGAGCCGTGACCGGAAAAGGGGGAACCTTGCCCCGAAGCTCATACGCATGGGTCACGGTCTGTCTAATCCAACGGGAAATTGTAGCCGATGAGGCTGCCGAACCCTTTTTGGAGCCCCCGGGTAACACAAACAACGAGTCAGACTTCCGAAAAGAAGCTGTAGCACTCAAATAAACCCGCAGGGCCCTCACCACATCCAAAGAGTGTAACTCAAATTCCTTAGGATGTTTTGGGTGAGGACATAATGAAGGAAGGACAATATCCTCCTTCAAATGAAAAGAAGAGACCACCTTCGGAAGGAAAGAAGGCGATAGTCGCAACACCGCCTTGTCATTATGAAGAATCAAGTACGGGGACTTGCAAGACAAGGCAGCCAATTCTGACACCGGTCGTGCGGATGTGACAGCCACTAAGAAGGCAACCTTCTGTGACAAAAGGGACAAGGGAATGTCCCTAATCTTCTCATACGGTGGTTTCTGTAAAACAGAGAGCACCAGATTCAAATCCCACGGCGGCCGAAACTGGGGAGCCACATGACGCACACCTTGTACAAATGTGCGGATCAACGAATGGGAAGCCAAAGGTCTCTGAAAAAGGACCGCTAAGGCCGAAATCTGGCCCTTGAGCATACTCAATGCCAGGCTCTTGTCCAGTCCCTGTTGCAAAAAAGTCAGCACCCTGGACACCAAATAAGAGCGAGGGTTCCAACCCCCCGCTTCGCACCATGCAATATAGGCCTTCCAGGTCCTGTGATAAATTTTGCACGAAGTGCACTTACGTGCCTTAAGCATAGTAGGGATTACAGAGTCAGCGACTCCCCGATCCCTTAATACCTGGGCTTCAATAGCCAAGCCGTCAAAGCCAGCGAGGGTAAAGCAGGGTGCAAGATGGGACCTTGGGACAGCATAGACCAAACCTACCACCGCCTGCGGGGAACCGCCGAAGGCGAATTGCTTCTGGACGACAGGGTTCCAGGGTAGAACGTGGGACGAAATGGGAGCGACCGAAACTGCCGAACCGATAACTTCGGGTCCATAATTCCCTAGCCCCTCAGCGACTGAGACATTAGGGATGATACGAATTCCGTGCATTCACGTGAAGCACGTTTTAAATAGTGTCCTGGACCTTCCGGATATAACGTACCACGCTTCGCCCCCCAACCTTGGGAGCGAGAATAAACCACAGGTCCCACGACTGAAA
>BLSH010462572.1:123056-134353 GCA_018402905.1 Glandirana rugosa | reverse complement strand
GTTGATTGGCTGCCCTGCAGCTTCTCAACACGTGGAGTAAAATAGCAGAACCCCGGACCGAACCCGAACGATTTTTGAAATGTCCGGGTACGGGTCCGTGCCACGGACACCAGAAAGTTTGGTACGGACCCGAACGTTACAGTCCGGGTTCGCTCAACACTACTAAGGAGTTAAGGATTCTGGCAAACTTGAGGCTCTGTTTCGGTGGTCGGAGTAGGCGGGGTGGACCGAGGCCTGACTTGTCAAGCATGGGATCTAAAGCTAAATTTGAGTCCCCTCCCAATATTATCTTCCCCTCAAGGAGGGGGAGGATGCTGTTAAATAGCCCTTGAAAAAATGTTATCTGGTCCGAGTTTGGAGCGTAGTATGACACGAGAGAGTATATCACTCCCCCTATTGACCCTATCAAAAGAATAAACCTCCCCTCTGGGTCCTTAACTTCCCTCGTGAGGGTAAAAGCTAAATGCTTAGCAATGAATATTGCTACCCTTCTTTTCTTATCCTGTGCATTTGCCAGAAAGAATTGTGGGTAGCTTGAATGTATATATTTAGGAACATATTGCTTAGGAAAATGAGTTTCCTGCAACAGGAGAACGTCTAGATGATGGGTGTGGGCTAAATTGAAATATTTTTTCCTTTTTACAGGGGAATTAAGGCCCTGAATATTATGAGATGCCACTCTCAGAAAAGAAGGAGAATTAGCAGACATGGAGACCGTGTAAATATCGATCCAAAACCATATTAGAACAGTGACTCACCCAGACCCAAATAAGAGAAAGTGAAAGCCCGTCCAACCAGGCAACAATGGAGCTATTCCAAGGGAATCTTCTACGCGGTAGACTTTCCTGGTGTCTAGAATAAAAAGAAAAGGTCAGCATAGGAATAAGAAAAAGTACCAATTGAAATTGTAGGAAGACTGAGGAAAATATCAGAAGGGGGAAGCGCCAAAAACTAGCCACTAACCCCCCTAAATTCCCGGTAGTGGGGAGATTAGGGCGTCCCCCCACCAGCAGGAAATAGAACAAAGGCGTCTGCTCTAACCGCAGAACTACAGCTGACTAAAGGAGATCCATTAAGAAAATCCCAGAGTCAGAGGGAGGAGCAAGGCCTCCTTCCCGGTCACTTATCCGGAGCCTAAACATCATTTGAACTGATGGCTTACCCGTAAGTAGCCCATTAACCTGCATCCGATACTGTAGTCTAAACGGGGAATCCCGACGGGACCCAACCGTTCCAGTCAGAGACAATCGGGAGGGCCCAACGAGACCAATAGAGAGGTCTTTTATGTTTCTTAGACTTTAGGGAGAGGCAAAACAAGGGAGTCCAGGTGGGACTGACGGAGCTCAACAAACTAGTTCTGAAACTTGTTATTTAAAACCAGTGAAAATAAGTAAAACCAAACATTAGGGGTATCCTCTGGTTAGCTCCCGACCCGCCCACATATATTTGGTCCAGCCAGGGGTGAGGCCTAGAAATAGGCCCCCCCGACCCCCCAAATAAAACCTAGGAAAGAAAATATGTCATTAAACAAAAATACACAACCAAATGTTAGTCACCCTCCGTGAGGAGTATCAAAGTTCAGAGGTCTTTGAAGACTGGAATCCAGTAAGGCCACCTTGGGGAAGAAAAACAAGGGGGGTTAACTTGAAGATCAAGGAGGGTGGGAGTCCTTAGCCCTCTTCTGTTGCTTTTTCTGCCACATTGGAAGTATGGGACTCTGGGGGGAAGGTCTCTTAGAGGGACCCAAGTTCTTTTGTTGAGAAGCCGAAGAGGAATCTAGTGATATGAGATTGAGCTTGATCAGCAGCCGTTCTCCTTCTTGGAATGTGGAGAAGCCAAATTTCTTGCCTTTGAAGATGAAAGATAGACGAAAGGGGAAAGACCACCAGTATTTGGCGGAAGACTTATTGAGAATTTCCAGAAGGGGTTTCAGGGTTCTCCTTTTCTGTATCGTGGTTGGCGATATATCCCCAAAGATCTGAACAGCGTGACCTTGAATGGGAGAGGTTGGAACTGGATCTAGAGACCCTCATGATCTCTTCTTTAACCGCTTGCCGACCGCCGATCGGCATCTGACGGCGACAAGCTGGCTCTCCTGCGCAAATCGCCGTCATATGGCGGCGGCTGCGGGATCGAGCCTAGTGAGCGCGTGTGCGCCGCCGGAGGCGCGCCCACGCGCTCACTGTGTTCGGGGAGGGCCAGGGAGCGGGTGCGGCGGAGTCGATCTCCGCCGGCCACCCGCGATGCCCCCCCCGGAGCGAAAGAACGGAGGTCCGTGTAAGTAAACACGGACCTCCGTTCTGTGAAGGGGGAAGGGCTGTGATCACAGCCTTCCTCTACATGGATGCTGTGATCGCTTCCCTTCCCATGCTAGGACAGTCCCCCCACAGTTAGAACACGCCCAGTGAACATAGCTAACCCTTAGAGTGCCCCCTGCAGGTTAACCCCTTCACTGCCAATGGCATTTACACAGTAATCAGTGTATTTTTATAGCACTGATCGCTGTATAAATGCCAATGGTCCCAAAAAAGTGTCAAAATGGTCCGACATGTCCGCTGAAATATCGCAGTACCGCTAAAAATCGCAGATCGCCGCCATTACTAGTAAAAAATAAAAACCCCAAAAATGAATTCTCATCATCCGTAAACGCGACCACTTTTGCGCAAACCAATCAATAAATGCCGTTTGCGATTTTTTTTATCACAAATATGAGGAAGAATATAAATCAGCCAAAACCAATGAAAAAAAATGTTTTTTATATTTTTTTTTTGGATTTGTATTTTAGCAAAAAGTAAGAAATTTGGGTTTTTTTGCAAAATTGTCGCTCTTCTTTTGTTTATAGCGGCGATAAGAAATGACGCAGCGGTGATCAAATACCACCAAAAGAAAGCTCTATTTGTGGGAAAAAAGGACGCAAATTTTGTTTGGGTACAACATCGCACGACCGCACAATTTTCATTTAAAGCGACGCAGTGCCGAATCGCAAAAAGGGCTCCGGTCCTAAAGCTGGAAATGCTTCCGGGGCTGAAGTGGTTAACACAGTAAAAGTGAGGTTTTAGGGAGGCCATCTGATCGCGGTGGCTGGAGAGCTCTATGAGCCCTATCTAACTCCAGGCGGTGCTCCAGAATATTTGGGATGATTTCTTTGATAAAATCGCTCACCGCCGCTCGCACATCTGTGATGGTTTCTGGTACCCCTCGGATTCAAAAATTATATCGTCCAGAGCGATTCTCCAAATCGTCTATTTTGGAGAGGGCCGCATCCAGTTGCTCCTGAAGGTCCTGAATACGTGCAGTGTTCTGATTAATTCTGGAAACTGATTGGTCCGTCTTCTGTTCAATTACATCTATTCTGGTTCCCAAGCCTTAAAGGTCAGCCTGAATAACAGAGGTGATTTGGGAAGCTGTTTGGGCAAGGCCTTTAGAAAGCATTTTGGAGAATACCTCCATCGTCATCTGAAAGTCTGAATGAGATATAGGCGCTTGGGGGGTTGACGGGTCCAGTTGAGAGTTAATCTGGCTCTGGTCCTTAAGAGGAGTAGTAATGAGTTTGTCTAGAGTCCGCTCCAAAAAAGATATTGTAGAGGCTGGAGAAAGGACTTGCGCTGAAGGCAAAGTACCTAGAGGTGGTCCTGGAGATGTAAGGACCTGGGACCCTCCGTCCGAACTGGCCTCCATCTCCTCAACAGCCACGAGGGTTGGGAGGGGACCTGAAGTCCCCTGAGGGCCTTTCAGAGCTGGGGCTTCATAGCCAGGTTGGCGAGAGATGTCCCTTCTGACAGCTCCTGGATGCATGGTGCAAGGGTATAGAGGGTCAATAGACAAACAAAGAAAAGGTGGTCCCCCCTTTGAAACAGGGCCCTGGAGAAGTGTGTATAATGTCCTTGGGTAAAAGATGAAGGCAAGAAATATGAGTGTCCAAGCTGTTGGAGAGAGGGTGGAGGAGTTCACTGCTGATGTAATGGAGTGAGGGGATGACGTCCTGTGTCTTATGAGAGAAGGACTGAAAAATATGAGATTCCAGTGACCAGGGGTAGAGATAAAATGCTGTAGTGAGCTTGTGATGCAGGCTATGTTTATTAGCCTTACCCTGGAGAAATAAATTAAATTACCCCTTCCAGCCCCGACAATTGGGGTGATTCTGAAGTCAGAGTATGATGTTTTAGGCTAGTGTTTAAAAATAGTCTCCTTGAGAGATCCCCCAGAGCATCCAGCAGTGTAAACCCCCTAATGAGAGTAAGCTCCGCTGGCCGCTTGATATATAGGCCCAAGCCGCGGCCTCACTTTAGTGCCAGGGGCCGGGTGTGATTAGCGTGGCGCGGTCCTCAAACACCCCTGTGTCCTTTTATGTATGAATCCTGTGGATCCCCACTGCCTCCTCACCCCCAGAGTGGGTCGATCGAGCTCCGATGCAGATTAGAGCGGCTCAATCAGAGTTTATCACCTATTGTCTGAAGGATCCGCGGTCCGCTCTAGGGGTAGGCCCAAGCCGCAGCCTCGAGTTAGGGCCAGCGGCCGGGCACGAGGAACGAGAGACGATCCACCAAATTCCCTTTCTTCAGGAAGGCTCCTGTGGCTTTCCCCCACCTCACCTCCCCGTGAACGGGTCGGCCAAGCTCCACTGCAGGCTGTAGCGGCTCCGACAGACAGGGAAAGGACGGAGCTCCAGGCTCAAGCAGCCGCCATGGAAGTGCATGCACACTCTTCCTCACGCCTTTTTCGCGTCATTCCGTAGATGTTGCTCCAGCTTCCTCTGGAAACATAGACGCCCCAGGATTAGCCAGATGCAACTAACTAAACCAAAATCTAAGGGTGGCATCGGACTCCCAGACCTTAGACATTACTACTGGGGCTCCCATTTGACAAGAATTGTCAACTGGCATGCCCACAAAAACAATAAGAATTGGATTCATATCGAAAACGCCTTTTCCCCGACGCCACTAAAATCGTCCCCATGGATGCCTGCACAAGCAGTCTACCCTGCTCTCAAGCAACACCCCCTTATTCATGCAACATTAAGTTGCTTCAAAGAAGTATGTAGGAGAACAGACCTCTTGACCAACCCGGGACCCCTCACCCCAATTAAGCTCAACCCAGCTTTTCCCCCTGGAATGTCCAATCGATTTTTACACAGAGTTTGGCCCCATCCTGACATGACTGCTTCTCACTTCTACAAAGACGGAATCCTGCTAAATCGAGAGGCAATACAGACATGTGACCCCAACACCCTAATCACCCCATGGGTATACTTCCAAATGCACCACTTTCTAAGAGATGCCAATAGGGAATCAGCTGTCTCTAGACCCCCTCACCCCGTTTGAGAATCTCTGCTCCCAATCGATGGCGCAAAGCCACCTGATCTCTACTATCCACAATATGTTCTTTGCCTCAGTGCCTTCTAGCTCTGGCATTGCATGCTCAAGATGGGAGAGGGACTTACAAACGACAATCCCGGACGATCAATGGGAAAAAATGTTTACATTGGCCCACAAAGGCTCACTTAACATTTCCATACAAAGAATAGCTACAAATTACTTACACACTGGTACAGGACTCCACAGCTTTTTCATAGGTACAATCCCACTCTACCTGAGCAATGCTGGAGATGCTTCAGTGAGCCCGGTACTCTACTACACATTTGGTGGACCTGCCCAGCATAATTTACAACAATTCTGGACCTAAGTACACGAACTGACCACCAGGATCTCCACATACCCCCTGGACTTTACCCCAGCACAATCCCTTCTTCACCACTTGACCTTACCAGCACACACATATATCAAAAGACTCTCATAATACACCTACTCAGTGCTGCTAAAATGTGCATCCCAACCCGTTGGAGATCTTCGTTCCCCCAGACAATCTCTGAGTGGCTCACTTGAGTCAACCAGATTGCAGAGATGGAAGAATTAATACAGAAAGCCAGAGAATCCTCCACCAAATTCCTTCATACATGGGCTTGCTGGACACATTTTAAAACCACGCAAGAATATGCGATCCTGGCAGCTGTGCGCTAAGCCCACTTCTTTACACCCTGGTCGGAACTCTAGCCTGGAGGCTCTCTGGTGGAGACCTAAGGGAACTAAACTCTCCTTACCACCCTCCCCCTCCCCTTTTTCTCCCGCCTTCCCAACCCTACCCTCCCACCCATATTCCCTAGCTTGAGCAGTCAATCTCTAAATGTTCTCAGACACAACCCCATACAAAATAGGACCCAGCCGACGCAACCCCATACAGCCTCACAACTTCGCTTACGGCCCCCTTCATAGGACAGACATCACACTGCTTATAGGCCCACCCTCCTCCCCAAATAAATACAAATTTCATCAAAATATATAGATTGAAGCAGCGCTTATGCTCCAACCGCACACACAAGAACTAAGGGAATACTTCCCTTCTTTCCTGCTACAGCCTGGAGCTCAAAGTAACACCCACAGCTCTCTTGATATACCCGATGAGTAGACCAGAAGAACCAGACGGAGACCGTCTGCAATAAGTAAATAGTAGATGCTACCTGATAATGGCTGTTTACCCGAGTACGCGTAACAATGCACACTGTAACTGTGTTCTGTATTATCCGATCCCCTTTTGTATGTTATACTCCTTTTTTTGTGTGTATTGTACTGACTCTTGGTAAAATAAATATTTTGAAAGGGAAAAAAAAAAAAGAGTGATAATTTTGAAAAAAACAAAATTTTTTTACTTTTTGCTGTAATAAATATCCAAAAAAATGTAAAAAAAGAATTTCTTCCTCAGTTTAGGCCAATATGTATCCTTCTACATATTTTTGGTAAAAAATCCCAATTAGCGTACATTAATTGGTTTGCGCAAAAGTTATCACATCTACAAAATAGGGAATAGATTTATGGCATTTTTATTATTATTTTTTTTTTCCTAGTAATGACAGTGATCTGCGATTTTTAGTGGGACTGCGACATTGCGGCAGACAGATCGGACAATTTTGACACTTTTTTGGGACCAGTGACATTTATACAGCGATCAGTGCTATAAAAATTCACTGATTATTGTATAAATGACACTGGCAGGGAAGGAGTTAACACCAGGGGCAATCAAAGGGTTACATGTTCCCTAGGGAGGTGCTCTCTAACTGTATGGAGGCTGGGTTGACTGGGAGAACAGAGATCGCTGTTCCTAATCACTAGGAACAGCCAATCACTCTGAACTCCCCTGACAGAATGGGGATCTGCTTTGTTTACATTGGCAGATCCCTGTTTTGCCTCTCTCTGGAGCGATTGTGGGTGGCCGGCAGACATCGAGTGCGCCGGACCCGCTAATTGGCTCCCCCGCTAGCAAATGGGCCCACAGATCACCGTGTACCCGCCAGACATACACCTACGGTGATTCATGCAGCTGAGCCAACCTGCTGCAGTATAACTGTAGTGGCTGGTGGGCAAGCAGTCAAGATAAGTATTTAATAGTCACAGAAACATTTTAAAAAACACCATCATTAGATCCCACTCTGTATGGAGGTAAATTATTCTCCCTATCTCAATTATTGCTGAATTGCCAAAACCCTTCAAGAGCATGGTTAGAATATACTCAACCTCACCACTACATTGGAACCCAGCTACTCTTGGACTCTTTATCCAGACCTCACACAGACTTTGAGTTCTCTACTCTCCCAGTCCACCTAGACTGGAATGTCTCCTTTCCTTACTGTACCAGATCTTGCTAAAATAATCATATCCAGCTCCTCCAGCTTTTATAGCTAAATGGGAGAGGAAGATGGATGGGTCCCCTGAGCATTTGGATTAGGACAAGAAGCTGGCACTGCCATACAAAATGTCAATCTCTTCTTTAGCCCAAGAGCGTAACTACAAGATAGTGCCCAGGTGGTACCACTGCCCTGAACACCTGCATAAGATAAATCCATCTATCCCAGATAGGTGTTAGACATGCCTCCAGGCAATGGGCCCCAAGATTACTTCTTTTTGGGATGAGATATTAAAGCTGTGTGAAAAGTTGGTAAGAGACAAATTTCCAATTATGCCTCAAATTACTGTCCTCCATAGGTGTGCGCAGCCTATTGCATTAGTGTGTGCACCCCAAATCTCAAACACACATGCGTGTGTGTGTATATATATATATACACACACTATTGTGCCAAAAGTATTGGTACACCTGCGTGTACACCAGTGGCAGCTGGTGAATTTTTAAGATGGGGAGGACGAGGCCCCGTCCTTCCTTTTTGACCCCTCCTACTTCTCATAAGCCCCACCACTTATAGAATCCACCCACTCTGTTCCCTGTATTCCACATATTGTGTCAGGTGTATACAGCTCAGTATCACAGGAAGCAGTATACAGCTCAGCATCACAGGTGGGGTATATTGCAGACAGTACACATGTATTGTAAGCAGTACACAGGGAGCCAGTACATAGGTATTGTATTCGGTACACATGAAGCCAGTACACAGATATTGTAAGCAGTACATAGGGAGCCAGTACACAGGTATTGTAGGCAGTACACAGGGAGACAGTTCACAGGTATTGTAAGCAGTACACAGGGAGCCCATACACAGGTATTGTAGGCAACACACAGGAAGCCAGTACACAGGTATTGTAAGCAGTACACAGGGAGCCAGTACACAGGTATTGTAGGCAGTACACAGGGAGCCAGTACACAGGTATTGTAGGCAGTACACAGGGAGCCAGTACACATGCATTGTAGGCAGTACACAAGGAGCCAGTACACAGGTATTGTAAGCAGTACACAGGGAGCCAGTACACAGTTATTGTAAGCAGTACACAGGGAGTCAGTACACAAGGAGCCAGTACACAGGTATTGTAAGCAGTACACAGGGAGCCAGTACACATGTATTGTAAGCAGTACACAGGGAGCCAGTACACAAGGAGCCAGTACACAGGTATTATAAGCAGTACAAAAGGAGCCAGTACACAGGTATTGTAAGCAGTACACGGGGAGCCAGTACACAGGTATTGTAGGCAGTAAACATGGAGCCAGTACACAGGTAGTATAGGCAGTACACAGGGAGCCAGTACACAGGTATTGTAAGCTGTACATAGGGAGCCAGTACACAGGTATTGTAAGCAGTACACAAGGAGCCAATACACAGGTATTGTAAGCAGTACTTAGGGGGCAAGTACACAGGGAGCAGTATGGTACCTCGTCGTTGAGTCAGCAGCTCTCAAACTGCCCCCGCCCACCACACCGTGACATAGCCAATCACTGGCAGTCACTGGCTCAGGGCAGCCAAATAGTGTATGTATGTGCACTTCTTTAGCGTACATGCATAGACTTTTAGGACTGACCAATAGGCTCACTACTTGCTGTCAGCAGGCAGCAAGGAGCCAAAGAAAAAAAATCAATATACCGGCTCCTCCTTTAGGGGGTCGGGCTGACTTTTTTTCTTCTTCTTTCCCAGCGGGGAGGAACGAATTAGGAACAAACGGACACTTCCTGGTGTTCCTGACTTCTGAGCATGCGTGTTTTGCACAGTACAACTTGTTGGACCAACTTATCTGTACACACGGTACAACGGTTATACAACCGCTTGTTGGTACTACCAAAGTTTTCTAGTCTGCTCATCCAACTTCTGTTATCCGACTGTCATACATCGGCTGTTCTAATCGCATGTACTAAGGTTCGGATGATCGTACAACAAGTAGTCGTATGACCGTTTTCATACGATCGTCACATCGTGTGTACGAGGCTTTAGTTCCAGTGAAGGGAACTCTTAAGGCATCAGCATTAGAGTTGAGCGAACCCGAATTGTAAAGTTCGGGTCTGTACTGAACTTTGGGGTGTCCGTGACCCGGACCCGAACCCGGACATTTGAAAAAAGTTTGAGTTTGGGTTCTGGTATTTGATCACGCATGTTGAATAGCTGCAGAGCAGCCATTCAACAAGCGTTTCACTGGTTTGCCCTTAGAAGCCATCACAGCCATGCCTACTAATGGCATGGCTGTTATTGGCCAGTGCATCATGTGACCCAGCCTCTTTATAAGCTGGAGTCACTTAGTGCTGCATGTCACATGCTCTCTTTTTTTGTGGTGTGGGAACACATAACAGTGCTTAGCAGCAAGTCTTTTACTGACACTTTTTTATTTTACCTCTTTGACTTTTGACAGGTGATCTCTCTCCTTGCAAGCTCTTACATTACATGACAGTTTCACAGATTCAGCGGCTCTGGAAAGCCTCACGATATACTCAATGTTTCATAGGCAGCATACCCGCTCTCTTCAGATGCAGCATTTCACAGAAGCCCAGGGGAGACAGCTGGCATGCAGCTACACTAACACGGTCGGGGTGATTAGGGTGTGCCCGGGCACACGCCCATGCTGTCCTCTCTATGCTCTCTGGTACTTACAAACAAATCAAGAAGCTTGATAAGACACTTTCTGACAGCTGCACGGTCTGTGATCGCCAGACACTGGTAGAACACTGAACCTCCTTCCCTGGTTGAATGAACATGCAAAATGTACACAATTGACCACATGGAACATATGATTGCTAGGGAAAATGATAAATTGGAATTATATAAGCTCATGTGGACGGTATGGTCCAACCTCCATTTTTCACCTGACTTCGACTCCTTTGTGTCCTGAGCATATGAATTCTACAACTTTATCATGCCCTCAGATGATCTTTTCCTGGATGCACAGTGCTGTTTTCTGGCCCCTAGATTAGTCATTTAAATTGGGGTTTGGGATTGTTTCAAACAAAGATTAAAGAGGAGCTATAGATTTTTTTTTCTTTTTAGATGTACACTAGGGATGGGCCGAACACCCCCCGGTTCGGTTCGCACTAGAACATGTGAACAGACAAAAAGTTCAGGGCGAACATCCGAACACCATTAAAGTCTATGGGACCCGAACATGAAAAATCAAAATGCTCATTTTAACCGCTTAACAACCGCCCTATAGACAATTGACGTCTACAGGGCGGTTGCTTAATTCTGGGAGGACGTCTATTGACGTCCTCCCAGAATCGCGGTTCCCGCGCGCTTGAAAAACAGACAAGTGTACAAGATCACGCTTGGCTTGGCCCCCCACAAGCCGGGTAGGGATCACATGTAGATTTTTCTTTTTTTTTAGATATCGAGGAGAAATTAGAAACAAACTTTGTTAGGGTTTGGGGTTAAATTTACTGATTAGATCCCCGGTCTTTTGTCGTGACACGTAGGTCCTTTTCTAGTAGACTCCCGTACTATTTCAACATCTTAAGTATACGAGTCCTGTGTTTCCTCAGCTTCAGTCCACTTTTTACCTCCAACCTGGTATGGCAGGTGTACTCGAATATATTAAGGTTAAATA
>BLSH010462572.1:89202-109477 GCA_018402905.1 Glandirana rugosa | reverse complement strand
CCGCGGTAACAGCTCGTTACCGCGGTTTGTTTACATCACATGACCGGCTGTGATTGACACAGCCGGTCATGTGGTAAAGAGCCAAATCTATTGGCTCTTTACACGGATCGGAGCTGGGCTTTGTCCGAGGGACAAGCCTCAGCTCCGATCGCCGCGCTGCGCGCCCCCAGGGGCACGCACGAGCGGCGTGCACGTGAGGCTCGTTTGTGACCGGCTGTGATTGGACACAGCCGGTCACGGGGTAAAGAGCCAATTTTATTGGCTCTTTACCCCGATCTGGGGGGGACACAACCCCCCGGCAGACGAGCGATCGGCGATCGCCGCTGTGCGGGCCCCTGGGGGCCCGCAGTAGCGGCGAGAAGCGGAGGACGTCATATGACGTCCTCCCGGATCGACGGCCAGTCCCTGCCGACGTCATTTTACTATACGTCGGTAGGGAACTGGTTAAAGTAAATAACTCAACACCAAATTCACTATATGGACCACTTATATATTTGTACATGTTGATCATATCCCCTCTAATCTCCTCTTCTCAAGAGAGAATAAATTCAGATCCTCTAATGTTTCCTCATAGCTGAGCTCATCCATGCCTCTTATTAGTTTGGTTGCCCTTCTCTGCACTTTCTCTAGTTCCATGATATCCTTTTTGAGAACTGGTGCCCAAAACTGAACTGCATATTCCATATGAGGTGTTACTAATGATTTGTACAGGGGCAAAATAATCTCTGGAGTCCATACCTCTCTTAATACAGGAAAGGATTTTGCTTGCTTTGGAAACCGCAGCTTGGCATTGCATGCCATTATCAAGCTTATGATCTACTAAAACCCCCAGATCCTTCTCCAATATTGATTCTTCCAGTTGTACTCCACCTAGTATGTAGGATGCATGCATATTCTTAGCCCCCAAGTGCATAACTTTACATTTATCAACATTAAACCTAATTTGCCACATAGTCGCCCAATTAGACAGTGCATTGAGGTCTGCTTGCAAGTTGGAGACATCCTGCAAGGACGTTATTTCACTGCATAGCTTGGTGTCATCTGCAAACACTGAAATGGTACTCTTAATCCCAGACCCTATATCATTTATAAATATATTGAAAAGTAAGGGTCCCAACACTGAACCTTGGGGTACACCATTGATAACCTTAGACCATTCAGAATAAAAATCATTAACAACTACTCTCTGAATTCGGTCTTTTAGACAGTTTTCTATCCATTTATAAACTAATCTTTCCAAGCCTGTAGACTTTACCTTACACATTAGCCGTGTGTGGGGAACGGTGTCAAACGCTTTTGCAAAATCCAAGTACACCACGTCCACATCCACCCCTCTGTCCAAAGTTTTACTTACCTCCTCATAAAAAGAAATCAGGTTTGTTTGACAACTTCTATCTTTCATGAATCCATGCTGTTTGTTGCTTAAAACATTTTTTTCCAGCAAGAACTCATCTATGTGGTCTTTTATTAAACTCTTCAGTATCTTCCCAGTTATAGAAGTTAAACTAACAGGTCTATAGTTACTTGGTAAAGACTTTGATCCCTTTTTAAATATGGGCACCACATTGGCCCTATGCCAATCCAGTGGTACTATTCCAGTCATTAAGGAGTCCCTAAAAATTAGATACAATGGCTTTGAAATGACAGAGCTCAATTCCTTTAGGATCTGTGGATGGATGCCACCTGGTCCAGGAGCTTTATCTACCTTTATTTTGTCTAAATAATTCTGAACCATTTCACTTTTGAGCCATTGTGGATCATTTGGGGCGTTGTCACTACCACCCCCATCGTGGAAATGAGCTCCCCCATGCTCCTTTGTATACACAGAGCTGAAGAAAGTATTTAATATGTTTGCCTTCTCTTTGTCCCCAATCACAAACTCTAGATTATTTTGTAAAGTGACTACATGCTCAGACCTGACCTTTTTACTATTAATATATTTGAAGAATTTTTTGGGGTTTGTCCTACTATCTTTTGCAATCTGTCGTTCGTTGTGAATTTTTGCATCCTTGATTTCCTTTTTACATATTCTGTTATATTCTTTGTAACATTTAAAAGATGATAGTGTTCCCTCATTTTTATATTTTTTAAGTGATCTTTTCTTATCATTTATAACTTTTTTAACTTTGGCCGTGAGCCTTTTTAGCCTTTTAAACTTATCTCCCATGGGAATATACTTTACAGTGAGTTCGCATACAGTTTTTTAGAAAAATTCCCATTTCTGTTCTGTGTTCATCGATGCCTATATTCCCTCCCAGTCTAAGTCCTGGAGAGCAGCCTTCATCTTTGTAAAATTTGCTCTCTTAAAATTAAGTATTTTTATCTTTCCCGTGTGTGTTTGTTGCTTGCAGCTTACATTAAATGAAATCATGTTATGGTCACTGTTACCCATTTCTATCATCCTGTTTGGGGTTTTTTAAGAAGTTTATATAATTATCATTACCAGGTTCAGCAAAGCGTCATTCCTAGTTGGGGCCTCAATAAACTGGACCATAAAATTGTCCTGTAATAGGTTTATAAATCTTTGCCCTTTAGCTGTCCCAGCAGTGCCATTACTCCAGTTAATTTCTGGGTATCACAGTCCCAGCCCTTGCAGCTCTTTCCATCATTGCAAGGAGCAGAGTCTCCACCTTCTCTTTAACACTAGGAGGTCTATAACAAACTCCAATGATAACCTTTGTAGTGGGCACACCCATATGAAGATCTACCCATAATGCTTCAGACTCATCACACTAATCAATGCTCTAATACTACTTTTTTAAGTTGAGCAATTTCTTCACTTAATAAACATATATCAGTGATAGTAAGTAGAGTTGTGCGAACCCAGACTGAAAAGTTTTCGGGTATTTTTGGCGCCTTTTCTATAGCTGCTGGGCAGCCAGTCAACAAGCTTTTCACTAGTTTGCCCTTAGAAGCCATCACAGCCATGCCTACTAATGGCATGGCTGTGATTGACCAGTGCATCATGTGACCCAGTCTCTATATGAGGCTGGAGTCACGTAGCGCTGCGTGTCAGATTGTCTCAGACTAGAGTAGGGAGAGCTTCATGGCGGTGCTGTGAGGGAAAGATTAGCATTCACAACCATCTCAGACTGCATTAGGGAGACCTTCATTACGGTCCTGTGAGGGAGACATTAGCGTTCAGAACCATCTTATAGTGCATTAGGGGGACGTTGCTGTCTGTGCTGTGAGGGAGACATTAGCGTTCAGAACCATCTTATAGTGCATTAGGGAGACATTCCTGTTGGTGCTCTGAGAGAGAGATTATCATTCTAAAACCATCTATTACAGCATTAGGGACAGGTTCCTGTTGGTGCTCTGAGGGAGAGATTATCATTCTAAAACCATCTACTACTGCATTAGGGACAGGTTCCTGTTGGTGCTCTGAGGGAGAGATTATCTTTCTAAAACCATCTACTACTGCACTAGTGACAGGTTCTTGTTGGTGCTCTGAGGGAGAGTTTATCATTCTAAAACCATCTACTACTGCATTAGGGAGAGGTTCCTGTTGGTGCTCTGAGGGAGAGTTTATCATTCTAAAACCATCTCCTACTGCATTAGGGAGAGGTTCCTGTTGGTGCTCTGAGGGAGAGTTTATCGTTCTAAAACCATCTACTACTGCATTAGGGAGAGGTTCCTGTTGGAGCTCTGAGGGAAAGTTTATCGTTCTAAAACCATCTACTATTGCATTAGGGAGAGGTTCCTGTCCGTGCCCTGAAAGGAGAGTTTATCATTCTAAAACCATCTCCTACTGCATTAGAGAGAGGTTCCTGTTGGTGCTCTGAGGGAGAGTTTATCGTTCTAAAACCATCTCCTACTGCATTAGGGAGAGGTTCCTGTTGGTGCTCTGAATGAGAGTTTATCATTCTAAAACTATCTACTACTGCATTAGGGAGAGGTTCCTGTCGGTGCTGTGAGGGGGAGATTATTGTTCTAAAATCATCTCATACTGCAGTAGGGACAGGTTCCTGCCGGTGTTATGAAAGACAGATTATCATTCTAAAATCATCTCATACTGGTGTAGGGAGAGGTTCCTGCTGCTGGTGTGAGCGGTGGAGAGGTTCCTGCTACTGGTGTGAGTGGTGCATTTCTTGCACCAAAATAAAAAGTGCATCTACAATTTTCTTTTTTTTTTTTTTTAAATAATAATTTATTATTTTTTTTTAGTATCAATAAATAGTGCTACATAGTAAATTTGTGTCCAGAATGCGGAGAGCGTCAAATAAGGGGCGTGGTCATGGTCATGGTGCTGCTGTTGCTGCTGGTGTTGGTGGTGTTGCTGAAGCTCCTGTTGCAAGGAGAGGACGTGGTCGATCTGTGCCAGCTACACACACACAAGTGAAACACCTTCCTCAGGTAGCCGACAGAACCTTCAACGTTATATGGTAGGCCCGAATGCCGCTCAACGAATGGTGAGTCCAGAACAAGTACAGCCGATAGTAGATTGGGTGGCTGACAATGCCTCTAGTTCCTTCACATTGTCTCCCACCCGATCCCTTGATGAAAGCTCAGAGTTGGCACCTGAACCCCATGACCATCTGTCTTTCACCTCAGCCCCTTGTAAATCAGCCAAGCAGTCTGAGCCCCAAGTCATGCAGCAGTCTCTTATGCTTTTTGATGACTCTGCTAGTGTACTTTCCGTGGGCCATCCACATAGCCCTGCCCCAGAAGTGGAAGACATTGAGTGCACCGATGCCCAACAACTTCTGTTGCAGGTTGAGGACATGGAAACACCACCGCAGCACGTCTCTGATGATGACGAAACACAGGTGCCAACTGCTGCAGCTTTCCTCAGTGTGCAGACTGACAAGGAGGGCAGTGGTGAAGGGTGGGTGGAAGATGATGTGGAGGATGATGAGGTCCTAGACCCCACATGGAATGAAGGTCATGCGAGTGACTTGTGCAGTTTGGAGGAAGAGGTGGCGGTTGCACAGAGGCACCAGCACAGAGAGCGAGCGTCCCCTAGACAGTATGCCTGCTACTACCCACCGCACCCAGGGACACTTCGGGCGATGATGGAAGAGGATGTGACACAGGAGGAAGAGGAGGAGGAAGAGGGGTCATTTCCACGGTTATCAGGCCAGTCATTCACAAGTGGCTCGGAGGGTGGGTTCCTGCACCAGCATAGGCCAGGTAGAAAAAAGTTCAAGCCAGGCCACAGTTCTGGAGGATGAGGAGGACGAGGAAGATGATGATGATGAGGAGGAACCCTGTTCACAGCAGGGTGGCACCCAACGCAGCTCGTGGGCATCACTGGAGCATGGCTGGGGGGATACGGAGGACACACATAATACACCTCCCACAGAGGACAGCTTATCTTTGCCTCTGGGCAGCCTGGCACACATGAGCGACTACATGCTGCAGTGCCTGCTCAACGACAGCCGAGTTGCCCACATTTTAACTTGTGCCAATTACTGGGTGGCCACCCTGCTGGATCCCCCTTACAAGGACAATGTGCCATCCTTAATTCCCTCACTGGATCGTGATCATAAGATGCGCGACTACAAGCGCACGCTGGTAGACGCGCTGCTGAGGGCATTCCCAAATGACACAGGGGGCTCTGTGGAAGCACAATCCGAAGGCAGAGGAGGAGGAAGAGGTCGCCAACGCAGCTGTGGCACCGCCAGCACCTCAGAAGGCAGGGTTAGCATGGCCAAAATGTGGAAAAGATTTGTCAGCAGCACGCCACAACAAACAACACCACCAGCTGATATCTTAGCAGGAGGCAACATTTCAGCAACATGGTGGAACAGTATGTGTGCACACACCTACATGTACTGACTGATGGGTCTGCCCCATTCAACTTCTGAGTCTCCAAATTGGTCACATTACCTGAGCTTGCCCTTTATGCCTTCGAGGTGCTGGCCTGCCCTGCAGCCAATGTATTGTCTGAACGTGTGTTTAGCACGGCAGGGGGCGTTATCATAGACAATCGCAGCCGCCTGTCCACAGCCAACGTGGACAAGCTAACGTTTATTAAAATGAACCAGGCATGGATCCCACAAGACTTGTCTATACCTTGTGCAGAATAAACATTTAGACCGGCCTCACACAGCCATTGGTATACTTGTTTTTTTTTTAATATGTCTCAATATTTTGGAGGCTACCCCAATTAGAATAAAAAAACAAACTAACAAATAACAGTGTTGGCTACCTCCTCCTCCTCCTCCACCACCTACACTGCCACAGTCATGGCCTAGTCAACCTCTAGGCTCCTACTCCACATCTACCTCTTCCTCCCATTTTTATGTTTTTTGTGATTTTAAGTTATTTTTCTATCCACATTTGTTTGTAGGGCACTTCTAGCCCTTTCCAGGACTTTTTTACAGCCATTTTTGTGCCCAAACGTTCAGGTCACCATTGACTTCATTTGGGTTCGGGGTCCAGGGTCAAGTTTGGTACCGAACCCAAACTTTTCCACGAAGTTCGGCCGAACCAGACGAACTCAAACATCCAGGTGTCCACTAAACTCTAATAGTAAGGTTAATAATCTCATCTACAATTCTAGTGTAATTATTTATTCTTTTCATTGCTTCAATTCCCCATCCTGTCCAGGAAGGGAACCATGACCATGCCATGTCCCCTTTAGTGAAAAGCTCTCTTTTGAACATTAAAGGGTATTCTGGACTTTGACTGGGTCACACTGTGTCTTCGTGAACAGCCAAAGTAGGTAATAACTTCCCAATATAACATGTACCAGTAACCTTAGTAGGAAGCCAGGCGAAAGCTTTATCTCCATATATAAAATATAACCCTCTACGTATAGATGGTATACCTGCTCCTAAAAGACTAGATGCAATCTGAATTGCCCAGCTCTTTACATTTAGTGTTAAATGGGCATGTAATGTTTAGACAAATTTTTGGAATGTCTATGTGTTTTAAGACCATCAAAGTTAGGGATCGGTGCTCATTAGCTGTGGAAACTATGCATGAGCCATTTATTCTGGTCCTGTTTAGATCAGTGAACTTGAGAGGCATTGCTATCATGGGTATTGTTCCTGTTTGGGGATATAAGTGAGATCACATCCAGCAGTTACTAGCGTTGCTGTGGGTTGTGTACAGTTTTAACATTTGGATCAAAGGGTTATTTTTCCATGTCTCAGTACTCACAGACAACAAGAAAAGAAACATCATTTTTATTTCAAAGGATATCCTCACTTCAGGATTTTCTTGCAATGACTGGCGTGAATTCAGATGGGCTTTCCTTCCAACTTGACAGCGGAACCGGTTGACAAAAGCACCAAATGCGGTCTGTCAAATTTTGGTTCTAGAGGCTTTCTGATGTGTCGCTTGACCACCACCCAGTCACCTGGTTGGATTCTGTGAATACCTGGAACAGAATCTGTGTCGGGGATAGAGTTGTAAACACCTTCATGTACTTTATTCAATGTTCTTTGCAAAATCTGAACATATGCTAACAGACTAGAGTGAGAAGCCTGTAACTGTTGAGAAAAATATAGCCCTGTTTTGGGTGGCCCTCCAAATAAAATCTCATAGGGGGACAGCCCATGTGGTTGTTTAGGGGTAGTACCTACAGAATATAGGGCTATTGGCAAAGCTTCCATCCATCCTTTTCCTGTATCTGCTTTCATTTTTGCACATCTGTTTTTCAAAATTCCATTGTCTCTCAACTTTACCACTGCTTTGTGGATGATAAAGTATATGGAAAGCTTGCTGTATGTTAAGTGCTTCCATTACCTCTTTCATCACTTATACAGTAAAATGAGTTCCTCTGTCACTCTCAATAGTTTCAGGAACTCCATATCTACAAACAATTTCATTCAAAATTTTCTGTGCTGTTGTTTTTGCTTTTGCTTTGGCTACCTGCCAGCATTCAGGCCAACCTGAGAACATGTCAATGCACACTAGAGTGTACTCTTAGGTGCATATTCTGGGCATCTGAATGTAATCTATTTGAATTCTTTGAAAAGGGAAATCTGGATTAGGATAATGCTTTTGGGGAACATGGACAGGTCTCCCTGCACTGTACAGAGCACAAGTGAGACATGAAGCACAAAACCTGGCTGCAAATGCACTAAATCCAGGTGCTATCCAATAGCAGTCAGTAAGTGCCACCATCACACCCTTAGCAAGATGACTGAAGCCATGTGCCAGTTGTGCTAAAACTGGGTACAAACTCAGCACTCCTCAGGCCCTGCTGATTTTGGGTAGCATTACATGTGATCCACTTCTCTTCATCAGGGGCCCGGTTCTGCAACTGAACTAAAGTTTCTTTATCCCACTGTGCTTGATGAGGGGTATCTATTGCCACATTTCCTCTGGCTGTCATGTCATTTCCCTTGCATGTCCTTTTACCTTAAAGATGGCAACTTCTGCTGGTTTCTGAAAGGCCTCAAATAGCAGCTCTATGAGTTTTGCATGTCTCACTGGCTTCCCTGCCCTAGTCAGAAAGTTCAGTGTTTTCCATATAGGCCCAAAATCGTGCGCTATTCCAAATGCATATCTGCTTTCAGTGTAAACATTTCCCCTTTGATTCTCTAGGACATGACATGCTTTCACTACAGCACACAACTTAGCTTTCTGTGCTGACATCTGGGGTGTCAATGCTTCTTGATGTAAAATAGTGTCTGTAGTGGTTACAGCAAACCCTTTGTGTGGCTGACCATCATCAGTGTAAAATCTGGAACCATCTACGAATAGGTGTGTGTCACAATCTGATAAAGGCTCATCTTTTGCTGGGGTGAGAGAGGCCCTTTCTACCTCCATCAGAGCCATACAATCATGAGAAAAACTCTCAGGTTCTGCATCAGTACCATTTGTTGCATTTTCCTCATCAGTTATAGGAAGAAGAGTAGCCCTGATTTAAAGTAACACATCATTTGATTGTTAAATTTAATGGAGCAAAAAGAGCAGACTGGTACTTGTCAAATCTACTGGCAGACACGTGTCTAGTATTTACTTGATTCGTGATTTCCTGTATTGCATGTGGCACATATAGGGTAAGAGCAGGATCTAGTACAAGCTCAGTTACTTTGTCTAGCAGCAAAATGCAGGCTCCTATGGCTCACATACAACTTGTGGAGACTTTAATGACAGGGTCTAATGAGTCTGATACATACATCACAGGCCTCTGTTTGTCTCCATGTAGATGGGTGAGTACACCTGCAGCAAATCCATTGACTTCATGACAAAACAATGAGAAGATCTTTTTATAGTCAGGAAGTCCAATGGCGGGAGCTTCAGACAAAATATTAATAAGTTCCTTCATCTGCAATACATTGTCCCATGTGAGTTTGAAAGGGTTTGTAGTGGTAGCCTCATATAGAGGAGCCATAAGTTCTGAAGCATTTGGAATCCAGTCACTACAATATCCCACTAACCCCAGGAAGAGCGTAGTTGCCGTACATTTCTTGGCTTTTCAAGTTTTTGTAGAGTTATAACTCGATCTGGGGCTAGGTGACAGATTCCATGTGAAATGCAGTGACCCTGGAAGATCACTTTCTCCTGGCAGTAGTGTAGCTTCTCTTTGCTGACTTTGTTGTTACTGTTATATAGAAACATGAGAAGGCTTGCTGTTTTTCTCCTACAAATGTCCTTTGTATCAGAACAAAAAGGCAAATTATCTATGTACTGAAGCAAAACTGTGTTTGGGTGTGAGGGGGACCAGTGGTCCAATAATTGACTTAACGCAGTATTATATTCAGAGGGGCTACTCACACAGCCTCGGGGCAATCTTGTCCATGCTAACTTTTGGGAATCATGGGTAAGTAAAAAAAGGTGCCATCAATCTGGGTGTAGGAGCACCGAAAAAAAAGTATTTGCAAGATCAATCACTGTAAAGCAGGTGCTAGAGACAGGTATTCCACTTAGTAAAGTGTGGGGGTTGGGCACAATTGGGGTATCTGCCTCAATTATATTGTTAATAGCTCTCAAATCATGCACCATGTGGTATGTCACTTGCCCATCCTTCTTGTCTGGCTTCTTTGCAATTGGCAACAGGGGTGTATTGGCTTGGGACTTAATTGGTACAACAACCCCTGCTGCTTTCAGTTGAGTGATTTGATTCTTTATCCCTTCAGTCTGAGCAATACTCAGTGGGTACTGTTTAATCTGTGGGAGTTGGGCTCTTGGTTTAATTTTTCTCATAACTGGGGTGCAGTCCAGCAAACCTATGTCATATTTGCTGGTGGCCCATAAATCAGTGGTAATCACTTCCAATTCTGGTGGGAATGGTGGGGTGGAGTCTTTAAAAATACTCCACAGGCAGAATTTTAAAACTTCTTCTGGCAGACTACTGACCACTTGGACTCCTATAGGAGTGTAGTCTATGTTTGCCAAAATGGGGTTAAAATTGTCAGCTCCTAAAAGATTGTTAGGAAATGTGTCTGAAACTAACACTTTAGTGACAATTTCTGTTTGCTGTCCTAGCCTGAGTTTAAGTGGCTTGGACCCAACCAAATCAGTAGAGGTCCTGGTTGGGCCAACACCAGAGATAACATTTTCAGATGCTAATTCTGGAGGTAAGTCCTCTATATTAAACATGCTTTGGCTTGCACCAGTATAAATTAAACAGGTTAATTCTGTTTCTCCTCCAAGATAGGGGAGTTCTTGTAAAAATACTTTTACTCTGACCTCGGGACCATAGTCTCCCCTATTTAACATGATTGACACTGGCATGCCATTTTCCTATCACTGCTTTTGGCAGAGAACTCGATCAGCGGGAGTTGCCTCTAAGCTCCTTTCCAATCTACGGTCAGGAAGATGGCAGGATTTGGCTATGTGTCCTTCTCCATTACAATTGTAGCATATGATTGGTCCCCTATTGCCATGAATTTTGAAATTGCCTTTACCTATTCCTCTTCCTTTTCCCCTCTGCTTCCCCATGAACATAACTTTGGGTTTGCTGTCTTTCTGGTTAATCCTGTTCTCTAGGAGGTCTTGAATAGACATATAGCCTGCCTCTGTCCTTGCAGTGATCAACTTTTCTTTCAACTGGGGTATTAAACCATCAAGAAACCTTTGTTTCAACAGTTGTGTAGATGGACTTGCAGTTTCTCCCTTCTTTTCTTCCAATATTTTAAGGCCTGCTTCCTCTGCCATATCACTTAACCTCCTCCAATAAGCCCCCGCGGCTTCCTCCTTCCCTTGCTTAGCATTCATGAATTCAGCATGTCTGGTTTCTCCATATATTTGGGGAAATTTTTCCTTTAATTTTTCACAAACCTTCCTTCCACTAGCCATTTTATCAAGCTTTGTGACATCTACTTCACATTCTTTAAGTATACACCCTGACATGTTGCTTCCCACTGCTTTAATAAGAAGCTGATGAATGTCAGTAGCATAAGCATTGTATGATTTCTGTACAGCACTACATTTGTTTGCAAACCCAATTGGATTCTTTCTAGGATCTCCCAGTCCCTCTAATATGGCTCTCATTTCTTGGGGACTAAAGGTTACGTGCCATTTAATTTGGGACTTGCTGTCAACAGCATTACCTTCAAAGACTAATTGGATTCTGACAGGATAAACTGTAACAGATTGCTCAGTGACAAGGGCAGAAGCGGTGGACTCTCCCTTCATTCTCTCTTCATCCTGCTGCTGGAAATTATGGTTTGCTCCGGCAGTTCAGACTCTCTTTCTCTGGCCAAGTTCAGAGAGATCTAATTTTGCATATGTACCTTTTGATTTATGCCAATCATCTCTTTCTAAGATACAAGCCAAATCCCTCTTTGTAGGTTGATATGGGGCTGTTAAACCTCTGCTTGCTACTATATTGCCAAGGTCATCTTTTGTGTGTTTCATGTAATCTGATTCTAGTGCTTTTGATGATGGATCTCTTAAAGCCAAACTGGCAGCCACATAAGGTGGGGGGGTCCTCCTCAACAGAGTCTTCTGGCCAAATGTAGTAAATTTGGGAAGTACCTTTATTAACCACTTCACCCCTGGAAGGATTTCCCACTGTAGGACCAGCGCACTTTTTGTGATTCTGCACTGCGTTGCTTTAACTGACAATTGCGCGTGCCGATGTTGTACCCAAACTAAATTTGCGTTCTTTTTTTTCCACAATAAGAGCTTTCATTTGGTGGTATTTGGTCATCTCTGCATCATTTATGATCACCGCTATAAACAAAAAAAGAGAGACAATTTTGCAAAAAAAAAAATATTTCTTACTTTTTGCTAAAATTCAAATCCAAAAAAAAAAACTAATTTATTTGTCGGGTTTGGCCGATTTATATTCTTCCCCATATTTTTAGTAAAAAAAAAAACCACAATTGGCGTTTATTGATTGGTTTGCGCAAAAGTTACCGTGTTTACAAACCATGAGAATTATTTTCTGGTGTTTTTACAATTTTTTTATTTTTTTTACAAGTAATGGCGGCGATCTGCGATTTTTATCGGGACTGTAATATTGCAGTGGACATGTCGGACATTTTTGACACTTTTTTTGGGACCAATAAAATTTATACAGCGATCAGAAATTGAAATATCCACTGATTACTGTATAAATGTCATTGGCAGTGACGGGGTTAGCCTGCAGGGGGCGATCTAGGGGTTAACTGTGTTCCCTAGGCGTGTTCTAACTGTGTGGGGGCTGGGCTACTATGTGCATAAGAGATCTAACTGATCCCAGTGACAGAGATCAGTAGATCTCTTACATGCCCACTGACAGAGTGGGGAACCGCAGTGTTTACATCGGCGGTTCCGCGTTCTTTCTCTCTGGCAGGTTATCGCGGTTCGCCGGTGGACATCGGGTCCCCCCGAGCCACGAGCAGACTCCTGCTGAGTGCGGTGGACACGAGAGCGCGCTCCTGCCTGCTAAATGTGCACGTGCGGATCGCCGCTTATATACGGCGATTCGTGAGACAGCACCACACTGCTGCAATAAATATGTTACATAGTTAGTCAGGTTGAAAAAAGACACAAGTCCATCCAGTTCAACCAAAATGTGTATGTAATAAACATCTCCGTCAAGCCAGTTTCATTTGCTAATTTAGCTTCTGTCAACCATGTGCAAGCTACTCTCCATGTTCCTTCACTGCACAGTAGTGGGCCATAATCATGCACAAAAGTTTGCCATACTTGTAAATCAAAAGTCCCTTCAGATTTTAAAGGTTTGGTTGCTCCTTTTGTCCACTCTACCCATTTATCTAGGGCCTTAGTATAGGATGAACCATACCTTCAGTTCATATATTCTCTAGTGCTTATCTTGTTTAAATGAATGCCCATAATGACTGCCCAGTCTTTTCTCTACTTGTGCCTATACCCTCTTGCCTCTAAAAGAAATAGTACAGCAATTCTGCAGATTTACAAGAATAGTCTCCACTTATCTATGTGGATAAAAGGGGTTTATGACAATAGACAAAACACTCACTAACAGACCCTCCTCGTCTCTTTTCTTCTCTGTGGGTTTTATCTGTCCCTACCATGGGCCTGCAGAGGTTTATCCCTATCCATACACAGTCCAACCCGTGAAGGGGGACACAAACACATTCACACACACACGTTACCCAACTAGAAAGGTCAGAAATTGGTCTGAATTCCTTAAGAACCCACAGAAAGGATACATAGGAAAGGCAGAAAATATAGCAAGCTTAAGGACAGCTTACCTAGACGGCATTTAGAGGTCTGCATTCCCGATAATCCCGATTAAAGTCTGGTTCCTTCTGGAGACTCTGCCAACTCCTGATATGACTTGCCAAACTGTTATGGGAAATTTCTGGTTGTGACTCTAAAAATAAAAGTTAGTTTTGCAATTGCAGGAACAGATTCACAGGATGCAGTCTCTGTGTTTAAAATGCCCGTTTTGACAAAATGTGAGATGTTATTAAAAACTAACAAATAGAAATATATTATTAAAAGCTAGTGATTAGAACAATAGCAAAAGTAAAACATTTGAGAGGGGAAGGGGGAGTAGAGACAGAGAGAGAGCTTCTAGCAGAAGTTGTTTCTGTGTGATAAGTGAAGGTCATAGAACACATTACAGCAGCGTGAACAAAATGGAGTCTCTTGTGCTTAAATGAACAATACAGTGAAAGTCCATGCCAATTTCTCACTATCTCCGTCTGCATTCCAGCAGTCATTGAAAATTACTGTGATAGCCATGATTGGCCACGGCTATCACATGGTACAGGGCTGCTGTGAATGGCAGAGATCACACAATAGTAAACGGGAATGCCAGGAAATGACATATTGTTTACTACTAATAATAAATTATACCTATTTCCATGCAATGGAATATGGAGGAATACAATTTGTGTGCAGTTGCTGTCATCAAGTAATATAACCTATGTGTTATATAAACATATGAAATTAGAATATTTACAATGTAGCGCTACCCTCTCCCTCCTCTTCTGTTTCCAATACTGTGGGTAAGAAAAACATATATAAACATGTATAAAAAGTGCATATAAAGTGCTGCAGAGGTGCATTGTAGTACTACTGCACTTTATATGCACTTTTTCATACACTTTTATATATTTTTTTCATATTCACTGTATTTGAAACAGAATAGGAGGGAGAGAGTAGCACTACACGCTATTTATTAGAATTGTTTACTACTGTCCATGTGATTGCTGATTAGCTACAGCAATCACATGGTACCAGAGCCACCCACAGTGACCCAGAACACCAATCAATGTTCCTCTGTGTCAGGTGGAAACAACTTCCAGGGAACATGCACAAGCAGTGGATGTGGGGGGATGTACGGGTATGTCCACCTGCGTTGGCATCTGTGCAGCTCCCGTAAAGCTGTTTATCTGTTAAGGCCAGATGAGAAGCAGTTACGATAAGGAGGACCCCAGATATTCAGCCCCCCTCCCTACATGAATGAGTGCAGGGTACATAGTAAACACACACACAATCATAAAAAAGTAATTTCTTAAAATAGTTAAATTAAGATTGCCCCCTAGTGTAAATCCAATGTCAATCATGTTACTGAATAATATAGATAAAACTTAAATTATGAAGACTTGCCAATTTGATCCTCTCTCATTGCACTCTCGCCATAAATAACAGCACCCCAGGTGGCTGCTGAATGTCAACAACCTGGCTGGGAATGCTTGTTGATGTCATTGACCATGTATGGTCATGGACAGATGTGAAATCACCCTGGATCCCCCAGCCACTTTGTTTTCAAACAGAAGCCACCAGGGAAAGAACTATTGTAGTGTAACAGGATCCTTGATTGGCCGAAGGATCAGAATGATAAGAGGGTTTAAACTTGGAGTTTACAGAATAAATATAAAATAGAACACCTGGATTAACATAGGAGGACCAGTCACCTGGCAACAGCTCACCTGCCCAGACACTGCTGTCTCTTCAGGCACTGCCTCATTATGCAACAGGGGTGGGTGGAAGAGAGAATATATCCCCCCAATGGGTTGTGGGACCAGGGGATTGTGCAAAACAAAGTTAAAGGTACCCACACCTGCATTTTCACATGACAAGTAAAGGTTCACTCTGTTATATTATCATTTAGCAGCAATACAATTTTGCCAGAGTACATTCTACAGGTGTATATACTAGAAAACAAAAACAAAAGGAAGGCGCGCACACCTAGTGCATTACCAGAGGCATTTATTGGGTATTGTAAATAAAAAGGAATACTCAAAAGATGGCGATTCCCAATGAGCCATACAAATGCACAATTGGCGTGAGTACGGACACAACGTAGTTAAAGGCTGGCGCATTTTGGGGGCGTACCCCCTTCCTCAGAGCCAAACTGTATATACTAGGAACATTCACACAGTTTATTTTTTAGTGATGTTCAACTCCTTTAGTGAATCAACCCATTAGTATTACATCTTATAATCAAACAAGAGTTTAACTCCTCCCAAAGAATCTTTTTTAAACATTACCAGTTGAGCTATAGTTTTTTATTTAATTCTATAACACCATTTTCAATTGGATCTAATACTGAACCTGAAGCTATGATATGGGCAGAAGGTTGCTGTAAAAGGAGTTTATTGGGTTCATTAACTACTTCCTGCCCGTCATATGACGTCCTTGACTTTGAGTGGTGATATCTGAATGGTGCCTTCAGCTACAGGCACCATTCAGATACCGGTTTTTAGAGACATTGATTCTCTGCAAGATAAAAGTGCAAGATAAAAGTGGTCTTAGTGGCAAATGCTCCGCAAGATTAAATTTATCGGTGGCGGGAGTGGTGCCCCCCACTCCCGCCACTTTCCTGTCATCTCTGACACTTACTGGACCGCCGGCGGAGATGATCGAGTCCATTCCCCCTCCCCTGCACAGGAAGCCATGTGAATGGAAGATGCTGCCTACTCTGCTCCATAACATTGCAGGGCGGAAGAGACGTCACAAGTCACTTCCGCCCATAGCTCTTAAAATTTAAATTTAAAATTTACATTTTGTTTTTGCATTCAACTGAAAATATGAGATTTGAGGTCTTTTTGACCCCAGATCTCATATTTAAGAGGTCCTGGCATGTTATTTTTCTATTACAAGGAATGTTTACATGTAATAGGAATAAAAGTGATGTTTTTTTTTTAAAGGACAGTGTAAAATTAAAAAATAAAAAGTAAAATAAATAAGAAAAAAAAAATTCAAAGCGCCCCGTTTCTGCAAGCTCGTGCACAGAAGCGAACGCATACGTAAATCACGCCCGCATATGAAAACGGTGTTCAGACCACACATGTGAGGTATCACCGCGATCGTTAGAGCAAGAGTAATAATTATAGCACTTGAGCTCCTCTGTTACTCAAAACTGGTAACCTGTAGAAATTTTTAAACGTGGAGATTTTTAGGTTGCAAAGTTTGTCACCATTCTGCGAGCGGGCGCAATTTTAAAGCATGACATGTTGGGTATCAATTTACTTGGCATAACATTATCTTTCCTAGTATGGAAAAAAAATGGGCTAACTTTACTGTTGTCTTATTTTTTCACTCAAAAAAGTTTTTCTTTTAAAAAAATTGCGCTTGTAAGGCCGCTGCGCAAATACGGTGTGACATAAAATTTTGCAACAACCGCCATTTTATTCTCTAGGGTGTTAGAAAAAAAATATATAATGTTTGGGGGTTTAAGTAATTTTATAGCAAAAAAAATGGTTTTAACTTGTAAACACCAAGTTCAAAAAACAGACCCGGAAAAATGGAGAAAGGATCTGAAGGGTTATCCCTCACTTTCTTCTTTCTAAAGTAATGCCCTTATTTGTAATTGATTTATTCATATTTGATTGATGTTCTAGAGAGTGAATAGTGGCATGCTGAAATTTTCTAGCTGAATGTAATAAACTTTGGTTACTAAAGCAAACAATAGAGTCATTCATGATAGTTTTGTACCTTAAGGCCTGTATACACGGTACAATTATCGGCCAAAAACTGTTGTACAACAGCCTATCATACAATAATCCGACCGTTGGTATGCTCCATTCGACAGCCGATTTTGAATTAACGTCCAACAAAAGTTGTATGAGCAAACTAGAAAACTTTTGTCTGCCGATAAATTGACAGGTTCAGCAGGGACCGGCCAGATTTTATCCATGTGCGACCACTGCGGTTCAACAAAAGTTGATCTACCAATCGATTTCTGTTCAACTGCTCTGTCAGGTAAAAACTGCAACATGCAGAGACACATTCTTCAGTTAGGATAACAAACTGTTAAAGTTTGGGAGGAGAGTCCAAACGTGCACAGCAGAGTTTTCTAAAGGGTACATTCACACCTGCGAATGCACCCACTCTCTGTTTAGATGTGAGAAACCCAGCAGGGGTTCCTGCAATTGGCTGTGGGAGGAACCCCGATTGAGAGCAATAAGCTGGGGTTCTTGCATATAATCAGAGAGCAGGTATGATCACATGTGTGAATGCACCCTAAAACAGAATATATCTGCATGCTATCACTTTCATCACAACCCAAATACAAGTTCAATTAAATTGTAGGTAAAAAAATTAGTTTTGTGAACCTTGCTCTTCACTCTATTCTTAATGAAAATAATTTAGTGTTACTCTGAGGGATATACTTTCTATTTATAAAGTAGAGAATGTGGCACTTTCCAAACATCTGGTATAGGTGCATGTTACATTGTGCATGTGTTTTAAACTTCAGTGATTGATTCACCTGTAGTGAATGTTTAGTGGATGTCTCATTTGCTGCTTTATAAATATGTGACTTAAGCCTCGTACACACGGGGCGGCGATCGTATACAACAGGTCATACGAATGACCGTTGTATGCGAAATCGATCGTTTGTACACGCGATTAGAACAGCCGACATATGACGGTCATACAACAGGAGTTGTATGAGCAAACTAGAAAACTTGGTCGTACCATAAAGCGGTCATACGACCGTTGTATCGTGTGTACAGAGAAGTTGGTACAACAAGTTGCATTGTGCAAAACACGCATGCTCCGAAGTCAGGAACGGCCGGATGCTAATTACATGCACCTGAACGTTCTTGCTTTGGTCGTACGATCATGTAGTGCAGTCAGTATGCTAGATACAACAGCCAACATACCATTTGAGATGATCGTACGTACGATTGTCGTCCCGTGTGTACGAGGCATTAGTGTTTAGCAGGCTCCAGTGGCAATGTGTCAGACATTATATCAGGTAAAGTGGCATTTCATTTACTTTGTTGCTAAAAATTCATGTGTTATTCTCAATTAGACTGTTAATGCTGTAAAATATATAATCATATAATAACCATACAAGTGGACTGTGATTTTTTTTTTTTTTTGTCCTTTATTGTCTATAATTTGTTATAGCCAGAAACTGAATGTGTTTATTAATCAAAACTGTAGTTCCAACTTTCCTTCATTGTAAAGGAGTTACATTTATTCATTCACAGAGTTCTGTGAATGGAAGATCTACAACTACTGTCATCCATTGTGGCTGATGGCTTGTAGGTTTTAATTAACTACCAGGGCACTGCTGAACACTCTAGGACAGAGGTTGTCAACTCCAGTCCTCAGGACCCATCAACAGGCCAGATTTTAAGTATTACCTTGGGGAGATGCAGACTAGAATACTGCAATCACTGAGCAGTAAATGATCTCACCTATGATGTGTTTCAGTTATCCTGCAAACCTGGCCTGTTACTGGATCCCAAGGACAGGAGTTGAGAACCACTGCTCTAGGTAGTTTATTGATGTTTCCTGTCATTCAGTAACTGCCTGCCCATATGAGGTACATACAAAACAGCTACACTAACAGTATACAGGAGCCTGAGATTGCACCTGTGATCTGCTGATCCTGGGTGCAATGCTTTACAGGCTCCTAATATAAAAAAATAATAAATCCATATTTTTATTTTCAATAATTTTTATTAAGAATGGTAGTATTACAGAATAAACAACATGCTCAGTACAAATAGCACACAGATGTTCCGACTGGTCACAGTAGGATGGAGTAATGCTATTACCCAGTGAATCATCTTGGAGGATTGAATAGGTATATCATACAACTTGGTGGGTATAGCCGTTAATGTAACTCTTAGGGTAGTACCAGATGGGGGGGAAGGGTGAGGGGGGGGGTACCAGTGTTCCAGTCTGTCGGTGAGTGAGTACAGGGGATTAGGCTTTGACGGTGCATTTCGGGTGGGAAAGCCAAGGTTCCCAAGTAGTTAGGAATTTAGGTAGTGTCAGGTTTTTCCTTGCTAGCATTTTTTCCATTTCGCATTGCAGATTGAGATCTGCAATTGCTGCTTGTAGGGAAGGAGGATCAGGGGATTTCCACTTCCTGGTAATATTTAATTTGGCGGCCAGTAGTATATGTATTATGACTGTCCTATATTTCCCGGGGAAGTTGTCTAAGTTTAGGTGCAGGATTGCAAGTTCAGGGTTAGGGAGTAGTGCGTTTGGTGTGATAGAGGAAATCAGGGCAAAGATTTGTTTCCAGAATGTGGTTAGGGTTTTACAGGACCAGAGGATGTGGGAGAGGGATCCAATGGATCCACATTCTCTCCAACATGTTCTATATGGGTTTAAGGGGATTGTGTACAACCTCTCTTACACCTAGGTAACCTAGGGAGAGGGTGTAGGAGACCAGGACATTTTGGGATTGGTGTAAGACCTTTGTTTAGAAACGGGACTAAAGGAGATAGTGTGGTTTGCGTGATGAGGGATTGGGACTTGAACGTTAGGACGTGGATTTGAATCTGTTGAAGGGGCCCTTTATATCCTGTCAGTATTATGTATATGATGACCGGCGGTTTAATTTATAATGGTCCTTCACCTTTAGGGGACTAGGAGGAAGGGATGTTCGTCGTTAACGTCTAGAGTTAGACGTTACGCTTTACCTTTTTTACGATCGTTCCTTTTTGGACTGTGATGGATTTAAGGATTGATGAACCCT
>BLSH010462572.1:65118-79714 GCA_018402905.1 Glandirana rugosa | reverse complement strand
CTTATATACTTGTACATGTTGATCATATCCCCCCTTAATCTCCTCTTCTCAAGAGAGAATACATTTAGATCCTCTAATCTTTCCTCATAGCTGAGCTCCTCCATGCCTTTTATTAGTTTGGTTGCCCTTCTCTGCACTTTCTCCAGTTCCCAGATATCCTTTTTGAGAACTGGTGCCCAAAACTGAACTGCATATTCCAGATGAGGTCTTACTAATGATTTGTACAGGGGCAAAATAATGTCTCTATCTCTGGAGTCCATACCTCTCTTAATACAAGAAAGGATTTTGCTTGCTTTGGAAACTGCAGCTTGGCATTGCATGCCATTATTAAGCTTATGATCTACCAACACCCCCAGATCCTTCTCCACTATGGACTCCCCCAGTTGTACTCCCCCTAGTATGTACGATGCATGCATATTCTTGGCCCCCAAGTGCATAACTTTACATTTATCAACATTAAACCTCATTTGCCACATGGTTGCCCAATTAGACAGTGCACCTTCACAACACACAGTACATAGGGGTTTTCTTCAGTGGTAAAAATGACAGTTCATACATATGAACCATATATCCAGTCTGTACAGGGCATGCAATTTATTTAAAAAGCACATATCCTTTACTGGATAACGTAAAGCCTAGGTTCACCTTTACAGAAAAAAATAATCAATACACATATTTTTGGAGAAAAAAAAATGCATTTATATATTTTTTTCCTGCAGCCTGGAAAGCATTGTACCCATGATCAATAGATTATGGGTGCAGTGTGGGCTCCTGCAGACATGTCCTTCTGCTTTCAGTCCTAAACTCTGTATGGGCTCTGTGTGAGGACGGTGGAGTACGAGAGCGGTCATCGGCACTGTGGTGGTAGATGGCACTTGTAGTTTATTCATTCACAGGGATCTGCAAATGTATAATGTAGCTGTGTGGGCAGACTCCACACAACCACACTATTTTTAAAAGTGATAGCAGGTGCAGGGAGAAGATCCACAGCTTGCTGTCAAAGGGAGGTGGGGATCAAAGGGGGCAGGAACTAGAGCATGTTACCTAAATATGGGTAAAACATGTAACATGTTCCAATGGTGAACTTAGCCTTTAACCTCTTGAGATCCGCACTACAGCTGAAAAACGGCTACAGCACGGACCTCAATTGCAGGGCGGACGTCCATGAACATCCTCCCATGCACGAGCCACTGCGCGCCCCCTGTGGGTCGCATGCAGCGCGCTCTGTTACCACTGAGTCCATGAGACTCGGCTGATTACCCGCCCCCTTACCACGTGATCAGCTGGGCACGTGATGTAAACAGAAGCCGGTGATCAGTATTTTTTTTCCCTCATGCTGACAGTCCCTGACAGTCGGTCCCTCGCACAGAGAGCCATGGATGGCTCGTCTGTGCACACCAATGCCAGCTATCATTACCAAACCAGTGCCACCTGCCAGCACCCACCAGAGCCATCTACCAGTGCCCACAGTGCCATCTACCAGTGGCCACAGTGCCACCTACATTTGCCCACCAGTGCCACCGCCTTTTGCCCACCTGTGCTACAAATCAATGTCCATCAGTGCCACCAATCAGTGCTGCCTATCCGCATCACCCACCAGTGCCCACCAGTGCCCATCAGTGCCACCCATCAGTGTCACCCATCAGTGCCACCTGTCAGTGCCAATTATCAATGCCCTTCAGTGCTGCTTATCAGTGCCCTTCAGTGCCGCTTATCAGTGCCCTTTAGTGTCAACCATCAGTGCCAACCATCAGTGCCACCCATCAGTGCCACCTCATCAGTGCCCATTAGTGCCGCCTTATTAGTGCCCATCAGTGCAGCCTATCAGTGCCCATCAGCGCAGCCTATCAGTGCCCATCAGTGCAGCCTCATCAGCGCACAGCAGTGGAGGAAAAAAATTACGTTTTCAAAATTTATATAAAAAACTATGAAACAGTTTTTTTTCAATATTTTCGGTCTTTTTTTGTTTTTTTAGCAAAAAATTAAAAAACCCAGCAGTGATTAAATACCATCAAATGAAAGCTCTATTTATGGGAACAAATGATAAAAATGTTATATGGGTACAGTGTTGCACGACTGAAAATTGGTCTGGGCAGGAGGGGGGATTAAGTGCCCAGTAAGCAAGTGGTTAAAGCAGCATTACATCCAAAAGCAAAAATGTATTCTGCTGCAGCTTACCATTTTTTAGATGGAATGGCTGCATTAGTTATTTTTTAGGATTTTCAATTGGTGATATGGATAATAAGTCTGTTGTTTTTCAAAACAACAAGATCTCTTGCAGATGTAGAAGTTAGAGGGATGAGAGAAACCATTTACCACTGGCAGGGGTGCTTATAATGGTTAACTTATAATGTTCAGCTTATAATGGACAACTGCTGTCTAGAGTTGAGCAGACACCTGGATGTTCGGGTTCAGCATGTTCGGCCAAACTTCGTGAAAAAGTTCGAATTCGGCCCCGAACTTGACCCTGAATCCCATTGAAGTCAAAGGTGACCCGAACTTTTGGGCACTAAAATGGTCCTAAAAAAGTCCTGGAAAGGACTAGAGGGCTGCAAAAGGAAGCAAAATGGGGGTAAGAGTAGGACATGTGTCCTGCAAACAAATGTGGATAGGGAAATAACTTACAATCACATAAAAATAAAAAATGGAGGAGGAGGTGGATGTGGAGTAGGGGGTTGAGGAGGCGGTGACCGTGGTGGTGTGGGCAGAAGTGGAGGTGGAGGAGGAGGAGGTAGCCAACACTGTTTTTTGTTTTTTTTGTTTTTTCTAATTGGGGTAGCCCCCAAAATATTGAGACATATTAAAAAAAAAAGATTACTATCTGCAGACAAACCCAGAGATGTTCTAGCACATGTTCACTTTTTCGCGCGCACACTGGAAACGGCGCCAGAGGGCTCTATTTGAAATTCCTGCACCCAACAGCTTGTGCTGTCCGTTCTACAGCGTTCCTGTTCCTGTGATCCCCCAGCATTTGTTCTAGTGAAACTTCCTGCACCTGTGACCCCGGCTACCTATCTGGATTTTTTTGTTATCTGCCTGCCCTGACCTCTGCTTGTTCACGACCACTCTTCTGCCTGATCCTTGTACCGCATCTGCCCGCATGTTGCCGACCCTGCCTGTACCCGACTACCCTCCTGCCTGACTCATCTGTACCGCATTGCCAGCCTGTTGTCAACCCGATCTGTATCACTACTCTTCTGCTGCAAGAGCTCCTGTGGATCTGCACCTACCACCTGTGACCAAGTCCGGCCCTCGTGCCCAACTGCGCTCCTGAGCTCCCTGTCTCCACTATCAGGGGCTCACGAACCAAGGCCATAAGAGAGGTTGCCCCTGCATAAGTCAGACTCAACCCCCAGGGATGTGAAAGCAACGGACAGCCATGTCTGAGTCTGCGCCGGGGCCCTCCACCATGGAGGAACTATGTGTGCACATCACCAGACTGACCCAAGCCATAACGGCACTCCAAGAGGAATACACCCGCTTGGAAAGTCAAGTTCAGGACCTGGCCTCACCAGCAGCGGCCGGTCCCAGCCAAGCTTCGCCCTACACCATTGTGACCCTTCCTACGGAGCCTCAATGCCTGAGCAGTTTACGGGGGGACCGCAGGAAGTTCCGGGCTTTCCGTAGTGCCTGCAAGTTGTACTTCACTCTGCAGCCCCGTACCTTTGCTCTGGAGGCAACTAAAGGGGGCTTTGTGTTTTCACTCTTGTCACCACCTGTTGGAACAAAAAGCCCCAGAGACCACAAGTCTGGATCTGTTGTTTCGTGCTATGGCCCAGCTGTACGCGGACCCCCATCAGACCGCAACAGCGGAAGCAGCACTTCATGCACTCCAGCAGGGTCACCGTACCACAGAGGAATATGTCTCGGAGTTTCGACGATGGAGCACCGACACCGCCTGGGACTCAGCCGCCCTCTGCTTCCAGTTCAGATTAGGGCTCTCTGAGCTGCTCAAGGATGAGCTGGCTCGCGTTGGGGTACCTCACACCCTGGTCATCCAAATTGACCGCCGCCTGCACGAACGCAGAGGGGAGAGAGCTACTGCTGCCCCGTGGCTCATTCAGGAAAAGCCCAGCCCAGTCTGACCTTGGCCTCCTCCTCCTCTCCTAGGCACCACCCGGAACTACCACAGAAGGGGCTCCCCCCGCCCTTCTCTCTCACCTGCCGAGCGGCAGAGATGCATAGACCTCAATCTATGCCTGTATTGTGGGGACTAGGGACATTTGGCAAGTGGTTGTCCCGCCAAAGCACAAGGGTCCTAACACAGTTGCAAGAGAAGTCCTGTCCTTACCTGGTACCAAGCCTCACCTGGTCCTCTTCAACTTCCTCCAGCTTCCCAATGGAAGCGTTCAGGTCCCAGCTATTCTGGACTCAGGGGCTAGTAGTTGTTTCGTAAAGCAAGCATTTGCCACTCTACATCACATTCCACTACGTTCCAAGGGCCGTCAGATGATCCTTCGACTGGCGGATGGGTCAATCATAAATTTGGGTACCGTGACCCATGAGACATTACCCCTACCAGCTTGGACGGCAGAAGGACACACAGAGTTTTTGCTGTTGGACGTCATTGCATCCCCCTTATGTCCAGTTATCCTTGGCCTACCCTGGCTCTGGGCCCACAACCCTCTGATCAACTGGTCTACTGGAGAGGTGCAGTTTCAGTCTTCTTACTGCCTTACCCACTGCTTGCCGTAACCTCCGAAGACCTCCTCGGCTACCCTCAGTATGAACTCTGACCCAGATCTGGAAGCTCGCCAAGCGGTCCCAGAAGCCTACCACAACTACTTGTCATGTTTTTAGTAAGAAGGGGGCCGATACCCTGCCCCCGCACTGGCAATATGATTGCCCAATTGACCTGCTGCCTGGTTCTGAAGTCCCTTTCGGCCGGATTTTTCCTCTGTCGGAAGTGGAACTGGCGGCTCTCAAAGCTTACTTAGATGAGAACTTGAAGAAGGGCTTCATCCGGCCTTCCACATCACCTGCAGGAGAAGGAATATTCTTTGTGGAGAAAAAAGACCACACGCTCAGACCTTGTATTGATTACCGGGACCTCAACAAGGTCACAATTAAGAACCTGTATCCGTTACCCCTCGTTCCAGAACTTTTTTAAAGACTTGGAACGGCTACTGTGTTCACCAAGTTAGATCTACACGGAGCCTATAACCTGATCTGCATACGGGAGGGGGATGAATGGAAGATGACCTTTAGGACTTGCATTGGCCACTTTGAATATCTGGTCATGCCCTTTGGCCTCTGCAATGCCCCCAGCGACCTTCCAGCACCTGATAAACAATGTTTTTCGAGATTACCTTGATCCATTCGTGGTGGTCTATCTCGATGATATCCTCATCTTCTCCCCCTCCCTGGAGGAACATCACAGGCATGTGAAATGCGTACTTGACTGCCTCCGGGAACACAGACTTTATGCAAAGGCGGGAAAGTGCACATTCGAGTGTGCGGACATCTCTTTCCTAGGATTTCATCTTTCCACGAAAGGTATTACCATGGACCCTCAAAAGGTCACAGCCATACTTAACTGGCCAGCACCAGTAGATAAAAAAGGGGTACAGCGCTTTGTTGGCTTTGCCAATTTTTATAGGAAATTTATACAGGGATTTTCTGCAGTCATTGCTCCCATAACCCAGCTGACCAAGCAAAATGTCCACTTTACCTGGACCACTGAGGCACAGGCAGCCTTCCAGGCCCTAAAGAAACTGTTCACTTCTGCTCCCGTTATCAAGCACCCCGACCCAGCACTGCCTTATGTCCTGGAAGTGGACACCTTGGAGACCGCAGTCGGGGCAGTCCTCCCAAAGAGACAGGGGCCCAAGGCCTCACTGCCCCCCATCGCGTTTTTCTCTCGGAAACGTACTCCCCCCGAGAAGAATTACAATGTTGGGGACAGAGAACTGTTGGGAATAAAGTCCACCCTGGAAGAATGGCGGTATCTTCTTGAAGGAGCAGTGCACCCAGTCCTGGTATTCACAGACCACAAAAATTTGGAGTACCTACGGATGGCCAAAAGGCTGAGACCTCGCTAGGCTCGATGGGCCTTATTCTTTTCCCACCTTCAGTTCCATATCACGTACAGGCCTGGGTCCAAGATCGTCAAGCCAGATGCCCTGTCCCAGATGTTCCCTGAGCCTGTGGAAGTTCCCCTTCCAGACACCATTCTGCCTGCCCACAGCTTTCTATTGGTCCAGGAGGACCTCCTAACCCGGATACGGCAGGCTTTATCTGGCTCCACTGTACTCAAGGATCCTAAACTGGCAGAGAAAGACGGGCTGTGGTGGTTGGGTACCCAAATATTTGTACCTGAAGCACTCTGCCTGGAAGTACTGGAACTTTGCCATGACAGTAAACTAGCCGGGCACTTTGGCAACTGCAAGACAGGTGAACTGTTGTCCCGCACTTTCTGGTGGCCTTACATGCCTGAGGACCTATGTGAGTGCCTGTCCCACTTGTGCCCGAAATAAGAGAGGACCAAGGCCTGCTAAATCCCTTACCTATCCCACAACGTCCTTGGTCCCATATTTCCATGGATTTTATTGTTGAGCTGCCCCATCCGCGGGATTCAACTCCATCTTCGTAGTGGTTGACCGTCTTACTAAGATGGCACACTTTATCCCGATGCAGGGCACACCTACTGCAACAGAAACCGCCAAGACCTTCATCAAAGAAATTGTCAGGTTGCATGGCATCCCCACTAACATTGTGTCAGACTGGGGGGTGCAATTTCCCGAGCCTGGAGATCTCTAAAGAAACATAGAAACATAGAAAAGTGATGGCAGAAAAATACTAAGTAGTCCATCGAGTCTGCCCCTTTTTATTTTTATTTTTTTTTTATTTTTTTTTTTACATTAACCTTGTTGTCTGACTATAGATTTATGTTTATCCCAAGCATGTTTGAAGCCATTTACTGTTGACTGTCTCACAACCCCTGTTGGTAGTTTATTCCAATCATCAACCACCCTTTCAGTAAAATAATACTTTCTAGGATTAGTTTTGAACTTCCCTCCAGTTAGTTTGAGGTCATGTCCCCGTATTCTTGATTTTGGTTACATATTGAAAAGACTGCCCTCCTGAACCTTATTCACCCCCTTGATGTATTTAAAGGTTTCAATCATGTCTCCCCTCTCCCTTCTTTCCTCCAGACTTTACATATTAAGTTCCTGAAGTCGCTCTTGATAAGTTTTATCCCCAGACCTTTCACCATTTTTGTTACCCGTCTCTGAACTCGTATGTTCCATCCTAGGAGTTGAACTGGCCTTTTCATCAGCCTATCACCTGCAATCAAATGGTCAGACAGAGAGGACCAAACAGACCATTGAGCAGTACTTCTGCTGCTACTCCTCATACTCCCAGGACGATTGGGTCTCTCTACTGCCGTTAGCTGAGTTCGCCTATAATAACGCGATCCATTTCGCCACCAAGCAATCACCATTCTGGGCGAATCTCGGCTATCACCCCACGTTGCTGCCTATCACTTTGACCGAAAGCTCTGTCCCGGCTGTGCAGGAGATCACGCAGTTCTTAGGAAGGAACAACGCCTTCTGCAAGATACCCTTGCGTAAACCCAGGAGCATGATAAAAGGACTTTCGACAGGGGGAGACAAGGAGAGTTTAACGTGCAACCTGGCGATCGGGTCTGGTTGGCCACTAAATATTTGAGGCTGACATGTCCATCTAAGAAGTTGGGTCCTAGATATATCGGACCTCTACCAGTCAAAAGAAAAATCAACATCATGGCTTACGAACTAGACCTTCCTCCTTCACTTAGAATCCACCCAGTCTTCCGTGTAAACCTGCTTAAGCCAGTGACCAAGGACGCCTTCCCGGGGCAGAGAACAGCTCCACCAGAACCAGTCCTGGTGCACGGAGAGGAGGAGTTTTAGGTTGAAACTATTCTGGACTGCAGAAGGAGAGGAGGCATCACCCAGTTCCTAGTAAAGTGGATCGGATATGGGCCTGAGGAGAGCTCTTGGGAACCTGAAGACCATCTACATGCTAAGGAGCTGGTGAAGGCTTTCTGGAGGAACAACCCGACCAAGAGAGCCTGTTTGGGCATCCGGAGGCTGCCCCTTGGGGGGGCAATGTAAGGAACAGATCCGCACGCCCGCGCGCGTGCACCGGAAATGGCGCCAGACAGCTCTATTTGAACTTCCTGCACCCAGCAGCTTGTGCTGTCCATTCTACAGCATTCCTGTGATCCCCCAGCATTTGTTCTAGTGAGACTTCCTGTACCTGTGACCCCGGCTACCTATCTGGACTTTGTTGTTATCTGCCTGCCCTGACCTCTGCTTATTCACGACCACTCTTCTGCCTCATCCTTGTGCCGCATCTGCCCGCGCATTGCCGACCCTGCCTGTACCCGACTACCCGCCTGCCTGCCTCATCTGTACCGCATTGCCAGCCTATTGTAGGCCCATTGCCGGCCTGTACCACTACTCTTCTGCTGCCCACGTGCCCCCCTGCACTCCCTGGCTCCCTGTCTCCACTATCAGGGGCTCACGAACCAGGGCCGTAAGAGAAGTTGCCCCCACATAAGTCAGACTCAACTACCAGGTACGTGACATCCTCTTCCTCCTATGCCACATCCTCTTCCATCATCGCCCGGTGTGATTTTTCAAGGAAACATAGAAGTGGGATAGTAACGCTGAGAACAGCATCATTGGCACTGACCATGTTGGTGGAGTACTCGAAACACTGCAATATAGTACACAGGTCTCTCATGGAGGCCCACTTGTTGGTGGTGAAGTGGTGCTGTTCCGCACAGCGACTGACCCGTGCGTGCTGCAGCTGAAACTCCACTACTGCCTGCTGCTGCTCCCATAGTCTCTCCAGCATGTGCAAGGTGGAGTTCCACCTTGTGGGCATGTCGCATATGAGGCGGTGAGTAGGAAGGCCGAAGTTCCCCTGCAGTGCAGACAGGCGAGCAGCAGCAGGGTGAGAAAGTCGAAAGCGCGCACAGACAGCCCACACTTTCTGCAGCAGCTCTGACATATCCGCATATCCGGGGATGTGCGTCAAACCGGCTAGGCCCAGAGCTGCTATGAGATTTCGTCCATTATCGCACACCACCAAGCCGGGCTTGAGGCTTAGTGGCAACAACCACTCATCGGTCTGTTGTTCAATGCCTGTCCACAGCTCCTGCGCAGTGTGGGGTTTATCCCCCAAACATATCAGTTTTAAAACAGCCTGCTGTCCTTTCCCCCTGGATGTGCTGAAGTTGGTGGTGAAGGTGTTATGCTTACCGGGTGAGGAGGTGGTAGAGGAGGAGGAAGCGGAGTAGGAGGAGGAGGCAACAGGAGGCAAAAAGAAATGCCCTGCAATCCTCTGTGGCGGAAGGACATGCTCCAAACTGCTATCCATCTCAGGTCCACCCGCCACTACATTTGCCCAGTGTACAGTCAGCGAGATATAGCGTCCCTGCCCTTGCTTACTGGTCCACGTATCAGTGGTTATGTGGACCTTGCCACAGATGCCGTTGCACACATGATCTTGTCCCCGAATTGCTTGTTCAGGGAAGGGATGGCTCACCTGGAAAAGTAGTGGCAAATGAGAACCACATACTGTGGGGCAGCCACCGCCATCAGGTCATGGTGGCGTTGCTGTCACATTGTCTGTTTACTGGGTGGCAGGTGACACTGGTACTGTAGAGGTGTTTGGGAGATGGACAGCTGTAAGCTTCCATGGGACCATGTGGAAATGCTTGGGGACGGTGGCGGACATGGTGGCGTTGCTGTCATATTGTCTGTTTGCTGGGTGGCAGGTGACACTGTCACTGTAGAGGTGGAGGAAGAGGCCGAGGCAGCAGCAAAATAGGAAGATGGAGGAGCCCAAGACATTTCTTGGATTTTGAGGTGCTTATTCTACTGCAGCTCGTGCTTTGCATGTAGATGCCTGGTCATGCAGGTTGTGCTCAGGTTTAGAACATTTATGCCTCGCTTCAGGCTCTGATTGCACAGCGTGCAAACCACTCGTGTCTTGTCATCAGCACATTGTCTGAAGAACTGCCACGCCAGGGAACTCCTTTGAGCAGCCTTTGGTGTGCTAGGTCCCTGGGTGCGGTGGGTAGTAGCAGGCATACTGTCTAGGGGACAGTCGCTCCGCTTTTGCAACCTGCTTCCTCTGTTTTCTGTGCTGGTGCCACCACCACCTCTTCCTCCAAACTGCACACGTCATTCGCATGACCTTCATTCCATGTGGGGTCTAGGACCTCATCATCCTCCACATACTCTTCCACCCACTCTTCATCACTGCCCTGCTTGTCAGTCTGCACACTGTAGAAAGCCACAGCAGTTGGCACCTGTGTTTCGTCATCATCAGAGACGTACTGCGGTGGTGTTTCCATGTCCTCATCCTGAAACCGAAGTGGTTGGGTATCGGTGCACTCAATGTCTTCCACTTCTGGGGCAGGGCTATGTGGATGGCCCACGGAAAGCACACCAGCAGAGTCATCAAAAAGCATTAGAGACTGCTGCATGACTTGGGGCTCAGACTGCTTGGCTGATTTACAAGGGGCTGAGGTGAAAGACAGATGGCCATGGGGTTCAGGTGCCAACTCTGAGCTTTCAGCAAGGGATCTTGTGGGAGACAATGTGAAGGAACTAGAGGCATTGTCAACCACCCAATCTACTATCGCCTGTACTTGTTCTGGCCTCACCATTAGTTGAGTGACATTCTGGCCTACCATATAACGTTGAAGGTTCTGTCGGCTACTCGCACCTGAGGAAGGTGTTTCACTTGTGCGTGTAGCTGGCACAGATCGACCACGTCCTCTCCTTGCAACAGGAGCTTCACCAACACCGCCAACACCAGCAGCACCAGCAGCACCACGACCACATCCCTTATTTGACGCTTTCCTCATTCTGGACGCAAATGCACTATTTAGCACAAATTTATATTATTTTTTAAACCGGCAATGTAGACACACTTTTTAATTTTTTGCAAGAAATGCACAGCAAGGTGCAAATGTACTATGTAGCACTAATTTTTCTTCTTTTTTTTAAACCAGCAATGTAGACGCACTTTTTAATTTTGTGCAAGAAATGCACAGCAAGGTACAAATTTACTATGTAGCACTATTTTTTTTTTAAACCAGCAATGTCGACGCACTTTTTAATTTTGTGCAAGAAATGCACAGCAAGATACAAATGTACTATGTAGCACTATTTATTATTCTTTTTTTAAAACCAGCAATGTAGATGCACTTATTAATTTTGTGCAAGAAACGCACAGCAAGGTGCAAATGTACTATGTAGTACTATTTTTTTTTTTTTTTAAACCAGCAATGTCGACGCACTTTTTAATTTTGTGCAAGAAATGCACAGCAAGGTGCAAATATACTATGTAGCATTTTTTTTTTATATAAACCAGCAATGTTAATGCACTTTTTAATTTTGTGCAAGAAATGCACAGCAAGTTGCAAATGTACTATGTAGCACTATTTATTATTCTTTTTTTTTTATACCAGCAATGTGGACACACTTTTTATTTTTGTGCAAGAAATGCACTGCTGCCCACAAATGTAGTATTTAGAATTTTTTTTTCTTTTAAACCAGCAATGTCGACCCACTTTTTAATTTTGTGCAAAAAATGCACAGCAAGTTGCAAATGTGCTATGTAGCACTATTTATTATTCTTTTTTTTAAACCAGTAATGTAGACGCACTTTTTAATTTTGTGCAAGAAATGCACAGCAAGGTACAAATGTACTATGTAGCACTATTTTTTTTTAAACCAGCAATGTCGATGCACTTTTTAATTTTGTGCAAGGAATGCACAGCAAGGTACAAATGTACTATGTAGCACTATTTTTTATTTATTTATTTTTTAAACCAGCAATGTCAACTCACTTTTTAATTTTGTGCAGGAAATGCACAGCAAGGTGCAAATGTACTATGCAGCACTATTTTTTTTTTTATAAACCAGCAATGTTGATGCACTTTTTAATTTTGTGCAAGAAATGCATAGAAAGTTGCAAATGCACTATGTAGCACTATTTATTATTCTTTTTTTTTTATACCAGCAATGTAGACACACTTTTTATTTTTGTGCAAGGAATGCACCACTGGCCGCAAATGTAGTATTTAGAATATTTTTTTTTAAACCAGCAATGTAGACGCACTTTTTAATTTTGTGCAAGAAATGCACAGCAAGGTGCAAATATACTATGTAGCATTTTTTTTTATATAAACCAGCAATGTTAATGCACTTTTTAATTTTGTGCAAGAAATGCACAGCAAGTTGCAAATGTACTATGTAGCACTATTTATTATTCTTTTTTTTTTATACCAGCAATGTGGACACACTTTTTATTTTTGTGCAAGAAATGCACTGCTGCCCACAAATGTAGTATTTAGAATTTTTTTTTTCTTTTAAACCAGCAATGTCGACCCACTTTTTAATTTTGTGCAAAAAATGCACAGCAAGTTGCAAATGTGCTATGTAGCACTATTTATTATTCTTTTTTTTAAACCAGTAATGTAGACGCACTTTTTAATTTTGTGCAAGAAATGCACAGCAAGGTACAAATGTACTATGTAGCACTATTTTTTTTTAAACCAGCAATGTCGATGCACTTTTTAATTTTGTGCAAGGAATGCACAGCAAGGTACAAATGTACTATGTAGCACTATTTTTTATTTATTTATTTTTTAAACCAGCAATGTCAACTCACTTTTTAATTTTGTGCAGGAAATGCACAGCAAGGTGCAAATGTACTATGCAGCACTATTTTTTTTTTTTATAAACCAGCAATGTTGATGCACTTTTTAATTTTGTGCAAGAAATGCATAGAAAGTTGCAAATGCACTATTTATTATTCTTTTTTTTTTATACCAGCAATGTAGACACACTTTTTATTTTTGTGCAAGGAATGCACCACTGGCCGCAAATGTAGTATTTAGAATATTTTTTTTTAAACCAGCAATGTAGACGCACTTTTTATTTTTGCGCAAGAAATGCACCGCTGGCCGCAAATGTAGTATTTAGAATTTTTTTTTAAACCAGCAATGTAGATGCACTTTTTACTTTTGTGCAAGAAATGCACCGCTGGCCGCAAATGTAGTATTTAGAATTTTTTTTTTGTTAAACCAGCAATGTAGACACACTTTTTATTTTTGTGCAAGGAATGCACCGCAGTCCACAAATGTAGTATTTAGAATATTTTTTTTAAACCAGCAATGTAGACGCACTTTTTATTTTTGTGCAAGAAATGCACCGCTGTCCGCAAATGTAGTATTTCGAATTTATATTTTTTTAAACCAGCAATGTAGACGCACTTTTTATTTTCGTGCAAGAAATGCACCGCTGGCCGCAAATGTAGTATTTAGAATATTTTTTTTTTTAAACCAGCAATGTAGTCATACTTTTTCATTTTGTGCAAGAAATGCCCCGCTGGCCGCAAATGTAATATTTTGCACAAAAAAAAAATGTTTAATTTGTCTAACTGTAAAAGTAGTATTTAAATATGCCAAAATGTTGCCAACTGAACTAACAGAACACGATTAAAGTAGTGTCCCTGACACACACAAGCAGTTGCAAGTGCATTGCATTTGCAAAAATGGCTGCAAACGCCCACCTAACAAACAGAAAAATTGCTTAGGTTTTATATGAGGCACTTTGCTTAGCAAACAAAATGTACTCTAGCAAACAAAAATCTCCTCTAGCACCTATCCCCCAATAAATCACTGTTTTTAACAGATTTTCTAAAGCTAATCTGTCCCTCACAGCAGCAGCAGTAACATCCTCTCCGTACACTAGTATGAGATGATTTTCTAAAGCTAATCTGTCCCTCACAGCAGCACCAGCATCCTCTCCCTACACTAGTATGAGATGATGTGACATGCAGCACTATGTGACTCCAGCTTATATAGAAGCTGGGTCACATGATGCACTGGCCAATCACAGCCATGTCATTAGTAGGCATGGCTGTGATAGCTTCTAAGTAGTGTTGAGCGAACCCGGACTGTAACCTTCGGGTCCGTACCAAACTTTCGGGTGTCCGGGACCCGGACCCGAACACAGACATTTCAAAAAACGTTTGGGTTCTGGGTTCTGGTAGTTGATCACGCATGTTGAATAGCTGAAGGGCAGCCAATCAACAAGGGTTTCAGTGGTTTGCCCTTAGAAGACATCACAACCATGCCTACTAATGGCATGGCTGTGATTGGCCAGTGCATCATGTGACCCAGCCTCTTTATAAGCTGGAGTCACAGTGCTGCATGTCACATGCTCTTGGGTTAGTGTACTACGTGACCGGTTAGTGTCGGTACGGTAATCATCCGTACCAACACTACAGAAGATTCCCGTTTGGTGACTTTGGGAACAACTAACCGACGGGAAGTCGATAAGTTGTACGCACTAGTTGATGGTCTTGGGTCTTGGGTTTGCAAAAAACTTTACAGACACAAGCCCAGGCCCAGGGCCTGTGGGCTTTCAAACCATGCCTGGGCTTCCAATGTCAGGCCCAAGCGAGTTGTGATGAATCTTCGATAGTGTCGGTACGGATGATTACTGTACCGACACTAACCGGTCACGTAGTACACTGGGTCGAAGATATATTCGACCTCAGTGTATCACGACGTACAGTG
>BLSH010462560.1:72307-84591 GCA_018402905.1 Glandirana rugosa | reverse complement strand
CACCTCTCCCACAGGCAGTTCACACTGCATTCTGTGAACCGCTGTGGGTGTCAGTACAATATTAATGACACCCTCAGATTGGTTCATAGATCGCAGTGCTAACTGTGGATTCCGATAGGAATCGGATCGCAGGAGTGAGAACACCCATGCGACCTGATTCTGGTGTACGGAAAAAAAGGTCTCTGCACTGCTATAGCAGCAAAGGCTTGGTTAAATCAAATTTGAACCCTACAGGCTAAGATTGGGATGCTATTAAAGTTCATGTGTGTATAAAGGCAGGCGTCCCAATACTTATGGCAAGATCGCAGATTGTGCAAGATTTGCAATGGTGGTGGAACCCTCGTCCACATAAATGCTACATTTATATAAAACCTGGGGAAGGACATGAGTTATGTTTAACAACATAGGAAGAGATGATAGCCTTTCTACAGGACATAGCATGTTGGGGATTTGAACCTATGAACCCTGGCTTTGCTCAGCAGAAGTGCTAAGCCCTTAGCCACATTCATGGAGCATCCATTGCTGTGATGTCAAACAGTCCTAAGTTTCAGGGTTGCAATAAATGAACCAATGCAGATGTGCTGTGGAAGGTTGGATAACCATTGAACAACCTGTTTCTGGCATATGCCATGGCTCAGTACTGTGAGCATTCTGCTATAGAACATCTCTCATTTTGGGGCATTTGCCTTGGTAAGAAACTGCAATTATTGCTGGATGGGAAATGTTAAGGCTGATTATAGTCTTTTCCCATAGAAAACATGTGACACAATTTGCAATAGTGGTGGAACCCCCCTACACATAAATACTACATGTAGACATAATTTTGGTAAGAACATGCGTTATGAGAACAGAAAACCTCTCTACATAAAGTGATATTCTCAGGACGTAAACCCAGAACCTCTATGGTCCTAGGTAGAAGTGTTAAGCTGTTAGCCACCATTCTGCCACGTGTGCAAACCTCATACACATAAATACACATAAATACACATATACTGCATTTATTTGTACATATAGGTGGTGGAATTACATCAGTCTGGAGTTTATTCTGTGCTATTTGGTGATGCTTGAAGTGTAAAACTGTGATATTATTGCAACAGCTTTTTTATTATTATTATTTGTATTATTATTATTTATTATATGTAGTATGATTATGTATTATATTATTTATTATTATTATTGTTATTATTTATTGTTTGTGGTTTGTGCAGATACCTGTGTGAGTTTAGGAAAAGATTTTTATGAGATGGACAGCAACAAGCAAAAGACAGGGAAAAACATGAGAAGATTGAACATTGTAGCATTTTTAAAAACAAATTAGATGATGAAATAGCAACATTGTTGCAGGGACAATTTGTTTGAGAGATACATTTCATCTCAACATGAAAAGGATTTCTTTAGGGAAGTTACAATTGTATCATTAGAATCAATGGCTAAAACTTGCATTGGGCTTCTTAAGAAGGCATATTAGCCAACGCAAATTTTCCTTCTCAAAAAGACATAATAGACAAGTGTGAATTTGCAAATTTACTATACCGCCCTCTAAAAAAGGCATGGGGGTTAAAATGAGGGAATTTTCTTGTCTGAGCGTGCTCAGTTGTGCTGATCAATAGTCAGGAAAAAAGGGGGAATTTGGCTCTTTTCAGACTTTCAATGATATTTCAGGTTATATATCACTTTTTTAAACAATTTAAAAGCAGATCATCATTAAACAAGATACTAAATTTTTAGAAACAATTTAGGTGATCCTATCATACTCTAAACATTATTTCCATGTGCAATTCCCTTGCTTCTACCACGACTAGTTTTTTAGTCACTCACTGCTGTTTGGGCGTTATAGTGAATTTGATTCTGGGACTATTTTCTCCCTCAGGGCTTTAGTGAATTCCATTTTCGCGCTAATTAGCGCGAATTTGCGATTCTACGCGCTAAAATTTGCGCGAAGGCATATTCGCGCTATAGTAAATGACCCCCTAGAGGTCTTATTAGACATCGCTACAAGTTGTGGCAAGTATGGTGTGGGGGCAAAGCATTGCGGCATCAGCACCCTGTCCACTGCCTATAACAGCAGAGCTCCACCAAAAAGGGGAAGCACCACTTGTTTGCACCCACCTCCTCTCCACTGCCACATTTGGCACATTTTGGAGGGGAGCGGGTACCTGTTTTTTTTTTTTTAAATATATGTTTATTGGGTTATTGAATATAAGGTACAGAACAGAGCCTCTGGGCATACCCCGGCTCAAGCAGAGTACAATCAAAGTAGAGGTATCACATAGTAGTAAATAACAGTGATCATTTAAAACTGTGGTACTGGTTGAAAACAGAAAGATAATAACATATATTGTTTGTTAACAGAAATTGTTCATAACTGTGAGAAATGTATGGAACAAGAATGAGCGGTTTATCTTTGCTTGTATGGAGGAGCATAAAGGAAAGGAAGAGGGAGGAGGGAATGAAGAAAAAAGAGGGAAGGAACGGATATCTGGAAAGGGAAAGAGAGAGAGAAATAAGGAATGAGCAGGATAATTTGCAGCTATTACAATATAAAGGTGAATAGAGTGCAGCTAAGTGGGTGCGATGAGGTGTGCATTATACCATATTTTCCATGTATCCCAATGGGTATGAAACTTCTGATGTGAAGAGGAGCTGTATGCGATTATTGATTTGTAAGTGTAATGAGTTTGGACCAAGGAGATCACTTCTGTTATTGTGGGAACCTTGTTGGTTTTCCATTTCCCGGCTATGAGAAGTCTACATGCTAGCAGGATGTGGGTAATGACTGTTCGATAATTAGGCAGTATCGAGTCTATCGTCAGATTCAGGATAGCTAGTTGTGGTGTCAGAGTGAAGTGGCGTCCCATAATATTCCTGATTAGGGAATTTATTTCCGACCACATGTTAGAGAGGAGAGGACAAGACCAAAACGTATGGTGTAGGGTGCCTGTGTGTCCACATCCCCTCCAACAATCAGGTGAAGAGTTAGGGAACATGCTGTGTAATCTTTGTGGGGTCAGGTACCACTTCATGGTTAATTTTTGTGTGATCTCCCAAAGGGCTGTACAGTGTGTGGCCCTATATACGGACTGGAGTGCTGTCTGCCATTGCTCGTCCGTGATAGTCAGCATCAGACGGGACCCCCACTCTTTAAATGGTTTGGAGTTATCAAAGCACTCCTTTTCCTGTAGGGCTTTATATATTGAGGAGATTCCTTTGATTTTGGTGTGTTCAGAGAAAAAGAAGTTCCACATATTTACTGGTATGGAGTTCTCTATATTGGAGTGTGTAGTCAGACAGTGTCGGATTCTAAGGTAAGTGTAGAAGTCTTTCTCTGGTATAGCAACTAGAGTTTGGATTTGGTAAAAATTTTTGCGAAGGATTAGTTCTCTGAGATCCTTAGTGTTGGTGGCCAGGCTATTCAGCCAGATGGGTATAGAAAGGTCGGGTGACAATAATTGTAATACCCCAGTAGGAATTAGAACAGGTTTAGTAGTCAGTATGTGCCATTTTGTGTGGTGTAAGGTATACCATGCTTTAGTGGAGGCCAAAATCGTGGGGGAGTATGTGTTGATTGAGGGTGGTTTGATCACAGTAGTGTATAGCCAGTCCCTAAGATTATGGCCAGGGGTTAGTGTATTTTCAATTTCTCCCCATAGAGTGTTAGGCGTCGGGATTAGCCAGTCTTTCATTTGGGATAGTATGGCAGCTAGGTAGTAGTCCCGGATATCTATGTGACCTGAACCCCCTGCAAGTCTGTGCTTAATCAATCGGGAGTGTTTGCATTTGGGTTTTTTACCTTGCCAGATATAGGCGTTAAGGATGGTTTGGAGGGATTGGAGGTATTTTTTGGATAATGGGATAGGTAATGTATGGAAAAAATATAGTAATCTGGGTAAGAGCAACATCTTAAAAGCCGCTAGGCGCCCAGACCATGCGAGTTCGTATTTGGATAGTTTTACAGTTTCCAGTGAAAGCATTGTTTTGACTGCTGCATAGTTTTGAGAAAAAAGTAGTTTAGATGATTTAGTGAGAGTAATGCTCAAGTATGCAATGCCTTCATCTGCCCTTGTGTACGGATATGAGTTGCGTAAGAGATTGCTAGTTACACCATCCAGACCTAATTCTAGTATGCATGACTTAGTTTCGTTCACTTTATAATATGATACATTGCTAAAGCATTGTAATACTTTCTGTACCGAAGCCAGGGAAGATTGAGGGTTGGAAAGCATTAGTATGACATCATCGGCAAAAGGTTTACCTTATGGACCCTATCGCCAATATGAAATCCTGAGATGTCCTTATGAGATCTAATATGCTCAGCTAGTGGTTCCATTAGCAGGTTAAATATGAGAGGGGATAAGGGGCACCCCTGTCTGGTACCGTTGCTTATATTGAACGGTCTGGATATCATTTCCGAAGTGTATACTTGTGCAGAGGGGTTGGAGTACAGTGCCATAATTGCGGAAAGTATGCGACCTTGAAGGCCAAACTTGGTCAAGGCTGCTTTGAGGTACCCCCAGTGGACCCTATCGAACGCCTTCTCTGCATCCAATGATAGGAGCAGAGAAGGCATTCTAGATGTTTCTGCAAAGTGTAGGGTATTAATCAGTCTACGAGTGGCGTCATTAGTTTGTCTACCCTTCGTGAATCCTGATTGGTCTTGGTGAATGAGAGTGGGCATCAAATCTACCAATCTGGAGGCCAATGCTTTTGCATAGATTTTCGTATCCATGTTGAGGAGGGATATGGGACGAAAATTTTGAGGAAGGGTTGGGTCCTTCCCCGGCTTCGGCAAGGTTATAATGAGTGCCTTTAACATTTCTGGAGGGAGAGAAGAGGAGGAGGCTGCATCATTACACACCGATGTTAGGTAAGGTGCTAAAGTAGTTTTAAATTGTTTGTAATATTCCCCAGTAAAACCATCCGACCCTGGGGACTTTTTGCTTGGTAGGGTTGTAATTACGTCTATTATTTCTTGGGGAGTAAAGGGTTCATTGAGCTTAGATAGCTGATCTTGGGGTATGTTTGGAAGATTAACGTGTTGTAGGAAGGATTCTATTCCCACTGTGGTTGGTTGAGGGGTTTCGAGATCATCTTTTAAATTATACAGAGAGCCATAGTAGTAGCTAAAGGCATCTGCAATTCGTTGGGGGTCTATGATTTTTTCTTTTGAGGAGGGGTGAAATATGTGAGAAATTTTTGTTTTGTTATAGTGTCCTTTTAGTTTAAGAGCCAAGGCTTTCCCAGCCTTGTTACCTGTGGAGTAATGATTGGCCCTGAATTTATTTTGTGTTACTTTAAAGGAGTCTAATAGGGTTGTTCTCAATTCCTGCCGTAGTTGGAGTAATCGTTCCTGGAGTTTTTTACTGGGGTGCAGTTGATTTTGGGCTTCAAGGTCTCTAATAGTGGCTGTTATAGTGTCTATATGCTGGGATCTCCTCCTCTTCTCCCTGGCCTCCAGTTGAATAACAATCCCCCTAATGAATGCCTTGTGGGCATTCCAGACAGTAGTGTGATCTACCTCAGATCCTGAATTTAGCATAAAGTACTCCTCTAACTTTTCTCTGATAATATTTGAATAGACAGGAGATTGCAGTATATATGGGTTGGCCCTCCAAATTTTTGCTGACGGAGTGGAGGGAGACATCTCTATAGTCAATGTAATAGGTGCATGGTCTGACCATGTAATTGTTTCGATGGAAGATTCGGAGGTATAGGGTAGTGTCCATTTATCGACCAGGAAATAATCAATGCGGGAGTAGGTGTTGTGTGGGTGGGAGAAAAAAGTATAATCCCTTTCTGTGGTGTGATGGCATCTCCATACATCAAACAGATTATTACCTGTTATAAAGGCTCCCATTGGGGATGGTAATCTAGTTGTTTTGGAAGACGTATCAATTTGGCTGTCCGGGATCATATTAAAGTCACCGCACATGACCAAGTGACCATTACGAAATTTGTCAATTTTTTTCTTGAGTTTGTTCAGAAAGTTAATTTGTCTACAGTTGGGGGTGTATACAGTCACAATCGTCTATCTGGAACCATTTAATGTACAGTCCAAGGCTAGGTATCGGCCGTCCGGGTCGACCAGAGATTTATGTATGGATACAGAGAGAGTGTCTTTCAGAGCAATGAAGACTCCATTATTTTTGTGTGGACCAGAGGCCTTGTATATATGAGGGAAATGTTTGTTGGAGAGCCTGGGCTCTTCTCCTGATTTAAAATGTGTCTCTTGGACACATAGAACGTCACTGTGAGTTTCGTTGGCTGTGCGCCACAGGGATGTTCGTTTGGCGGGGTGGTTTAAGCCCTTGGCATTTAGGGAGAGAAATTTGGGCATCTTTATAGTAGGGGAGAGATGGATAATGTGTTATGAGTAAAACACTTACAGCAGGAGTCTTAGTTGATGTTCGTAAATATCTCAGGGTTGTTGCGCGGCTGCTTTTCCTGGATTGATAGGTGTTGATTTCTTGGGTGCGGTTGATTATTCTGCGGTGTTTCAGAAAGTCGTTGGTCAGCTGTGGGAGCTACACTATGGATCAAATATATGATAGCCGGTCAGGTATAGTCTGGTAGAGATTAGGAGGGATAGATGAAGAAGAACATAACAAGAAAAAAGACAAATGACAAACAAGAGAGAATTGGCAGCGTTGTAACCAGTTGAAAGCTGCCTCAACTATTCCAGGGGGGATAAAGTTCGTGGAGCTGATAGCAACAGGCTGGACACCGAATCGGAAAGAAAACGCGGAACTTTAGTTGAAAGTGTTAACGCCTAATAAGCGGAGGTTCACCAGTAGAGTAGATCATCTCGTTGGGGTTGAGGCTTGATGTTTGTTGCTCCTTTGGGGGAGCGGTTGTTGAGTAGAGACTTCAGGAAGTATGCCCCATTACCTAAGTGTTTGAATGCCCTCCTCAATAGTGAAAATGTGGTGTTTGGTCCAATTTTTGGTCACTACCAGTTTGGTGGGGAAGCCCCACTGGTAGGGAATTTTGTGGTTGTTTAAGGCCTTAGTAATGGTGCTTAGTTGACGTCTCATTTAGCGGGTGAATTGTGAAAGATCCGCATATATCTGGATTTTAGCGTAAGGAGCTGGGAGTTGGCCCAAGCTTCTGGCTTTCGTAAAGAGCTGTTCTTTGGTGTGAAAAAAGTGGATTCTCATTAGTATATCTCGGGGTATATCTGCGGGGAGGTGTGGAGGTTTTGGAAGGCGATGAATGCGGTCAATCACTACCTCAATGGGCGTAAGCTCTGGAAGTAGAGTAGTAATTTGTTTTTTTGCATAACTCTTGAGGTCATTAGGAAGGATACTTTCAGGAATGCCTCTCATTTTAATATTATTACGACGAGATCTGTCTTCCAGGTCAGCCAGCTTGGCTTTTAGCCAATGTTGTTCGTCACGTGTATGTTCGTGTGCATCGACTAGATCATTCACAGTCACCGTCATGATGCTCATTTGTGTTTCAATGTTGTGCACCTTTCGACTAAGTGCCTGAGTTTCTGTAGAATACTTGTGGATCATGGATAGAATGTCATTATGCATTGAGGAGTGAAAGAACGTAAGCATTTCCTTTAGAGTAGTGTCTAGGACTGGTTGTCCATTAGTGGGAAAGTCAGCAATTGGGGGTTGATAGGTCGAATGTGTGAGGGCAAGGTCATGTTCTTTTAGTGATTCCTCAAGCTGATGGACTTCTTCTAGGCGCATTTTAGATTTGACAGGACTATTACTGGTTGAGGATGCTGGAGATATGGGTTGTTGGTGTAGTCCCTCTTTAGGATCCAGACTATTTGAGTCATCTGCATCTGGTAAGTCTGTATAAGAGCTATCTGCCCCTGTTCCTGAAGCTACATTTGTGGATCCAGTATGTTGAGATGTTGTAAAAAACTCTGTGAGTTTCTTTGGCGGGCGATAATCCTTGCGTTTGCGGGATGATAGGGACATTTTGTATAGGACCTCTGAGCTTGGTATAGTCAATGTTATGGTAATCGGTTAAGGAGTTGCGTTAATGTCGTTTAGTCTCCGAGCGGTGAGGTGCCCAGGTATTAGCAGAGCATTATGATCACCCAGCTAGGGTTCTTAGGAAGAGGAATGAGGCATATGGTGCACTTAGTGTAGGGGGTCTGGAGGGCTGCTGTGGTCATCACCTGTGGCCTGTGTTCTCTGCATTGTTGTGGCTATTGAAGTTCTCCTAATAGCACCAGCAGCTTAAGCAGAGCCTCTTATATTAGATTGGTTGTCTGTGCTTAGCTGTGTTTTAATACTCTGAGCTCTGAGAATACCTGAGGGCGCGCTGTGGGTGTGCCAAGATGGCGGCTATGGAGGCTGCAGACAGGCCTCAGGCTCGAGTGGTGGATGGAGAAGCGTCAGTGTGGTCGGGATGGGTATTTTTTTCCCTTGCTCGCTGTGTTCAGAGTTGTTGGCCGGGTATTGCGCTTCATATATTGTGTCTCTGAGCCCTCTTGTGAAAGCGGGTCTCGTAGTCGAGCATCGTAGGCGAGCTGGGGGATGAGTGGGATCCCTAGGCCGCAGCCAGCCGGCCGCGTTCTCCACAGAGTTATGAGCGAGCGCTCAATCCACTCGATACACCCCGCGGGTTGTAGAGGAAGGGATGTGTGACAGTGCTGTGCACAAATAATCTCTCACCAGCCTTTAGATTTTGAGGATTTGGTCGGATTAATTCTTGTCAGCTGGGAGCTTCTTCGAAACCGTCTGCCCATGTCAGGTACTCGGGGGGGCAAGCCACGCCCCCCGGGTACCTGGTTTTTACAGGTATCTGCCCCCACTTCCTGGGTATCCACTCCCACTTCCGGGTAAAATAGCAAAAGCAATCTACAAAGCTGCTTGGTTCCTCCCCCTTCCCCCTGCAGCCTTCTGTGACACACACAGAAGAATGCAGGACCATTCACAAAGCGCAGAAGGAAACCAAATGTGAAGCGCCGGTTTCCCTTAGTGAACATGCCAGCACCTGCACCTGAAGCTGAAGAATCGGCCCGGGTGCTGACATCACTGGATCCCTGGAACTACAGTATTGGAAGCTGCTGACTTTTAATTTTTTGGGGGTGACCGGAGCTCCTCTTTAGGGGCAGGGAGGCGATTAGCAGGTAGCAATCAATCAATACAGGTTAAGCTTTTATATCTAGTGGGAATTTAGCAGAAATATTGTAAAATTTGCTGTATTGGTATCTGCTAATAATAATTTTAGTATACTTTTGTGAAAATACAGTATCGTTTTGATAAACATTTGCGTAAATATTGCGGGGCCTTAAAAATCAGTAGCACCCTATTTGTATTGTACAGGTAATGTGCTTGTAAGGTAAAAATGAAAACCTTCAGATTTTCAGAGAAATTTGGATATCTATATTTTTGCATACCATACGCAAAAAGGCACAATTTAAAACTTACAAATATTAGTTATTTATTAACTCAATACAGGTTAAGCTTTTATATTTAGTATGAATTTAGCAGGAATTTTGTGAAATTAGCTGTATTTTTATCTGCTAATAAAGGTTTTAGTGTATTTTTAGTGAACATATTGTTTTGATAAACATTTGTGCAAATATCGTGGGGCCTTAAAAATCAGTAGCACCTTTTTTTTATTCTACAGGTTAGGTGCTTTTAGAAAATATATGGTTTGGGGGCTTTCACAAATTCTTAAAGCTGTAAGGGAAAAATTAAAACCTTCAGATCTTTAGAGAAATGTTGGTATTTACACTTGCGTCTGTTCAATTTTCACCATTTTGCAAAAAGGCACAATTTAAAAGTTACAAATATTTGTTATTTATTAACTAAATACAGGTTAAGCTTTTATATTTAGTAGGGATTGTGTAAAACGTGCTGTATTTTTATCTGCCAATAATGATTTTAGTGTATTTTTAGCAAAAATATTGTTTTGATAAACAGTTGCGCAAACATTTTGGGGCCGAAAAAATCTGTAGCACCTTCTTTTTATTCCACTAGTCATGAGCTTTCAGAAAATATATGGTCTGGTGGGTATTTTACAAACCCTGAAAGCTATAAGTGAAAATAAAAAGGCAATGGAAAAATTGCAAAAATGGTCTGGCCAGCTGAGATCAAAAGTGGAGCGCAGGGCCTGGCAGCAAACGGGTTAAAGAGGACTTCTATTGGACTCTTGTTTTGTTTTTCTTTAGCAACATTTTATTTTTATTATCTTTTGTATTATTTATATTGTCTTTGCACATGGGATATTATATATTCGATCATTACATTTTTGTATTGAACACTGAATTAATTAGGTGTTATTGTTGCACTACTGTGATTTTTGCTATATATGCATATATATGTATATGTTTCATTTTCACTGGTTTTGATATTCATGGTTGTAAGTAGCAGCATTGGTTGTAATTTTTCTTTGTTATTTGGAGCACGGGAGATCACTATTATATACAATGTAGCAATATCACCTAATTTCACCTCAAATAGCCTAGTAGTAGCAGAGGCAGCAGTGCCTTTTATGTCATACTGCAGATGACTCCTGTGCAGACTATGAGGCTATATGCACAGGAGTGTCTAGGCATCCCCACACACCAGGAAGTGCGGCGCTGTATTTCAGAAGACTAAGGGTCAGTTCACAGATAGATCCTGCCTATCAGATGTGATTCACAACACACTGCGATCACATGCGATCTCTATGTGATGCAAATTCAGCCATTGAGATATTATGGTTGAATTTGCATCGCAATCGGAGCAAACTCACACAGGACCCTTTTTTTTCCACAGGGGCAGAATCGTATCGCACGGTGGTTCACACCATGCGATTCGATTCCTATGCGAGTTTGCAGTTCGCAGCGCAATATGTGAACTGATTTGGGGGTGTCATTAACATTGTATTGCCACTCCCCACAGTATGAACTGCCGCCCGGAGACATGCGATGCGGGAACCCGCAGTGGATTTGCAGGGTTCCTGCATCGCTGCAGTGTGAACCAGCTGTAAAGGTACATTTTTCAGGGTACTGCTTATGCAAAAGTAACATTTCTAAATGTCCCCTATAACATAGCAAATCTATAAATGTTGAGTTAAATTGATACTAAACACACACTGTTTAATTTTTCACTGTTCCCTCTATTGCTGTATGTGGATGATGGCACTGTAATTATTTTAATAAAAAAAAAAAATCTGAGTGCCTTTTTCCCAATCGAAATACAGTCACATGATCCAGATATTTCTCAGCCTGTCTGTAGGGAAACATAAGCAGGGGAGCTTCTAGTCCTCTGCTACTAGTCACATGCTCGAAATAAAAAAAAATGCCTTTGGAATACAGAGTAAAAATTAATAAATAAATAATATTAGCAAACTCATTTAAATTGGAATACAAATATACAGTATATTTAAAATCAAATCTTTATTATTTTGTGGAAATAACATAGTGTGGGCAGATTTCTGCAGATTTCTGCCAGTCACAGGCTGTCTCACACCCCTCTAGCCTGTGTCTTAGAATAAGAGGGAGGTGAAGCCTCCCTTGATCTACATATACAGTAATATCTCACCCTCATTGTGTTTAGCTGGTTAGTAGGCATGGAGGAGGAGGGAGGGAGTGGGCTGTCATTTATTACTGTGTATACACCCACATGTGGGACTCTATAGTCACATGGGCTGCTCAGATGTGATAGGAAGGAAATGTTCAGTATAGAAACTCACTGAATTGGGAACACAAACAAAAGGTGGAGATAGAGAGCAGGTTTTTTGCTGAATACAGAAAATTAATCTCTGAGTGACTATGAACAGCATGTAATACAGCATTTATTGGTAGTTTTTATGAGGTGGGTTTAGTGATACTTTAAAATACCCTTTAAGGCAAAAGAATTGCAAATACATAGCAAAAAAAGTAATCCATAGCAGCACAAATAGCCCTGGTATAATAAATATTATGTGAATGCTATTCTGGCTGCAATCTCCTATAATTAGGCAAGAAATAGGTTAGGGGTCGAGGTAGTACTGCATCATGTGCACATGAATGAAAGCAGCAATAAGCTTGCTCAGGTTTCAGTCCTAGTTTTTCACTTTGTTAAGTTTTGAACTTTGCACACTGCAATTTAACACTGGTGAAACCAACCTTCAAATTAAGCATTACTGACTTCTTTGCTAAAGTCAATATACCATTAAATGTTTAGAAGGCAAATAGATGTCACCACTTCATGCTTGTAACATATACTTAGGGGGTCATTTACTATATCGCAATTCTGCCTTTGTGCAAATTTTAACAATTTTAAACGTGTTTCCGTCTTAACGCTATATCATTTACTGGGGGATTCATATACAATGTTCGTACTTCA
>BLSH010462559.1:749372-765793 GCA_018402905.1 Glandirana rugosa | reverse complement strand
CATAATGGGCACAGCAGGTGTACAGTCCTGGGAACTCAGCCCAGGGATGGTGGGAACCCTTCATAATGGGCACAGCAGGTGTACAGACCCAGGAACTAAGAGTCAGCACAGAGATGATGGGAACCCCTCATAATGGGCACAGTGGGTGTACAGACCTGGGAACTCAGCACAGGGATGGTGGGAACCTCTCATAATGGGCACAGCGAGTGTGCAGACATGGGAACTCAGCACAGGGATGGTGGGAGCCTCTCATAATGGGCACAGTGGGTGTACAGACCCGTGAACTCAGCACAGGGCTGGTGGGAACTCCTCATAATGGGCACAGCAGGTGTACAGACCCAGGAACTCAGCACAGGGATGGTGGGAACCCCTCATAAGAGGCACAGCGGATGTACAGACCTGGGAACTCAGCATATACATATTATAGTATATATGTATATATAATTCTATCCTGTTGTATTGTTTTTCTATTCTGTTATATCTTATTCACGTATTTTCCATTTCATTCTGCTCTATTTTATATTCTATTATAATCTTTTCTTATCAAATTCATATTCAATCTTTTCTAAATTTGAATCCATGCTGTATTCGAAATTCGAATTTCGGAAAATTGATACATAATATGTAATTCCATTCTGTTCTATTGTTTTTCTATTCTTTTCTATTTTATTTTATTATTTTCTATTATTTTCTAATCTATTATATCTTTTCTATTCCAATTCACATTAAATTTATTTGAAATTCGAATTCATGCTGTATTCGAAATTCGAATTTCGGAAAATTGTTATATATCGATTTTCCGAAATTCGAATTTCCAATAGAATGGCTTCAAATTCGAATTTCAACAGAAAAGTTTAGAATAGAAGAGAAAAGAAATACTAGACTATAAAAAAACTAGTGAAATAAAAATAAAGAGAATAAAAAACAATACAATAGAAAACAATAGAATAGAAGAACAATAGAACAGAATGGAATTATATCTATCTATAGTATTTATAGATCAATTTTCCGAAATTCGAATTTCGAAAACAGCATGAATTCCAATTTTGAATAGAATGAATTTGATTAGAAAAGATTATAATATAAAAGGAAATAAGAGAAAAGAATAGGATAGAAAATAAGAAAATATGATAGAAAAGAATAGAAAAATGATAGAACAGAACCTAAATATATATATAGATTCAGTCTGTTCGAAATTCGAATTCATTGTATTCAAAATTTGAATTTCGGAACATAGTATATATTATTCTATGTTAATCTATTCTGTTCTATTGTTTTTCTAGTATTTTCTATCTTATTCTCTTATTTACATCCAGACTGTGCAATAGTTTCTTTCCTCAAGCCATCAGGCTCCTCAACAAAGATCTGAACGGAACACAGCGGGTGTACAGACCCGGGAACTCAGCACAGGGATGGTGGGAACCCCTCATAATGGGCACAGCAGGTGTACAGACCTGGGAACTAAGCACAGGGATGGTGGAAACCCCTCATAATGGGCACAGCAGGGGTACAGACCCCTGAATTCAGAGTCCGCACAGAGATGGTGGAAACCCCTCATAAGGGGCACAGCAGGTGTACAGACCCAGGAACTCAGCAAAGGGATGGTGGGAACCCCTCATAATGGGCACAGCAGGTTTACAGACCCAGGAACTCAGAGTCAGCACAGGGATGGTGGGAACTCCTCATAATGGGCACAGCGAGTGTACAGACCCGGGAACTCAGCACAGGGATGGTGGGAACCCCTCATAATGGGCACAGCAGGTGTACAGATCTGGGAACTCAGCACAGGGATGGTGGGAACCCCTCATAATGGGCACAGCAGGTGTACAGACCTGGGAACTCAGCACAGGGATGGTGGCAACCCCTCATAATGCGCACAGCAGATGTACAGACCCAGGAACTCAGAGTCAGCACAGGGATGATGGAAACCCCTCATAATGGGCACAGCAGGTGTACAGACCTGGGAACTCAGCACAGGGATGGTGGGAACCCCTCATAATGGGCACAGCGGGTGTACAGACATGGGAACTCAGTACAGGGATGGTGGGAGCCTCTCATAATGGGCACAGCAGGTGTACAGACCAGGAACTCAGCACAGGGATGGTGAGAGCCTCTCATAATGGGCACAGCGGGTGTACAGACCCAGGAACTCAGCACAGGGATGATGGGAACCTCTCATAATGGGCACAGCAGGTGTAGAGACCCAGGAACTCAGCACAGGGATGGTGGGAGCCTCTCATAATGGGTTCAGTGGGTGTACAGACTGGGGAACTCAGCACAGGGCTGGTGGGAACTCCTCATAATGGGCACAGCAGGTGTACAGACCCAGGAACTCAGCACAGGGATGGTGGGAACCCCTCATAAGGGGCACAGCGGATGTACAGACCTGGGAACTCAGCATATACATATTATAATATATATGTATATATAATGCTATCCTGTTGTATTGTTTTTCTATTCTGTTATATCTTATTCACATATTTTCCATTTTATTCTGTTCTATTTTATATTATATTATAATCTTTTCTAATCAAATTCATATTCAATCTTTTCTAAATTTGAATCCATGCTGTATTCGAAATTCGAATTTCGGAATATTGATACATAATATGTAATTCCATTCTGTTCTATTGTTTTTCTATTCTTTTCTGTTTTATTTTCTTATTTTCTATTTTATTCTTCTCTATTATTTTCTAATCTATTATAATCTTTTCTATTCAAATTCACATTCAATTTATTTGAAATTCGAATTCATGCTGTATTCGAAATTCGAATTTCGGAAAATTGATATATATCGATTTTTCCAAAATTTGAATTTCCAATAGAATGGCTTCAAATTCGAATTCCAATAGAAAAGTTTAGAATAGAAGAGAAAAGAAATAATAGACTATAAAAAAACTAGGGAAATACAAATAAAGAGAATAAAAAACAATACAATAGAAAACAATAGAATAGAAAAACAATAGAACAGAATGGAATTATATCTATCTATAGTATTTATACATCAATTTTCCGAAATTCGAATTTCGAAAACTGCATGATTTCCAATTTCGAATAGAATGAATTTGAATAGAAAAGATTATAATAGAAAAGGAAATAAGAGAAAAGAATAGAATAGAAAATAAGAAAATAAGATAGAAAAGAATTGAAAAATATTAGAACAGAACTTAAATATATATATATAGATTCAGTTTATTCGAAATTCAAATTCATTGTATTCGAAATTCAAATTTTGGAAGATAGTATATATTATTCTATGTTAATCTATTCTGTTCTATTGTTTTTCTATTCTTTTCTATCCTATTCTCTTATTTTCTATTCTATTCTTTTCTCTTATTTTCTATTCTATTATAAGCTTTTCGATTCAAATTCATATTCACTCTATTCGAAATTGGAATTCATACTGTTTTCGAAATTCAAATTTAGGAAAATTGATATATAAATACTATAGATCAGTGGTTCTCAACTCCGGTCCTTGGGACCCACCAACAGGCCAGATTTTAAGTATTACCTTGGGGAGATGCAGACTAGAACACTGCAATCACTGAGTAGTAAATTATATCACCTGTGATGTATTTCAGTTATCCTGCAAACCTGGCCTGTTGGGGGGTCCCGAGGACCGGAGTTGAGAACCACTGCTATAGATAGATATAATTCCATTCTGTTCTATTGTTTTTCTATGCTATTGTTTTCTATTGTATTGTATTGATTTTATTCTCTTTATTTTCATTTCCCTAGTTTTTTTCTAGTCTATTTTTTCTTTTCTCTTCTATTCTAAACTTTTCTATTGAAATTCGAATTTGAAGTCATTCTATTGGAAATTAAAATTTCGGAAAATCGATATATATCAATTTTCCGAAATTCGAATTTCGAATACAGCATGAATTCGAATTACGAATAGATTGAATGTGAATTTGAATAGAAAAGATTATAATAGAATAGAAAATAGAAAAGAATAAAATGGAAAATAAGTGAATAAGATATAACAGAATAGAAAAACAATACAACAGAATAGAATTATATATACATATATATTATAATATGTACATGCTGAGTTCCCAGGTCTGTACACTCGCTGTGCCCATTATGAGGGGTCCCCACCATCCCTGTGCTGAGGTCCCAGGTCAGTACACCCGCTGTTGCCCATTATGAGGGGTTCTCACCATCCCTGTGCTGAGTTTCCGGGTCTGTACACCCGCTGTGCCCATTATTAGGTGTTCCCACCATCCCTGTGCTGAGTTCCCAGGTCTGTACACCCGCTGTTGCCCATTATGAGGGGTACCCACCATCCCTGTGCTGAGTTCCCTGGTCTGTACACCTGCTGTGCCCATTATGAGGGGTTCCCACCATCCCTGTGCTGAGTTCCCAGGTCTGTACACCTGCTGTGCCCATTATGAGGGGTCCCCACCATCCCTGAGCTGAGTTCCCAGGTCTGTACACCTGCTGTGCCCATTATGAGGGGTCTCCATCATCCCTGTGCTGAGTTCCCAGGTCTGTACAGCCGCTGTGATTATTATGAGGGGTTCCCACCATCCCTGTTTATATATATATATATATATATATATATATATATCGAATCTCTGAAATTCGAATTTCCAATAGAAAAGTTTAGAATGAAAGAGAAAATAAATATTACAATTTAAAACACTAGGGAGATTAAAATAAAGAGAATAAAATAAAAAAGACTATATATATATAAATATATATAAATATTATAACAATCTTCCGAAATTCAAATGTTGAATAGACTGAATCTGAATTCGAATAGAAAAAAATAATAATAGAATAGAAAAAATAGAAAAGAATAGAATAGAAAACACGAGAATAAGATAGAAATGAATAGAAAAACAATAGAACAGAATAGATTAACATAGAATGATAAGATATATACTATCTTCCGAAATTCGAATTTCGAATACAATGAATTTCAATTTTGAATAGACTGAATTTGAATAGAAAAGATTATAATAGAATAGAAAAGAATAGAATAGAAAATAAGAGAATAAGATAGGACACAATAGAAAAACAATAGAACAGAATAGATTATATTAACATTACATTAATTAGAATTTCGAATACAATATGAATTCCAATTTCGAATAGACTGGATTTAAATTTGAATAGAAAAATAAGAGAAAAATAATAGAACAGAATAGATTAACATAGAATAATATATGCTATCTTCCGAAATTCAAATTTCGAATACAATGAATTCCAATTTCTAATAGACTGAATCTGAATTCGAATAGAAAAGATAATAGAAGAGTGCGCATGTGCGGAGCGTCTGGAATGGACGTGTGATCCCAGAGCTCCGCACAGACTCGGCCAACCGGGCCCTTCCAAACAAGAACCGGAGCCAGGTACGAGCCTGGCTGGGGGACTTTCCTGGAGCTGCACGGGGCCCGACCGCGCAACCGCGGCACCCACGATCGGCCTTTCATTCATGCGAGGCCGTGGCCCCGCTTCCTGATTGCGGCGGGCAGCAAGTCCCAGGATAGTGGTAAGGGGGCCTGGCAGAGCCCATTCTCCTCTCAGTTGGGGTCCGGAGACTCTCCTGTAGATAAGGGGGCCACCAGAAAGGTCTGGAGATCCTTTATGGTGGATAGGCACCCACGCTAGGCAGCGCTTCAGGCCTACCACCAGCTGAACAGAGCTATACAGACCCCACTGTGGTATACAGAGCCTGGGGACCCAGTGTCTCTTTAAAGCAGGAGAGGGATTTTTACATCGCATGGACTGCAGTTTCTATAAGTCATAGAAGAAGTACATGATTAACTTTCATTGAAAGGTTCAGTTACTATGAAGAAGGGGGCAGTCAAAAGGGACTTATCGCGCCAGCCTGGCTTCACTGATCCAGCCCCAAAAGCAGACCCTATTGCCCTGAGATCACCACAGGTGAAAGTTGATAGAGAGGACGACATGGAAGCAGGGCCAGAGGGGGGGTCACAAATTCATTCCTCGCCTGGGCCCATTCCAGGAGCTCAACTACCAGCCCAGACCCTTTCTCCAGCCTCCACTATTTCACTTTTGAAAAGGACACTAGACGAACTGATAACAACCCCACATAAGGACCAAGCAGCGGGTAATTTTCCTACTGTCTCTCTACCCTGCTCTACATGCTGATTTCCAGATGATGATGGAGGTTTTTTCAAAGATGCTCTCTAAAGGTTTGGCCCAAACAGCCTCTCAAATAACTTTGGTTATTCAAGCGGACCTCCAAAACCTGGGTACTAGGATTGAGGTTATTGAACACAAAACAGAACAAACGGTCGCAAGGGCTATTCGGAACACAGCGCATATCCAGGACCTTCAAGACCAGCTACAAACAGCACTGTCTAAAATAGACAACCTGGAAAACCGCTCAAGGAAATATAATTTCCAGATTAGGGCTCTCCGGGGAGCATTACAGATGTCCGAGTAGCAGTCTCTGGGTTTGTCAAAGATATCATTCCGGACATTCCCGAACATCGTCTGGAGCTAGACAGAGAGCACAGAGCGTTACATCGCTCTGACAGATTGCCCATAGACATAGTTGTGAAACCCCATTTTTACAGTGTGAAAGAGGAGATCATGAAAGCCTCTAGGAATTCTCCTCACTTGTCCATTCAAGGACATCCTATCCAAATATTTGCGGACCTATCGCCTTCTACCATTCAAAAAAAGAGATCTATGAAACCTCTCCTTGAGGTCCTCCAGAAGTTGTCTATCAAATATTGGTGGTCCTTTTCTTTCCGCCTTTCCTTCATATACAAAAGCAAGACTCATGGCTTCTCCACTTTTCCAGAAGGAGAACATCTCTTATTACGTCTTAACCTCATCTCACAGGATTCCTTTGTAGCGCTGTCCAACAAAGCTGCAGGACCCTCCAAGAGACCATCTCCTCAGAGTCCAGTTCCTCAGCTCTGGTATAGTCAAAGATCCAAGCGCCCTAAGGATTCTCATCCTCCGTGATCCCAGTCCCTAACCTGGGGATCAAAGTTTCTGTGTTTTTTGTGGCCTCTAACTCTTTGCACTGTTAAGTGCTCTTACGTTTTGTCCTTCTGAGTGACTTCTACAAAAAACTGTTTTTAGTTGCTATCCAGTTTTTTTAGAGGATAGATTTGTATGTTTGAAGATCCCACAGGGCCATGGTCCTCGATTTGTTACCAATTTTCATTTAGGTCAGCAGAGTCAGGGGCGGAAGGGGAGGGCTGGGTCCCTTTTGGAGGGCTAGACTTCCCTCTGGCTCCCTTGGTAGGAGGGCTCCCCTCGTGGAGATCCACAGAGGGCAGTCTTGATAGCTCTCATCCTTGCCAAATTTCCAAGGGTTTCGATTAAGAGTTTAGTTTAATTTTTAGTTACGGGCCCGGTGTTTGGCTGAGGCGGTTGCTTTGCACCTCCCACTGGCTTGGGGAACCGTATGCTTGTACTCCCCAGGTCAGGGGTAGTTCTGCCGGCAGGGCAGATACAAATTGGTCCTTGTCCGACTTTGGGGGTATGTCCTTTTCCCCCCAGTGCGGGACTCCAGAGGGATCGGGAGGTGAGGTTTCATCACCCCCCTCTGATTCGTTCTTGTTTCTTATTTCCTCATCTGAAATTTTCCTCTTTTACCTTCTTAACCTCTTCTTTCCCTCCTAGGCACCAGGGACACGGTGATGCTGCTGAGGTGCAGTGGACATTTCCCATAGACTCCATATTTGATAGGTCAACTAGTAAACGCATATGGATACAGGTAAGCCTTGCCTCAGTGATGCATAGTTCTCCACTTCTACATCATGGCCTCGTCTGTTAATCCCGCGGGAAACTAATTGTCGCTACACACAATGTACAAGGTCTTAACTCCCCAATGAAGAGGAAGAAATATTTCACAGCTGCCCACTCCCAGCATGTTGATGTGATTATGCTGCAGGAAACATACTTTCCAGGGCAGTTTAACCCTAAGTATGTCCACTCTAAATACCCCCTATTTTTCCTGGCTAATGCTTCAGATAAGACTAGGGGTGTGGGTGTGTTTTTCTCCAAACGGATAGCATTCTCACCTCAGAGAGAGATCAAAGACCCTGAGGGTAAGTTTATTTTATTATCGGGGGACTTGGGGGGTGTAATCTTTACTTTTATCTCTTACTATGCCCCAAACCAGGGCCAAGCAAAATTTTTTCAAACAATGCTTAAGCTACTCTCCCCTGATCTGGAAGGGACTGAGATAATGGGGGGTGACTCTAACTTGGCGTTTGATCAATTGCTTGACAAGTTGGGGGGTATTAAATCCCGGTTCCTTCGCCAAACAAAACATAGCCTCAAACTCGCGAAACTCCTCTATAACTTAGGGCTTGTTGATATATGGAGGGAATGTAACCCCAGAGTAAAAGATTACACTCATTACTCTGCCCCCCATCAGAGCTTGGCAAGAATAGATCACATCTTTACTCCAGCCTCAATCATCCCCTGGATTACAAAAGCCTAGATAAGAGACTCTCCCCTGTCGGATCACTCGCTAGTCATAATACATGTTAAAACGGCCCTAGAGCAAAGAGGGAAACCTCCCTGGCGATTGAACGAATCCTTGTTTAACAACCCAGTACACTGTACGCTTCTAGAGAAGGAACTCAAGGAATATTTTCATCTAAATGACAATGGAGAAGTTTCTCCCTCAACAATTTGGGAGGCTCACAAGGGGGTGATGAGAGGCAGGATTATCCAGTTTTCAGCTAGGCTGAAAAGGGAGAGGAAGAGTGACATTGAGAAATTAGAGAGGGACTTTCAGGCGCTTTCTAAGGCCCATAAGAGGAACCCAACTCCCCATTCTAAGGCGCAACTAGAAGCAGGTAGGGTGGCCCTTAACCTTGTCTTGACCACCAAAACTGAGAGACAAATCCAATGGTCCAGAGCCCATTTCTATATGCAAAAAGACCAAATAGGTCCTAAATGGGCTGCCAGGCTGTCCCCCAGGTTTCGGTCCTTTTCTTTCCCAAAAGATCAGGGATGAGGCGGAGGACTTAACCCAAAACCCCCTAAGGATCATGAGTACATTTTAGAAATATTACGCTAGCCTTTACGAAAAGGAGCATACATCCCCTCCCCCTTCCCAAGACACTTTTCTAAATAGGATTTCCCTTCCTAAACTTGCCACTGAACACAGGGACTCCCTGGAACAACCATTCACAGAAGCGGAAATCCTGGAAGTAATTAAAAACCTCAAGAAGGGCTCAGCTCCCGGGCCTGATGGTTTTTCCACAGGCTATTATAAAACTTTTGGCCCCACCATTCCCCCCTTTCTGGCCAAACTTTTCAATTCCCTTCGGGATGGGTCTAAGCTCCAGAAGGAAGCTAATCTAGGATTTGTCTCATTTATTCCCAAACCGGGTAAAGATCCATCGAATGTTAGCAATTATAGACCCATCTCGTTAATCAATAACGGCTTAAAAATCCTGACTAAAATCATGGCTAATAGATTGTCTAAATTTATCAGTAAATATGTTCATAAAGACCAAGTGGGTTTCATCCCAGGCAGACAAGGCTCGGACCAGATCCGAAGAGCGGTTAATATTATCTCGCTTCTTAACTCTAACTGGATGGAGGACCACTTCAAGAAGGATACATATTGTCAGTAGATCTTCAAAAAGCATTTGATTCTGTTAGTTGGTCTTACCTGTTTGAGATCTTGTCCAGATGGGGCTTCGGCCCTAAATTTATCCAGACTCTAAGAGCTTTATACTCTAACCCTAGCGCTCAGGTTATATTGCAAAACTGCTTCTCTGAGCGATTCCATATTGCCAAAGGGACTAGACAGGGATGCCCCCTCTCTGATTTTCGCGATGGCGATTGAATCACTGGCAATCGCTGTCAGAGAAAACCCTGATATTCAGGGAGTGCAGTGTGGTGGGCAAACACACAAATGCGCTCTGTTCACAGATGACTTGCTCTTATTCATTACTTCACCCCTCTCCTCTACCCCCTGTATTATAAAACTGCTTCATGAATTTGGGAAAATATCTGGGCTGCATGTAAATGCGGCCTTAAATATCTCCTCTCTGGCCCCCACAGTCCAGAGACTCAGGGAACTCTAGAAGTTCTCCTGGAGTCCCAACTATATTCCCTATCTGGGGGTCAACCTGGCAGCTAATATCAAACACTTATACGAAATTAATTACCCTCCATTGTTTCGGAAGCTATCTGAAGATCTCTCCAGATGGGACCAGGAGGGTCTTTCCTGGCTTGGTAGAATAAATGCAGTAAAGATGACATTACTCCCCAGAGCCCTGTACTTTTTCAGATCCCTCTCAATCCCTCTGAAGAAACAGCAATTACAAAGTTTGCAATCACGTATAATTAAGTTCATCTGGGGGAGGAAGGGTTATAGGTGTCAAACCAATGTTCTTTATAGGAAACGTTCCCAAGGAGGTCTAGCACTCCCTTGCCTATTTAAATATTACCAAGCCGCCCAATTAGCACAGTTCTCAGTTATTTATGTCAGGGGGGACAAACCTGACCGGGTTTTGATGGAGAGGCAATCGGTACCGCAAAATACTATTGACTTTCTAGTGGGTGTTTCCCGCAAGTCGAGACCCCCGATCCTAGCACCTACCCTCTCTCACTCCATGTCCCTATGCGATTCCATACTCAAACCACCCCTTTTGATCTCTCACCTTTACCCCCTCAATCATTTGTTCAATAACCCTCAATTTCCCCCGGGTCTTGAAATTCAGGCCTTTCATTGGTGGACAAATAAAGGCTTATTCCGCATCGGACACTTCTTTACTTCCACGGGCCTTATCTCTCTTTCATATTGTGTTAATAAACTGGATATGCCCCTCTCTGAGAAATTTTGCTTCCAACAAATATATCATTTCTTGGCCTCTCCTTGGAGGTCCAGAAATGATTCCGCAGGCATCACCCCATATGAGAGGTGGTGTTATGAGCTGCAGGATCAAAAAGGGGGCATCTCATTAATCTATGCATCACTGATAGACAATCCTACTAAGCCCCCTTATGTGTGTAAATGGGAAAGGGACCTATCTGTGGTTTGGGATGTGGATAAGTGGAACTCCATGTTTCAGAGATCCTACAAAGGGATGATAAATATCGCCTTAAAGGAGGCCAATCTTAAGGTCTTCATGCACTGGTATCTGGTCCCATCAAGATTGGCGTTTATGTTTCCGAATGCTTTGGATCTTTGCTTCCAGGGCTGTGGCCTTACGGGCTCCTTTATACACATCTGGTGGGAATGCCCCCGCATCCAAGGTTTCTGGAATAGAATCTTTCACCTCCTAAGAAGGATCTTGAGACAGGCGATCCTCCAAAGCCCAGAAACTGCCCTTCTCAACGCTAGACCGGACAGGCTTTCCAAGTCCCTCTTTAAACTGATTCATTGTATCCTACTGGGAGCTAAAATTACAATTTCCAGGGCGTGGAAGCGTCCCTCGGTCTCTTCTATGCTGCCAAACAAAACGTTTCTTGGATTATGACACAGGAGAGGCTTGCTAATACAATCCTCGGCTCTTCGCCTAAATTCGATTTAATTTGGGAACCCTGGAAGAAATACCTTAATCTGCCTGTATGATATTTCAAATGTCTTACTACTATACTATTCGCTCTGGTGCCCTTCTTCACTTTACTCACCTCTTTTTATTCTCCATTTCCTTCTTTGTCCTAGCTGTCTCTCTATTCTATGTTAAATAATTCCTTTTTTTCCATTTTGACTCTAACCATGCAGTTGGTGATTGACCAGCGCGAGCTAGCTCCTGGTCTAGATTCAGACGTTAGGGCTTGTCCCTATAAATTCGAAGTGATTAGTCCGGGGCTGTAGTGCAGTTCAGTTTTATGGTTGCCCTAACTTTTTGGGTCTCTTTAAGAGTAGCAATGGTTTTCAGGGCTCCTCTGGTCTTACAGATTACTTTCTGGTATAGAAAGATGCGTATCATTCCTAAGACTGTGGGGGGATTCCTGTAACCTGGTTGCCTCCTCGATGTCACTTGACTCACAGCTTGATCCCTTTAGGGGGGGGTTCTGGGACATCCGGGAGTGGGGGTAGTGGAAGGGAGAGCAAACTTTGATGTCTTCTATACGGTCATTTCAGGTCAATATGAAATAGAGAAAATTCTGCGCTTGTGTCACAAACTCACAAACAGTACAAATAAAAAACCCATGTGTAACTCAATATGTGACATATAAAAGTGAAAAACAATCTATAACAACAAAATCAGTGTGTAGGTCAACATAAATCATAAATAACCTTACACAAAAATAAATGGGTGTAACAAACGTCCATACGATGTAGGTGATAAATTCAATAGTCCAAAGCATATAGTGAATTCCAGGTGTAATGACAGCCAGAATTTTCATTTATAGAGTCCTCCACCTCACCAATCCAAAAGTGCACGGTTCCTCCACCAGACAAAGATTCCCCTTACCAGAGCTCCATGACCCTCTGTTACGGAGGGTCAATGTACGCTTGCGTGGACACCAGGCCTCCGCTCAGCCTCTGATAATGGATATTCACTAATTCAACTTTCAATGCTTGTGATGGGGTCCATGCAACCATATGGAAGAAAGACCGCAATAGAGTGGTACCATTAAAAGCAAACACGTTTATTAAAAAATAGTGCACTTACAAGAAGTCCAAAAATAGAAGGCGCTGAATATCAGGATTGAACAATAAGCAGAGTAGCGGTGGGATCCAAAACAGCACTTCAGCTTAATCGATTTCGTCCAAAGCTGTGGATGGAGGGGGGTTGTTGTGTGAACTCCTTGGAGGAGAACACCTCCCTGTATGTGGACGACATGCTTTTGTATTTGTCCGATGCAGGGGGGTCCTTAGCTAGGGCAATGGACCTCATTGCGGAGTTTGGTTCTTGCTCTGGGTTCAAGGTGAACTGGGGTAAGTCCACAATCTTCCCCTTTGACCCTAACTACACCCCATCATTGCCTCCGGATATCCCCCTACAACTAGTGCACAAATTCAGATATCTGGGTATAGAGATCCAGTTGCCCCTGGAATCATATATAGAGAATAACCTACTTATCCTAATTACTAAAATGAAATGTGACTTGCAGACCTGGGCAAAACTTCCCCTTAATCTCCTAGGACGCATAGCTATCTTTAAAATTATATATCTGCCCCAATTCCTACATGTTTTCTGACATGCCTCTATATATCTCCCAAAAAAACTTTTTAAGGAAATCAACTCAATAATTTTGTTATTTTTATGGGGGGCCAGATCACCCAGGATCTCACTAGAAATGCTACAATTGACTAAGCAAGCCAGGGGGCTGGCTCTCCCAAATCTTCAATACTACTACCTCGCCTCCCAGCTGACCCACATCCACTGGTGGTTTTTCCCTGAAGCTGGTATAGAGTCAATAGCCACCCAGACGGCGGTAATAGGGTCCTATGAAGCCTTGATCAATGTCCTGTATAGAAATGGCCCATATCCCTTTTGGGGGGGGGGGGAGACCTGATTAAATCGTCTTATAGGATTTTCCACATCTGTATCAATAAAATGGGAGGCTCATCACTTAATACATCCCCCAACTCTCCTCTTTGGTGTAACTCCCAGTTGCGAGAAATATATAAAATTCCACATGCCAAGTGCTGGTCGACTTATGGTATTAAGTATGCCCATCAACTGTTTTCCGATGAAGTTTTTAGGTCATTTAACCACTTCATTACCATGCACTTAGAACACTTTCCTACCAGACCAATTTTCAGCTTTCAGTGCTGTTGCGCTTTGAATGACAATTGTGCAGTCGTGCAACGCTGTACCCAAAAAATTTTTTATCATTTTGTGCCCACAAATAGAGCTTTCTTTTGGTGGTATTTGATCACCCCTGTGGTTTTTATTTTTTGAGCTACGAATGAAAAAAGACTGAATATTTTGAAAAAAAAAATTCTCTGTTTCTGTCACAAAACTTTGTAAACTAGTTAATTTTCTCCATCACTGATGGGCACTGACGAGGCTACACTGAGGCACTGATGAGGCAGTACTGATTGGCACTGATGAGGTGGCACTGATGATGAGGCACTTCTATGCAGCAATGATCAGCACTGATAGGCGGCACTGATATGCAGCACTGACGGATACTGATAAGGGGCACTGATGAGTACTCATAGACGGCACTGATTGGCACTCATAGGCGGCGCTGGACACTGATAGGTGGCACTGGTAGGTGGCACTGGTGGGCACTGGTACACACTGGTATGCACTGGTACGCACTGATAGGGGCCCATTCCCTAGTGGTCTAGGGTGGCATCTGAAGGTGGCACTGAGTGCCATCCATATTGGGCACTATGCCCCTTACCTGGTGGTCTAGGGTGGTCTCCCTGGTGGTCCTGATCGGCTCCCTGGTGGTCCCTGTTCGGCTCCCTGGTGGTCCCTGTTCGGCTCCCTGGTGGTCCTGGGTGGGCACATCCCTGGTGGTCCCTGGGCAGGCTCCCTGGTGGTCTAGTGTGGCGATCCTAGGGGGGCTGTGCTGATAAACCATCAGCACAAACCCCCCCCTGTGAGGAGAGCAGCCAATCAGCTCTCCACTGCTCAGGTCTGCAGACCCGAGTACAGGAAAAGCCGATAAATGGCTTTCCTGTTTACACTGACCAGCCGTGATTGGTCACAGCTGATCACATGGTAAAGTGCTTCCGATGGAAGCGATTTACCAAGATTGGTAATGAGGGGGGGGTAAGACTGACCCCCTCACACCACCAATCCCTGTGATGCCCCCCGGGTACGCATCGGCATGATTTCCTGAGGACGTCATATGATGCCCAGTCAGGATAGCTCAACCACTTCCCGGCCGTCATTCTGCATACGGCGGTCAGGAAGTGGTTAAAGATATACAAATAGAATATGGGGTCCCAAACCAGTTCCTCTACCGATACCTCCAGTTGAGGCATGCGGCGGCCGCACAGTTCGGCCTACAAGGAGTAAAACTCACCCCTACCACACTGGAGAGGCTAATGTACGAGGAGGACCATACAAAACTCATCTCTAGATACTATGTACTGCTACTGACCTCCTTCTCAACTAGGATGGAAAAAATAGCAACCCAATGGAAAACAAATATTCCATACCTGGATGAGGGGTCGTGGCCGGAGATACTTGAGAATACGCTGCCCACCGTAATATCTGCCAGAGGCAAGCTAACTCAATTTTACTACCTCCATAGAGTCTATCTGACTGCCAACGCTGCCACTTGGCAGTGGGCAACTTCTTCCATATGATTTGGCAGTGCCCTAAGGTGAAACAGTTCGGGAGTAGAGTTGAGCGAACCCGAATTGTAAAGTTCGGGTCCGTACCGAACTTTGGGGTGTCCGGGACCCGGACCCGAACTCGGATATTTCCAAAAACTTTCGGGTTCGGGTTCTGGTAGTTGAATCACGCATGTTGAATAGCTGCAGGGCAGCCAATCACCAAGCGTTTCACTGATTTGCCCTTAGAAGCCATCACAGCCATGCCTACTAATGGCATGGCTGTGAATGGCCAGTGCCTCATGTGGCCCAGCCTCTTTATACGCTGGAGTCACAGTGTTCCATGTCACATGCTCTCTGAGACTCTGACTAGTGTAGGGAGAGGAAGCTGCCGGCGTTGTTGTGAGGGACAGATTGCAGATATTTTAACATCTCATCCTGCATTATAGGACGATCTAATTCTGGACTAATTAGAGATTACTACTACTGCTGCTCTGAGGGACAGATTGCACATCTCACGCTGCATTACACAAGGATCTGATTCTGGACTAATTAGAGATTTCTCATACTGCTGCTTTGAGTGACAGATTGCAGATCTCACCCTGCATTACAGAATGATCTGACTGCACTAGGTAGAGGCTTCTGCTTAGAGGGACAGATTATATTGTTCTAAAATCATCTCCTAGTTCTATAGGGTCAGGTTCCAGCTGTTGCTTAGAGGGACAGATTATTGTTCAAAATCATCGCCTACTCCTATAGGGCCAGGTTCCAGCTGTTGCTGTAAGGGACAGATTATTGTTCAAAAATCATCGTCTGCTCCTATAGGGCCAGGTTCCAGCTGTTGCTGTAAGGGACAGATTATTGTTCAAAAATCATCGCCTCCTCCTATAGGGCCAGGTTCCAGCTGTTGCTGTTAGGGACAGATTATTGTTCAAAAATCATTGCCTATTCCTATAGGGCCAGGTACCAGCTGTTGCTGTAAGGGACAGATTATTGTTCAAAAATCGTTGCCTACTCCTATAGGGCCAGGTTCCAGCTGTTGCTGTAAGGGACAGATTATTGTTCAAAAATCATCTTCTAGTTCTAAAGGGAGAGGTTCCAGCTGTTGCTGTAAGGGACAGATTATTGTTCAAAAATCATCGCCTACTTGCAATGTCAGGCCCAAGCGAGTTGTGATCATCCGTTACTAAAAACTTGTTATTAGACAGTGAATGTCGTTGTCGACCTTGGAGAGGGAAATCTTGATCCTCTACTAAAAACT
>BLSH010462559.1:666723-678622 GCA_018402905.1 Glandirana rugosa | reverse complement strand
TATATATGTGTGTGTATGTACATGCACATGTATATATTATATTGGGTGTATACATATATTGGGTCAGGGAGTTAACAAATCTATTTTATATTGTGTTGTTGTGCAAAGACGAATTGGCTTGGTCAGTTTATTCTTTTCTAAGTAGATAACCAGTCCCAAATGCCAATGCGTCCTAGGCCCACATTTATTTTACGGTTGTAATAAAATGGCATTTATTTATACAACAATGATGGGAGACTTTATCCCCCCCCCTTTTTTTTTGTCCCTCCCCTCCTCTACCCCCTTCGCTATTCATTAGTTAGATAACAAGTGGTACCCCTCAGCCCACAGCTTGTTCCCGTTTGGGGGGGTCCTGGGGGCGCATCAAAGGGGGAGAAGGCGAGGGAAAGAAGATATATACCTCATACAGTGTATAAAATTATTATTATTTTTTCTCTCTCTCTCTCCCTCATCCTGATGTTTTCTTTTTACTGCTAGAGAATTTGTTCTTTACCATGTTTGCCGATACACTTGTGGCCCTGCGAGGCTGTGAATTATTCACTTACTTATGCCATTGTGATTGAGGAATCTGTGATTCTTTTAATGATGTTTGTTGCTATAGTAAAAACTCAATAAAACTTTTAAAGATAATAATCAAAAGTCCATACAACTCAGTGGTAGGTGTTATCAATCAATTGTGAGCAACTCCACTCCAAATCAAATTTGTGTGCTGGTGATCCACTCTGTGCTCTCCCAATCTCTAGCCACTCACCAGAAAGTGCTTCCTGCAAAGGGAGTACTTGCATAGATGTTATATAGCTCTGTGGTCACTGTGTTTACCAATCCTCACATCCATGTCTGTGAAAACCAAGAGCAGACCGGAGGATACACGTGTTCTGTACACACTATACAATTCACTCGCCTCAAGTGAAACGATAAGTAATTCGATGAATTATGGAGTGATTGATTATCAATCAAAATTCATGGAATAAAAAACCTCCTCTGCTGGCAGAGAGGAGACATTGCTGAAAGTGCCAGCAGAGGAGGTTTTTTATTCCATGAATCACTGGATATTATTCTGAGCACTGCCTGGAGGAAGAGTTGTCGGGGACCAGTGCTCTGGCCATCCCCTTGGAGATATTCCCCTTTGTCGGTTTGCTTATTTGCATAACCAGCGTAGGAAGGACTCCATATATCCATCTCTGGAGTAGTATCCGTCTGTGGCTTATCCCAGGTTCAGTATATTTGGCATTCTGGTAAGCATTCAATTGCTTTGGTGGTGGTGTCTCACATCCATTGGTGACCGATTGGTTATTTTCCTTCACTCAACGAAACTCTACTATGAACTGTTGAATTTACTTATGAGCGTAATACTGGCTTGCAGATTTTTGCACATTAAGTTTTTGCATTGTTTGCACATTCCTGGAACCATACGCAATTTATTGTTGTATCACTCTATAGTGGAGTGTGTCCCCCTAAGCACATTTGGACACTTGCACGTTGGTTCGATCACTGTGCAGCGTGTTCCTTTTAAGAGTTTTTGATTGATAATCAATCACTCCATAATTCATCTAATTAATTATTCACCTGTACTATGGTACCTTTTTATCTTACTTAATTTATATTTTTTTGGGTCACTTTGTCTGATTTAGGTTGTGACACATTAGTTATTTTTCTGTGTTATATGCAACATTATTTATTACAAGCGCTACACTTTAACCTTTTTGATATAATTTACACAATTTTGTTTGATTGTGGTGTTAGCTGCTGTTTTGATACAAATCACTTAGCGCAGTTTTTGACCACCTATACACTTGTAATGAATGGCTAATGATTCCAATTAAGCTATAAGGACCACAGCTTCCTTAGGACTAACTTGGCTAATAAAACTAGAAAGGTTTTCCAAATAAATCCCTATTACATACTTGAAATTCCTTTTTTCAATGAATCCAATCCCATTTGGTAAGTATAAAATTGTATAGCACATACTGTACATATCAATGCCATAAAAACATACCAGAGTCTCCCAATGCGATTAGCCATAATACTAACTAATAATAATAATAATGTATGCATATGATATATTTAAAACATATTCAAATTATAATAAATGTATTCATTATAATAGTACATATTTTATTTATGGTTTACTTTTTTTGTGAATGAGTAAGGGTACTATGTACTAATTACCCCATCACATGGAGAGAAGCGGTATCTAGGTGTAAATTTATTGTTATGAATGAGGCTTCCAGATTCTGCTTATAGACTCCCACAACCCCAGGACAGGGTTTGGGGGGAAGAGGCCCCTGTCCTAATCAACATGTTGCTCTTATGTTGAAGGCATAAGGCCTAATATGGTTCAGGATGAGTGAATTTGTTCAACCCCTTCCCTGGCTAGAAAGGCTGCATGCTCAGGTTTATTATGGATTTTGTGGAGGACCCCCCATGCCATGTTTTTGCCTCCTTCTTGCTGTAGGGTGTACTACAGCAAAAGTGACATTTACAAATCAAAAAACAAAAATATATGACATTTCACTGCTGACAAATGGTATTGTGTCCCCCCTCCCCAAAATTCACCAAAATACATATACCAGACCCTTAAGGGTCTGGTATATGTATTTGGGTGATTCTTTGTAAATATCAGTGTTGCTGTAGTAGGTTGCATACATTGTATAGATGTACCACTCCACAAACAGGTTATTTGAAGGAATTGGGCATTTTGAATGAATCTCTTCAAGCATTATTAAAATCACTGATCCTGGCTGAATTAATTTTTTTAAAGCATTAGTAAACAGCATTTTTTTAACCCTGTAAGACAATGGCATAAAGTGCCAGTATGCATTGTATACAAGCACATTATGAAACACTTACCTTAGAATGAAGCCCTCCAGCAGCGCGCTGTCACTGCTGAAGGCACTTTCATCTTCACCTGGTCTTCCTTCTCGGTCTCTTCCTCCTTGTACGTGATCACATGTACGCGGGAGTCACAGACCTCAGAACAGAGCTCTGAAGGGATGGTATGGTTATGCAGTCCCTTCAGAGTGCATGCACCGGTGACGTCACTGGCTGCATACAGTGTGAATATCTCCTAACCTGTGCAGGTTTAAGAGATATTCACTGTACCTACAGGTAAGCCTTATTATAGACTTACCTGTAGGTACAAGTTCAAAAAAAGGGTTTACTTCCACTTTAAATGTATTTATTTATTGCATTAGTATATGTCCCACAGGTCAGTGCCCAACCCCATGCTATTTCTTTGACAAATGACCAAGAAAATGGTTATCATTGATTTCACATATTCAAGGCCATTTGATTTAAATAGAGTTTGAATTTGGTGTTCAAACCTATCTAATGTTCGCCAAACTCTTCTCCATTCGAACCCTGGTACATTTGGCTCATTACTACTTGATTTGAGAGTATTTGTATTTTGCTTTTGACAATAGGAAAAGCAAACCTTGGACTTGGTCTCAGCTAATGAAAGGTAATTTGAGAACAGGTTTTCAATACAAGAACTACTCAGACATGTTTACAGTTTTCCAGGTGCTAAGTAGGATTAATTAGGGACAGACAAACACCTTTGTAGCTGGCTGTATTTGTGCAATGCCAGGTGTTGATTAATATAGAGGGAGACAGGCAATTTAGAAGGAAATTAAAATGAAACATTTATATTATACTTCATTTTTGTTTTGTAACAGTTTTGTAATTCACCTCCTTTTTATAATGAATAAAGAAATATTATGTTTGAAGGAATATGTGTCCAAACATCAATGATTTATTATGGTAATGCCCTAAGTTAATTAGGGGCTCTAGTGTATAGTAACGGATTGGTAAATGCCTCTATTTTTAGTGCAGGAAAATTTAACAAATGCCTGAAAAAAGGAGCCTTTCTAACATTTTCAGCTTGAAAACAATTGGTTTGGTTAAAAAAAAAACAACCAGTATTAAGATACCTTGAGTTATTTAAGGTCAAAATATCAACTGCATAAAATATAAAACGGTGGGTTTTATATTAAAGGAAATATTTAGGCATCCATTGTTTGTCTATAATGTTAATTATTTGTTTGTTTTTACTTTCTGAGTCAATGGCCAGCAAAAAGTATGCAAATCAGAAGTTCTGATATCATTCTTAGATTAATATTAATATTAGGCTACCAGTCCTGCACTGTGTGTAGCTTCCATTGCCAGCTGGATGATGTGTTTCTCCCTAGCTGACAAAAAATTGCAGTATGGAAGTTACTGGCAAGAGAGAGGCCACACTCTTCCAGTCATTGAGCAAGACATACAATCAGTTAAGTGTTTTCATCCCCTTCCGTGTCCTAAAAAGCAACCCTACCACTAGTGAGTTTTCTTGTGAGAGAGGAACACCATTGCTCATCCAGCCAGTGAGGTAGTGACACATGCAAGCAGTTCAGTTTTTTTTTCCTGCTGTGCCTCACATAACAACCCTATGACTGGAAAGTTCTGTGGCAAGAGGGCAACATGTTTCTCATAAAATCAGTGAGGGAACAACACATACAAGGACCAGAAATGTATTTGGAGGGGTTCTTTGCAAATGTCAGTGTTTCTGCAGGGTAGTGCTTTTATTACCTGCTGTGTCCCCCACAGCCTGCTGCTGGTGAGTTCTATGGCCAGAGTATGACACCTGAAAGCAGGAGAGTGTATCTATTCCCTGTTGTGTCCCACTTAGTGATCCTGATATTGGTGAGTTCTTGTGATTTGGCAAAATGTGGACAAAACCAGCTTCAAGTTTTACCATACGCTCAGCTTGACTTTTTACTTTAGACTGACAATAGACTAACAATATAGCATTTATAAAACATTTCCATGTTGATTTACAGGTTCTGTGATGTTCCTAAAACTACCACCTAGCAGAAAAATTATTGAATGGCCACCTATCTCCCCCTCTCCACGGTTGGACATGGATACCAATTTACTGAGAAAAAATAAGGGGTGGGAAATGTCTCCTAATGCCAACAATTTGTTAGTGGTAGAGGATCAGCGAGGTATGGGAGGGAGACCCAATGAGGTATACCAATTGGGGCTGCTAATTTAGAGGTGCTGCCAATGATGTCATCAATTGTGCATGCTACTAATCACCTGTAAAATGTTTCTGTTTTGGTAACAAGTAGAAATGGTTATTTACAGGCTATTGTAGCCAGGAGCTAGATAGATGCATACATTTATATACAGTATCTCACAAAAGTGAGTACACCCCTCATATTTTTGTAAATATTTTATTATATCTTTTCATGTGACAACACTGAAGAAATGACACTTTGCTACAATGTAAAGTAGTGAGTGTACAGCTTGTATAACAGTGTAAATTTACTGTCCCCTCAAAATATCTCAACACACAGCCATTAATATCTAAACAGCTGGCAACAAAAGTGAGTACACCCCTAAGTGAAAATGTCCAATTTGGGTCCAATTAGCCATTTTCCCTCCCCGGTGTCATGTGACTCATTAGTGTTACAAGGTCTCAGGTGTGAATGGGGAGCAGGTGTGTTAAATTTGGTGTTATCATTCTCACTCTCTCATACTAGTCACTGGAAGTTCAACATGGCACCTCATTGCAAAGAACTTTCTGATATGAAAAAAATAATTGTTGCTCTACATAAAGGTGGCCTACTCTATAAGAAGATTGCCAAGACCCTGAAACTGAGCTGCAGCACGGTGGCTAAAACCATACTGCGATTTAACAGAACAGGTTCCACTCAGAACAGACCTCGCCATGGTTGACCAAAGAAGTTGAGTGCACATGCTCAGCATAAAATCCAGAGGTTGTCTTTGGGAAATAGACGTATTAGTGCTGACAGCATTGCTGCATAGGTTGAAGGGTTGGGGGGTCAGCCTGTCAGTGCTCAGAGCATAAGCCGCACACTGCATCAAATTGGTCTGCATAACTGTTGTCCCAGAAGAAAGCCTCTTCTAAAGATGATGCACAAGCAAGCCTGCAAACAATTTGCTGAAGAAAAGCAGACTAAGGACTTGGATTACTGGAACAATGTCCTGTGGTGTGATGAGACCAAAATAACTGGTTCCCTACCTGCTACCACATTTTTACTGCAGCAATGTGGCGTTGTCCCACGAATCGCCGTACATAAGCGGCGATTTGCGGACACGCAGCTAGGGGGCGAGGGCATGCCGCCGGCAGCACGCTCTTGTACCCGCCGCACTCTGGCAAAATGTGTCTGCGGTTCGGGTGGACCAGATGTCCACCGGTGAGCCGCGATGACCTGCCAGAGGGAAAGAACTGGGAACCGCTGAAGTAAACACAGCGGTTCCCCGTTCTGACAGGTGGCGTGTAAGAGATCTACTAATCCCTGTCACTGGGATCATTTAGATCTCTTATGCCCCTGACAGTCCAGCCCCCTCACAGTTAGAGCACGCCTAGGGAACACAGTTAACCCCTAGATCTCCCCCTGCAGGTTAACCCCTTCACTGCCAATGACATTTATACAGTAATCAGTGGATATTTACATTTCTGATCGCTGTATAAATGTCATTGGTCCCTAAAAAGTGTCAAAAATTTCCAACATGTCCACTCCGCAGATCTCCGACATTACTAGTAAAAAAAAAAAAAAGTAAAAACGCAAACCAATCAATTAACAAAGATTGCGATTTTTTTTCACCAAAAATATGAGGAAGAATATAAATCGGCCAAAACCAATGAATAAATTAGTTTTTTATATTTTTTTTTTGGATTTTTATTTTAGCAAAAAGTAAGAAATATTATTTTTTGCAAAATGCTCGCTCTTTTTTTGTTTATAGCGGTGATCAGAAATAATGTGGAAAAAAAGGACGCATATTTTGTCGCATGACTGCGCAATTGTCATTTAAAGCGATGCAGTGTCGAATCGCAAAAAGTGCTCTGGTCCTACAGTAGGAAATCCTTCCGGGGTGAAGTGGATAAACTTATTTGGTTCAGATGGTGTCAAGCGTGTGTGGGGGCAACCAGGTGAGGAGTACAAAGACAAGTGTGTCTTGCCTACAGTCAAGCATGGCGGTGGGGGTGTCATGATCTGGGGCGGCACAAGTGCTGTCAGCACTGGGGAGCTACAGTTCATTGAGGGAACCATAAATGCCAGCATGTACTGTGACATACTGAAGCCAAGCATGATCCCCTCCTTTCTGAGACTGGCCCGCAGGGCAGTATTCCAACACGATAACGACCCCAAACACACCTCCAAGATGACAACTGATTTGCTAAAGAACCTGAGGGTAAAGGTGATGGACTGGCCAAGCATGTCTCCAGACCTAAACCCTATCTGTGGGGCATCCTCAAACGGAAGGGTGGAGGAACGCAAGGTCTCTAACATTAACCAACTCTGTGATGTTGTCATGGAGAAGTGGAAGAGGACTCCAGTGGCAACCTGTAAAGCTCTGGTGAACTTCATGCCCAAGAGTGTTAAGGCAGTGCTGGAAAATAATGGTGGCCACAAAAAATATTGACAGTTTGGGCCTAAGTTGGACATTTTCACTTAGGGATGTACTCACTTTTGTTTCCACTGGTTTAGACATTAATGGCAGTGTGTTGAGTTATTTTGAGGGGACAGAAGATTTACACTGTTATACAAGCTGTACACTCACTACTTTACATTGTAGCAAAGTGTAATTTCTTCAGTGTTGTCACATGAAAACATATAATAAAATATTTACAAAAATGTGAGGGGTGCACTCACTTTTGTGAGATACTGTACAGTTATATTCCTGCAATCAAGAGACATTGCGTGGCTTTGCTTTTGGGAGCTGTTTCCCTCTTGTGCTGAGTTTGATATTGACTTGATGTATTCTGAGGAGGAGCAAAGCATCTTGGGACATGTAGTCTAAACTAATGAGATTTGCCATCTAGCTGAGTTATCGGGAACTACAAATACCAGATGACTGCTGCATGAGAACAGACTGCTGGGAGAAGCTATAAGAAGGATGGATTGAGGCCTGCGTGCACTTTGGGACCCCTGCATGAATCCGAGAGGAGTGAATCTGTGACGGTGTGTGCTGCAGCTAAATTGCTTAAACTGTTCCATATATCCAGTGGTGACAGCAGATTCATGTGAGCCATCTACAGTCTTCATCACAGGAAGATTTGTTTCTTTGGTTACTCCTCATCAATTGATCCAAGTTGTTTTGCTCTGCCATTTAAGAACTCCTTGTATGCAATTATTCCAAAGAGCTAGCGAAAAAATAACAGGATTGCTCACTAATTATACCTTCCCCCACTATAGGGAATTATTCTATTAAGCTCATAAAGGGCTAAAAATTCACCGACAACTCTCTGAAAGAGCTGGTAGAATCTTAATATTGTCCTTGTTTTCAATGTTCTAAACCTGTATACACTGTTCTTGCATCTGTGTGCTGAAGAGCAGTAGAGAGGGGGCTGACACGTATAGGAGTCATTCCCTTGCTCTGTTGTTACCAGTCCATATAGATATTACTCGCACTTAGTGGTGTATTGGTATTGGAGTTTGCTGTTTGATATGGTATGGTTGTCAATACTGTTTCTACTAAAGATACCTTTCTAAACTGTAACCTTAATTGAAGTGCAACTACTTTCTATTTTTGCTAAAGTAAACAAGTGTATTAGTTCAATTGACTTGGTGTATTTATTTTAACTGTCACTGTCATTTAAAGGAAAAATGACTGAACCCAAGGTGTGAGAGGTGACGGAAAGCTTACAGGGTCAGGGGAACAAGTGGGGTACTGATTTAACTAGCGACCCTCATGAGGGCAGCGGTACATTTAGGGGCTCGTCTGGGATACCCCTCATGGGAAGCCCAAGCAAATCAGGAAACCAGTCCAGGGAGAAAGAAAAGATGAACTTGTTCTCTGCCACCAGTTGAGCACGGGAGCAAGGAAGTCAATTGAAAATGGCCACAGTGGTGAATGTGCCTGGAATTGGATGGGATGAAAGAGAGGTGAGACAGTTATTAAGAGGGGCTGTTCCCGAGCAAGGGTCTTACGTCGTGGACACGAAGCCTGAATTTGATGAAGACTACAATTATGCCTTGATAGAGTAGTGAGAGAGTGTCCCCACTGGATTCAGGAAAGATACTGTGAGTCAAGTTGAAGGACTAGAGGCTCAAGGGATACCTTTTCTGACAGCTGGTACTCCAGAGGAAGAGCGCTCCAGACAGGGTTAAGAAAGTCCTAAATCAGAGGAGTAGGTAGATGCTCCTATGGTAGGAATGCTCCCTGCTTCCTTTTATATGGACATGAGCTGGCTGGCTGAGAGTCTGATAAAAAGCACTACTATCTGGGCAAATCAGGGGTATCGGAAGCTACAGTTCATCTCAGGTTGTATACCTGGAGAAGAGGGGTTTGAAAACTGGATGGATCGAACTATCCAAGCTGTTGAAGAATTGAGTATGCTGGAGGCAGTGAAGAGACAAAGGATAAGTGAGAGTTTTAGAAGCCCAGCAGCAGATGTCATTCGGAGTCTGAAAAGGGGAAAGCCAGACTGTATAGCCATGTATTACATTGAAGCATTATGTGCAGTCTATAGAATAAATTCCTGATAAGATGTACAAGTTTGAGCACACTCGTCAGTACAGAGGAGAAAATCGGCATATGTCATTAGAGTGGATCGAGTTCTGCAACAGATTATATTAAAGAAAGAGATTGACCCAAAAAAGGCTGATAAAGTCCGACTAGAGAGAATTCTACAAGGTGCCTGACCCAATCATCCAATTGTGCTCCGTCTGTTGTTAAAAGGTACACAAATGGACTTCCGGTTCCGGCGCCACATGAGAAGGGAGTGAGGAACAGTGGCTCCGGAACGAACGGCATATAAAGCCAGCCGCACACCACCCACGGGCCCACTAACTTCTCCCCCACCTCTGTTACAGCCCTTGCACCACAAGGATGGACCGGTTCGTTCTGCATGGCAGCTCCTTGTCCCCGGCGACCGCCGCTCCGACCTCCTCACATGCGGCCAATATGGCCGACGGCCATTCATCAGGGGAAGTGGCGGCACCGCCTCAGCTCCACCAGCCTGCTCCACAAGCCGAACCGAACGAGGACCAATATGCCAAAATTGCTCAGGCTGTGGCTGCTCTCCTCTCTCCCACCATCTCTGCAGCGGTGGAGAGAGCGGTCGCTGAGGGCATGCAGCAGATTAAGAAAGAGCTGGGCGAGCACACTAGGAGACTGGGAGAACTGGAACACCGGATCTCAGATGTTGAGGACGAGATGCAAACCTCAGAGGCGAGTGAACAACAGATATCCCGCATGCAACACTACATTCTTGACATATTAGATGACCTCGAGAACAGAACCAGGAGGAACAATCTACGAATCATTGGGCTCCCTGAATCCTTCAACAACATCACCTTACCGGACATTTGCGCTGTACGCCTACCTCAAGCCTTAGGCCTCACAGGCACCTTCACGGTCGAACGAGCGCATCGCCTGGGTCCCCCTTCCAATGATCGTCGCACGCCTCGTCCGGTAATTGTGCGCTATCTCAATTATGCTGATCGGGTCGCACTGCTCCGTTCGTTTAGGAATGCCATGTCCTTACAGCTGGAATGGCACAAGCTATTGATCTTTGCAGATTATTCACAAGAAGTAGCCCGCCGCCGTAAAGCCTTCCAGCCGGTCAGCTCTGCTCTTTACCAGAAAGGGGTTAAATTTACCCTGTCATATTCTGCCATACTCCGCTTCACAGACTCAACTGGCGAGGCCAAATCCTTCTCGCACCCAGAAGAGGCAGCCAACTACCTGCAGACCTACTTCCACATCCCCATGGACACCCAACAGACCCCTGCAGCCTCCCCATCTCCAACTGCTAGAGATCTGCGCAGCCCTATGAAGGACTCCCTGAAGAGACCCTGCTACGCTAATAAGGCTAAGTAACACAGGCCTGCCAGGCCTACCTCCCTCCATTTGCAAAATCTGATGATATTTAGGTTCTTCCATCTAGGCTCTCATTGAACCGTACTAACTGACTGTTGGTCTTCATGCGGTTCCACTTTCATGAGAGTTCTCTGTTCCTATGCACTAAACAGTTTTGTTAATCTTTGCTCACCCTAAACTGATTTACCATTGCTTCTCCTTGTCCCCTCAGCACATGCACAGCCTTTCCGGAGATTCCCTGATGCTGTAACCCATAACCCTGTTATCCAGCATGCCATAACACCCTGGGGCTGTACATCTTGCCCGGGTGTTACTTCTTCCCACAGCCGCCCGTGTCCGGAAACAGAGGTGCATCTCCGGTAACGCTGTCCTGGTAGGAGATATGTTTCTCATGTGGAAAAAAGAGAAGTCGCAAGTTTTTTATTATGTTTGTTTTACTGTTTTATACCTTTGTCTACATATTTGTGGAACCCTCAGCCCATCCTCACCCACACTAGTTGAGCGCACAAGCCAGACTTTCTTCTGCTACTTCCTTGGTCAGTGCCCCCTGACGCCTCCTCACCCATTCCTTGTAACTAGAGTTGAGCGAACCCGGACTGTAAAGTTCGGGTCCGTACCGAACTTTGGGGTGTCCGGGACCCGGACCCAAACCCGGACTTTTCAAAAAAAGTCCGGGTTCGGTCCGGGGTTCTGGTAATTTTAACCACTTGCCGACCGTGTATCGTAGATACACGTCGGCAAGTGGCACCCATTGTTGTGGGAGGACGTTATATAACGTCCTCCCACAATCGCGCTCCCGCGCGCCCCTGTGGGGTTTCAAGCCATGCCTGGGCTTGAAATGTCAGGCCCAAGCGAGTTGAGATCAATGTTCCTTACCCACTCCTCCGCAGTCCCCCGTGACTGGTTCCTTCATCGTCTTCTTTCAGACCGAACACGCGAGTTGATCACACCCACTCCTACCCGACTCCCAAGGTGTTTATACATCTGTTTCCATATTTTGTCATTTTGTTTGTATTATTTTTTGAACGCTGAAGAGAAAAAAGGTGTACTCTTTGTATAGAGGATG
>BLSH010462559.1:598181-625721 GCA_018402905.1 Glandirana rugosa | reverse complement strand
TAGTCCCGGTTTCATTTAAAGTGACACACAGACTTTCCAGATGTTTGCAGAACAGTAGTTCAGTTAGTCCCGGTTTCATTTAAAGTGACACACAGACTTTCCAGATGTTTGCAGAAGAGTAGTTCAGTTAGTCCCGGTTTCATTTAAAGTGACACACAGACTTTCCAGATGTTTGCAGAACAGTAGTTCAGTTAGTCCCGGTTTTCATTTAAAGTGACACACAGACTTTCCAGATGTTTGCAGAACGGTAGTTCAGTTAGTCCCGGTTTCATTTAAAGTGACACACAGACTTTCCAGATGTTTGCAGAACAGTAGTTCAGTTAGTCCCGGTTTCATTTAAAGTGACACACACAGTTTCCAGATGTTTGCAGAACAGTAGTATGGATTCTCCCTGTTTTAGTTAAAGTGTTACACACAGTTTCCGGATGTTTGCAGAACAGTAGTTCAGTTAGTCCCGGTTTTATTTAAAGTGACACACACAGTTTCCAGATGTTTGCAGAACAGTGATATGGGTTCTCCCGGCTTATTTATACTTTTTTTTGACACAGTTTGAAGATATTTTAGAACAGTTATATGGCTTCTACCGTTAATTAGTACTTTTCAGACCCAGTTTGAAGATGGTCCACATCCACCTCCATTTTTGCTTTTTTTAGGTTTTTATTTTTTTGTTAAATGCTTTTAGTTATTTCCCTGTCCCCATTTCTTTGTAGGCCACTTATCCCACCCTTACCCCCATTTTCTTCCTTTTGCAGACCTCTAGGACTTCCCTGGACTATTTTACAGTCATTTTTGTGCCTAAAAGTTCGGGTCCCCATTGATTTCAATGGGGTTCGGGGTCCGGGACAAAGTTCGGGTTCTGTCCGGACCCAAACCCGGACTTTGTCCCGAAGTTCGGCCGAACCAGCAGAACCCGGACTTCTAGAAGTTCGCTCAACTCTAAAGATGACATCTTTAAATAGAATACCTGAATAAACACCCGCTTTATTTTCCCTTTAAGAAATTTTTATTTATTTATAGCAAGATAACATAGGTACATAACATGAGCATTTCAGTAATGCAAGATTGATACAATATGTACACTATTAACTGGGTACAACCGGTACATGAAAAATAACAAAAGGAAAAGGAAACTGCATCCCCTTTATCTCCGTTTTTTTTTTTTAAAAGATGACTTATTGTCTCTGATTACATGGTCAGTGATTTTATAAGTGTCACAGTAAGCTTAGACATAGGGCTTCTTTACGTAGTTAGAATGTAGATATTCTTTATTTGCTGATTAATAGCCTTATAGAGGGCCCTCAACACTAGATCAGTGGGACCTGGAGCTTACATGGTTCGTCTGGATTTAAGGGTAGTGGTATGGGAGAAAGAGAGTTAGGTGAGCTAGAAGGGTATTATCTAGATAGGGATGAGTTGTAGTGGAGTGTCCATGGAAAACCTTTCCATCGGACACTATTTGCTCTCAGCGGCTGTGTTTGCATTTCTTCATGATAGAAACAATCTTGAGCTTAAATAGGATAGGCTAGGGAAGAAGGGGGGGAGGTAAGGGAGGGTAGGGAGAGGGGGCGGGGGGTAAGTGAGGGGAGGGAAGAGGGAGGGAAGAGGGGAAGAGGGAGGGGAGGAAAGAGAGAAGGTAAAAGGAAGAGAAGCAAGGGAGGGAGAGGCAGAAGAAGAAGAGGAAGGAGCTCCGCAGGTCCCCACCGGCGTCCCGGCAGCCAGACCTGCGTGTGGCGTTCTGGAGTGAGGGGGTAATATAAATGATGGCTAGGGGCATGGGTCTGTTTCCCTTAAGGCGTAGTTGGAGTGGTTATGTTCGGAGCTTATTGAGTTGATCTTTCGCGTGGAAAGGTCGTGTGTGGAATATTGAGGTTTTGTTTATAGTGTGATGGCTTGCGATTGGCCATGGTTTAATAGGTTGGTGCATTCTTGGGTTGTCTTGAAATGTGTCCAGCAAGCCCAGGTGCGGGAGAATTTAGAGGGGGTTTCTTTGCCAATGTGGATTAGTTCCTCCATTTCTGCAATTCTGTTTACCTTTTTACAGCATTCTGCCATTGTTGGGGGGGTTGGTGAGTTCCAATGGATGGGGACACAGAGCTTGGCTGCGTTGATTAGGTGGATAGTGAGGTGACTTGCGGTAGGTATGTCCTGGTAAACTTGTGTGATGCAGAAGGAATTGGGCTGGGGAGAAGCTTAGGGTGTATGTGGAGATTCTGTTGGTCAGGTCACGGACTTGAGTGCAAAATTGTTGCAGACGTGGAAAACTCCACCAGATGTGTAACAGAGTGCCAGGGGATTCAGAGCATCTCCAACAGGTCTCAGGTATCGTGTGGTTATATTTGTGCAGCAGGTGAGGGGTTCTGTACCATCGAAGTGCCATTATGTAATTGTTTTCTTGAACATTTTCTGCAACATTTAATGAATCCTTATGTATCATTGAAAAGATTTTTTCCCAGTGGTCATCTGAGATGTCTTCCTGTAAATCCCCCTCCCAATGGGAGCATGCCGTTCCCGAACTGGGGGGGATGCCCAAGAAGAGCATATTGTGAATAGTAGATATGAGGTGTCTTTGTTCACCTGATTGTGAACATAGTTTCTCGTAGGGGGAGAGTGTTCGGGAAACCTCTGAGTGTTTGTTAATTTGTTTGATGAAGTGGTGAATTTGGAAATAGAGCCAAGGGGATAGTGGGGTATTTGGATCTGCTGTTGTGATGTGTTCCCTGTCTAGTAAAGTGCCGTTGTTGAAGAAGTGGTGTGCATTTATTTCTGGGGATGGCCACGTCCCTTCCAAGAAGTGACGTGACATGCCAGAGGGGAAAGCTGGGTGAGGGGACCAGGGCTGGAAGATATTTTCGTTTTCCTACATGCTTCTTTGAAGCAGCGTAAGGAGGCGCAAATAACTGGGTGTTCTTTGAGCGGTTTGGGGGTGTGTTGCATGTTGATCCACTGTATCGACTTAAGTGGAATGTCTGTAAAGGCGTTCTCAACATGGACCCAGTTTCTTGGGTTGACTTGTTCTGTCAAGTTAACTATTCTGGTTAAATGTGCGGCCCAATAATAGTTTTTAATGTCAGGTAGTCCTATTGCCCCCTTTGTTTTTGGTTTGGTCAGGTGAATGTAGCTGATTCTTGGGGTTTTTCATCCCCATAAGAAATCGGAACAACATTTTTTGAAGGTTGTGAAAAATGTTTGTGGTATTAGGATCGGTAGAGCTTGGAGCAAGAAAAGAATGCGTGGGAGGACGTTCATTTTCAAGATCACCGCTCTGCCAAACCATGAGAAGAAGGGTTTGTCCCAGTTGCGTACGTCTTCTGTGATTGTTTTGAGTAAGGGTGGGTAGTTTTTTGTAAAGAGGTTTGTTGGGTCTGCTGTTAAGTGTATCCCTAGGTATCTTATTGCATCCAGTTTCCAATGGAATGCAAAGTTCTCCTGACACTGTTTAACCGTTTCTTTGGAAAGGTTGATATTGAGCGCAAATTATTTAGTGGTATTGATTTTTAGGTTGGATATTTGTCGGAAGAGCGAAAGGTCCTTTATGAGATTGGGAAGAGAGATATGGGGGTCTCTTAGGAATAGAAGCATGTCGTCTGCGAAAGCTGTGACTTTGTACGTTTTACCCGATATCTCTATGCCTTTTATGTCTGTATTTGTTCTGAGACGATTCAGAAGGGGTTCCAGAGTGAGAACGAAGAGGAGCGGGGAGAGGGGGCATCCTCGTCTGGTCCCATTTTGGATGGTGAAGGCATCTGACAGGTGGCCATTGACTCTTATGTGGGCCTTGGGGCTTGAGTATAACATCATGATGTAGTGGAGCATGTTGTGCCCAATGTCGATATGTTTAAGTGTAGCTTCCATATAGTCCCAGGCCAACCTGTCAAATGCCTTCTCTGCATTTAGGGATAAGAAAAAGCCTCTGGTGGCTGTAGAGCGCATCCAGTGTTGAATATTGATTGCCAAGATAGTATTATCCCTGGCTTCGCGGCCGGGTATGAAACCGACTTGGTCATTTTTGATGAGCGATGGTAAGAGGGGGAGAATGCAATTGGCCAGGATTTTAGCAAATAGCTTGATGTCTACATTCAGCAAGGAAATTGGTCTGTAGCTGGCGACCGATGTTGCGTCTTTTTCTGTTTTGGGGATGACCGAGATATGAGCTTCTAGCAGTCGGTTAAAGGGGAGAGTTGAAGTGGGTATTGAGTTGAAAGCTTTCCGGAAAGGGGCCGAGAGTTTGTCTGAGAAGGTCTAGTAGTATGACGATGTAAGGCCGTCTGGGCCTGGTGTTTTGCCTGGTTTCGTCTGGGTCAGTGCTTTATTGAGTTCTGTATCTGAAATCGGTTGTTCTAGTTCTTGCCATTTTTCTGGGGTCAGTGGGGTAGGGCTATATTTAAGAAGGAACTCATGGATGGTCGATTGGCGTTTGGGGTTCTCACCTTGTGTGGGGAGGTTGTATAAGCCTGTGTAGAACTTCTCAAATTGGGAAGCTATGTCGGTGACTTTATTATAAGGCTTTCCCTGGGCATCTGTAATAGAGTGAACTAGCGTAGATGCTTTTTTTTTCTGGATAGCTCTGGCTAAGTATTTGCTGCATTTGTTGCCGAATTCATAGAAGAGTTTATGGCTAAGAGTAAATTTACGTCTAATTTTGCGGTCTAGTTCGTCTCTTAGGCGTTCTCTAGCGTGTGTCAGGTCTACGTAGTTTTGGTCTGATTGGGATCTTTTGTGTGCTTTTTCTAGGTGTTTTATTTTAGCGAGCAGGTCATCTATGGTTTTTTGTTTGTCTTTTCTGTGTGGCTTTTAAAGTAAGGAAGAGACCTCTAATTCCACTTTTGTGTGATTCCCATAGTGTGAGAGGGTTGATGTCAGGCGTGTCGTTTTCTGAGAAGAACAGTGTAAGACTGTTTCTAATGTGGATTCTGTCATGTTCATTCCTAAGTAGCGAGGGGTCTAGTCTCCAAATTTTGGTAAGGGGGCGCTCCTCGGGTAAGGTCAGGGTGATTGAAATTGGGTGATGTTCTGATATTACCATTGGTTCGATTGTCGCTTGGGAGAGGAGGTGTAAGTCTTTCTGGGATACAAATAGGTAGTCTATCCTGGAGTATCTGTTGTGCGGGGGCGAAAAGTATGTGTAGTCTTTCGTGTTAGGGTATAAAGTGCGCCAGGAGTCGTGGAGGGATAACTCTTGTAGCTGAGCTTTAATTTGACGAAGGGCTTTATATGGAATGGAGGAGGTGTTGGAGGAGGTGTCAAGTAAGGGATAGAGGGCTACGTTGAAGTCTCCCCCAAGAATCGTAAGACCCTGTTGGAAGGCCGCTAGTGACTGTGTGATGTGTCTGAAAAAGGCAACTTGTGATGAGTTAGGACTGTAGACATTGGCAAACGTAACGGAGGTATGTCCTATATGGCCTTTGAGAAAAACATATCTCCCGTCGTTATCTATGACAGAGTCCGTCAGCTGCCATTGGATATTTTTAGATATGAGGATTGTTACTCCTTTAGTTTTTGTATGACTATTGGATGTGTGGTATGCTGTTGTGAAGAGTTTATTGGTTATATTGGGGATGTGATCAGACCTGAAGTGCGTCTCTTGTAGGAAAATAATGTCTGCTCTCATTTTACGCATCATGTCTAGGACATTACTATGTTTTTCTGGAATGTTTAGGCCTTTTGTGTTAAGAGATATCACTTTAAGCATGGAAAGGTCTGTTAGGGGAACAGGAGTGGCCATTGTGTCTGGGGTGGATAGGTGTAGCCCAAGTTAGCGGGTTTTCGTAGTTGACTTGTTGTGTACTGGGGTTGAAAGTACCTAATATATTGTATAATAAATTATGCGTTCAGTGAAATGAGGCTAACAACCGGGAGACCGATGGGGACCCACGGAGCGAAATGGAGAGACGGAAATGGTTTATAGTTAAAGTTAATATTAGAGTGATGGGGAGGGGAAGAAAAAAGAGGGGGGAGGAGGAGCGGTAGAGCGGGGAGGTAGAACACAAGGACGGAAGAAGCAGAGAAGGGGGGGAGAAGGGGAAGGAATTAGGGAGCTGAGATTTAGGGTTGGGTGTGAGGAGGGGGAGGGGGGTGATGAGACCAGTAGTAGGTTTACAATGGAAACTCTACTAATGCGTGTCTTTCTTTTTCTGGTGAGGGTCAGCCAAGTCTCTAGTCGATAATAGGGACCAGGAAACTTAGCCGGGTGGGGGGGGCCTGGTAGCCGGCTAGAGCGTGGCAGATGAGTGGAGGGCTTTGGACCCAGGGTGGCTATGGGTGCTGTGTAGATGAGAATAGTTGAAGGAGCAAGTTATGGATGGTGGGTGGGGAACGAGGGATGGAGGATTGGGCTATTAAGGAATCTTGATTTTTATGATAGGCTGTTGGTAGAAAATTGTGGGGTTTTACAACCGGGGCTAAGGGGGAGATATTAGTGATTTTCTTATGAAGGGGGAAAGTGTTAGAGATGGGGAGCTCTTGGTTCTTGCTAGTTTGTAATTTAGTTATTGGGGCAAGTTGACTGGTTCCAGGCTGGGAGAGATGTCTGGATAAGCATATCACATATTCTTGGATAGGAAATATGTCATTAGTTTCCGGAATGTATTTGTTCAGGAAGCTAATGAAGATGTGAATTTGTACATAGCACATATATAATTTGCTATAAACAGTTGAACATTTTAAACAGTTTCATTAGAGGGGGCGTGGTTTGCAAGCGCCGCAGATGACTGCACGCTCTTAGAGCTCCGGAGCCATTAGGGGGACACAAGCGGACACAATCCGATCCACCGCAGAGACACCGCGACGAGTAGCTGACAAGCCGGGCACCTAAGCGGAGATGTCTAGGAAGAGGAAGGACGAGCGCCGGCCACAAAAATTGACGGAGTTCTTCTCCCTGAACACACGAGTTGGCAGCCAAAATGGCGCCGGCCCCTCGCGCTCCGCGGCCAGCACAAATGACCGGGAACATTACACGGACCTCCCTGAGGAAGATCACTCACCGGAGGCATCAGGGAGGACATCTCCACACTCACAACAAGCCCATCATGCGGCAGCCCTGCTAAAGCACGGATGCGCCTTTAAAGTCAGACCTGCGGCCTGGTGAGTCAGGAGGTACATGCTGTAGAAAATGCAGTAAGTGACATAACTTATACAGTTAATGACTTGGTTTATGCTAATTGAGGACAGGCAATGGGTTCGTGCCAAATTAGCGGACTTAGAGGACCGCTCAAGACGCAACAATTTGAAGTTAAGGGGGGTCCCCGAAACAGTGACACCCCAAGATCTGCATAAATACACACAAGACATGTTTCACACTCTGCTCCCGGACATCCAACCCATAGAGCTATCTATTGACCGCATTCATCACTTGCCCAAACAGTCCTTCCTGCCCGAAAAAGTCCCTAGAGACGTGCTCATGAGGGTGCATTTTACTCCACAAAGAGCAAATTCTGAAAAAATCCAGAACACTGGGGAAGCTCCCTGCACCATACGAAGGGTTTCAAATATACGCGGACCTGTCCGAATACACCATGGACCTCAGGTGCTAATTCAACTCGATCACTAAGGCCCTCCGTAACCACGAGATCAGATACAAATGGGGCCACCCGACCAAGCTAACCATAGAGAGGAATGGGAAATCTTACACCATATCCTCCCTAGAAACAGAGTTAGCCCTACTGAAAGAATGGGACATCATCCCAGAGCACAACATCACACCACAGACCAAGAAAATGCAGGGCCCAAGCGCTCCCCTGTGGCACAAATCAAACAAGCAGTACCGCCCTAAATTCTAATGGATCACAAGCCTCTAGGCCCAGCAACAAGGGTCCCCTCCCTCAAAGGCTCCTCAAAACGGCGCTGAATCAAAATGAACTGGTTACCCCTGATGTTGACTACACAGCCCAGTGTTAGCACTGGTAGCTGCGGTCTACTTACCTTGTTTTATAGTTCTATCGCTAACTTCTTTTTCCTTCCTTTACTTGTACACATCTCCACATACCTGACAATCAAAAGTCGCCTGCAGAAGAAGCAGAATACCCTCCACGACAATTCAAGAGACCCGCAAAACCACAGAACTGTGATCGGTCATCTAACAGTGAGTAAGCTAACGCACAGCACAATTGCATTACACAATGGGTATGAAAGTTATCTCCATTAACACCAAAGGCCTCAACCATCCGGCCAAAAGGGCATCCCTATGGCGCACAGCAACGACCCTAGGAGGGAACATTCTGTGCATACAGGAAACACACTTTAAAAAAGTCAGAAACCCCAAGGCTTACGCACAAACTCTTCCCGCATGTTTACATGGCTAGTAGCCCGGAAAAGAAAAGAGGAGTGGCTATCGCTATAAAAGACACCATTGATTTCCAGCTGATCCAGGAAGTCGCAGACCAGGATGGGAGATACCTGATCTTGATATGTAAACTGAACTCCACTCTAATGACCTTGGTCTGCTTCTACGCCCCAAACACAAGACAAATAACCTTCCTCAACAAAACTTTAAAAACCATAAACAGAATGCGACAGGGAGCACTACTAATCTGCGGAGATTTCAACATAGTACCGGACACACACATGGACACAACTAACCCAAAGCCAAGAAGGAGCACATCACTCTCACCCTTTCTTCAAACAAATAATCTATTTAACGTATGGCGGTGCCACCACCCGCTGGAGAAAGACTATACATATCACTCGGTGACACACAACACATACTCAAGGATCGATTATTTCCTGATGGACAAACAGACACTTCAAGGAATCTCTAACTCACACATAGACTTAATATCGTGGTCGGACCATGCACCAATCTGTGCCACCATAGAGTCAACTGGACTGTCCACTACACCTACCATATGGAGAGCCAACACGTTTATCATGAAATCATCCCAGTATGCCAATGAAATCAAAACTGAATTAGAGGAGTTTTTTGAACACAATGTATGCTCTGTTGAGAAATCCTCTACATTATGGATGGCACACAAGGCCTACATAAGAGGTGTCTTAATTAAAGTACGTTCAATTGCAAAAAAGAGGAGGACGCAGCGGATAGACGAGGTCTTAACCCAGATCAAATCCCTAGAGTCAGCAAACAAAACCTCTCCCTCCCAAACCTTAAACTTGAAACTTTTAGACCTGAGGCAGGAACTAAGGGCACTGCTACTAGATAAGTACGAAAAAACACATAGGAAACTCAAAGCCATCCATTACTCAACCAGTAATAAAGCGGGTAGGCGCATGGCCATGCGCTTACAGGGAATCTGCACTAAAGCTAAGATTCCTTACATCTGCTACCCCACCCTTGCAAATAAAATCCTTAATCCCCAAGGCATAGCTAACGCCTTTAGTCAATACTATGAAGCCTTGTACAATCTTCAAACAGATACAAACACCCCCCAACCAACTCTGGGGAAGATTAGAGAGTTCGTAGACCAAGTCAGACTACCAAAGCTCACCCCTGACCAACTAGACTCCTTGAATTCACCCTTTACGGAACATGAAATCTCTACAGCCATTAACACCATTCCAAATGGGAAATCCCCGGGCCTGGACGGTCTCCAAGGGGAATATTATAAACAGTTCAAAGATTCCCTCACTCCCCATTTGAAAGACCTCTTCAGTGAAGCTGCCTCCTCCTCTACAGTTCCGCAAGAAATGTTAAAGGCTTTGATAATAACTTTACCCAAACCAGGTAAACCGCCTACTGCACCTCAGAACTTCAGGCCCATCTCTGTGCTAAATGCAGATATCAAAATATATGCAAAGATATTAGCGACAAAGCTGATGGAATATATCCCCAAGTTGATCCACCAAGACCAATCAGGATTTGTTAAGGGTCGCCAGTCATTGGACGCTACGAGAAGACTGATTAATATAACACACTGGGCTAAAGCCACAGGAACGCCTTCTCTGCTCCTCTCTTTGGACGCAGAGAAGGCATTCGACAGGGTCCATTGGGGTTATCTAAACGAAGTGCTCTGTAAATTTGGCCTAGAAATTCAAATACTGTCAGCCATAATGACTCTCTACTCAGTTCCCTCAGCCAATGTATTAGGGGCAGGCATGATATCTAAATCATTCATGATCACCAACTGCACACGCCAAGGGTGTCCCCTGTCGCCAATCATTTTTAATCTCACTATCGAACCCTTGGCGGAACAAGTAAGATCAACAACCAATCTAACAGGTTTTAGAATTGGTGACAGGGAACACAAAATAAGCCTATTTGCGGACGACGTTATCCTTATGATAACAAATCCGCACACTTCCTTAAAAGCATCCCAGGATCTCCTCAATAGGTTCAGCTCCATATCATTCTACAAAGCTAACCCCACCAAATCCCAAATATTAAACTTAGGAATAGATAGTGTATGTCAAAACCTCCTAGCCCAAAAATACCCACATCAATGGTCAGGCTCCCAGATCACATACTTAGGAATCACATTAACAAGCAACCCGGAACACCTATTCAAGGCCAACTTCCTCCCGTTTAGACTAAAATATATGGAGTCTCTAGCCAACCTAGCTAGACATGAATTTTCATGGGCCGGAAGGCTAGCAGCGTATAAGATGAATCTACTCCCTCAGCTACTATACAAAAATTTCGCTCCATCCCCATTCCTATCTCCCACACCTACCTAAATTCACTGCAAACTCTGCTGGGCAAATACATATGGCAAAACAAAAAACCACGGGTGAATAGAACGTGGCTATATAAACACAGGGCAGTGGGCGGATCGGCACTGACCAACATTTCAGACTACCACTTAGCCACAATTCTGGCTCAACTCAAAGCATGGCATCTGCAAGCAGATTTGGTGCCAGATAAAAGAATGAATTATAGCTACCCATAACTTAAAGGCATGGTTATATAGTCTCCCCCCAAAAAGTTCTCTCTCTAAACAGTTATCGCCACCTATCCTAGCATCCATAAAAGCATGGAGAAGGCTTACTACCATGACATGGCAAAACAACCCAGTCTCCTTACCCAAACTCCCAGCCAGCATTATACACTCTCTCATCCCAGACTTCTCCCCAGCCGGATGGACGAAAGACCCCGATAGCACACTTAATAACGTCCTCATCCACAACACAATCAAACCACTCTCGCAACTCCAAAAAGAAAACAAGTTTCCTGAGATAACTCATTTCCAATATCTCCAAATAGTGCACTGAATTAGCAGGAACCCACACCTACTAAAAAAAATCCCGGAAGCAGCAATAAAGTACTACACCTCGGTAAATAAAACGACCAGGGGCATATAATTATTCTACAACCTACTGCACGAAAAAAACTGATTTTCAGCATAATCACATACTGCATGAATGGGAACGGGACCTGGGACACAACTTCTCTGCCTTACAATGGAGGAGCGCACTCCGCTCCACTTATGAAGCTACTACTTGCTCTGCACTCTGGGAACTGGCGCAGAACTTAATCCAACGTAGATATCTCACCCCTCAAAAAATAGCCAACTTTGACCACACAAAATCCCTGTGTTGTTGGAGACAGTGCGGAGCAATAAGCACACTCACCCACGCATTATGGGAATGCCCCAAATTAACGGAATATTGGTCCAACGCAACGTATTCCATATAATTTCCAAGATCACAGGCATCGCACAGCATCCCACCCCGGCTCTAGGTCTCTTGAATCTCGAGATCAACAACATACCCACTAGCTTTCATAAAATAATCACGCATATCCTCTTAGCAGCAAGACAAAACATCGCGAGACACTGGAAAGACCAAGAGGAGCCCCAGATCATACAGGTAATTAAACAAGTACAGGAACACTATACTTACGAAATAACTTTAGCCCCTGACCAGGGTTCCTACAATAAACTGCATAGATTATGGTCACCTTGGGTGGATTGGTATAATATAACAACACAAAAATGATAAACGTACCTATGCCGAGATGTGTCTTCCTTCTCACCCTTCTCATCTATCCTTCTCTCCCTTTCTCCCTCTCCTGTCTTCTTTATTCTATGTACCTCTCATGCTAACTTACAAAGCCTACTTCATACGTATCAGAAGGGCTTCAATTTGTTAAGTAATTAAAGTATTGATGAAAACTGCGTTATGTCTCCTGCGCAGACAGACCCTCCTTGAGCAACACCTAAACTATGATGGGGAATACCCAAGGCCTCCAAACATAAGAGGAGAATGGCCCCACCCCACCAAGACACAGCATGTTCCCATAGGGGTGTCAGGGGGGTTCGGACACTACCCACCAGATTACATCACACACATTGGGTCAAGGAGAGTCGGCGAGGGCCTTCAATAAGTTTGTTCACTTGTCATTCCATATATAGAATTGTCATTAGAGTATAAAGGACGAAATGAGACCTTTCTGTTTGCAAACGCTTGACATTGCTATGTATAATTGTTCAGTTGTTACCATCTGCTTTCAACTTGAATAAAAAAACTATTGAAAGTAAACAGTTTTGTTAAATACCTTAATTCATATGTGCTCTCTCGGAGCAGGGTGCAGAGGGCCCGCCTTCTCTCGGGGCCGAATCCACGTGTCTAGGCGCCATAGTGTGTTTTTGAGCTTTATGTGGGTATTGGATTCCCCAATTGTCCAGGACTTGTGAAGGTGCAGACTCTTCAGGAACTTGTTGGGTGAGTTTCCTTGTTCGTGTAAATCATGATCGGGCAGCGTGGGCCCCGAGAAGAGGCGAGTCCCCGTCTTTGTAAAAAAACTCTAGAATATTCTGTAACGACATGTAGGGTAAAGAGAAGAACAAGAAGGAGCAGTGAGCAGAAGGAGAGGAAAAGGAAAAGGGAAAAAAGAAGGGAGAGGAGGGGGAGAGACAATCAAGGAAAAACAATGCATGGCTGTTACTTTCAGGATCACATATACCTGACCACCACACCGAGGTACATAAGTGAAAAAGGCAGAAGAAGGTGCTAGGTATGAGGGTTATATTCATTAGTCCGAAGGAGAGGGAGAATTCCGCAGTTATTCTGGAGTATTGAGCCACCAAGATGGTCTGTCTATGCTTTGATAACATCCAGGGGATGTCGGAGGAGACCGTCTGGTCAGGGCTGTCATTAAGGCAATATAGTGGATGTGTGTGAAAATGGGTCTGCATTCTATCTCTGAAGGGGCGCAGAGTACCTTGAAAGCTGAGTCTACTTTTTTTTTTTTTTCCATGGTAAAATATAATTTATTCCCAATAAAAACAACAGAAATTATACTTACTAGGATGAAAATACAATTCTCCTGTAACCAAAAAAAGTGCAGCTGCAGTGTGTGCTCCTAATACAGGAAGTGGCATCACCAGAAACCCTGCCCAATGCTTTTCATCATCATTAGTGGATGTCCTCAGTAGCAGGTAATTTGTATTTTCAGAATTGTAAGTGCCATTTTTCTCCTTCAGCCTGAGGTCCAGGGTTGGTTTTCTATGCGGCTTCTTGCTATCTTATAGTGGTTAAGTTTTGTTTAGTGTTTGCAATCAGTAACATTATATGTATATGTATTGGCTATATTTCTGTATTATCTGTTAACTATTATTCATTTTTGTATATGTAGAGAAAATATACGTCCCCTTGCTACCTCCTGAAGAAGCAGCTTGTATATGTAGAGGACTACACTGTATCTGGAGAGTTTGTTTCCTTTATTCATCTGCATTGTTCCCCAGAGTTCTGGGAACTTTGCCAATGTACATATACAACCCATACATATTGGGCGGCACAGTGGTGTAGTGGGTAGCACTTTCGCCTGGTAACAAAAGGGTCGCTGGCTCGAATCCCAACCACGACACTACCTGCCTGGAGTTTGCATGTTCTCCCTGTGCCTGCGTAGGTTGCCTCCGGGTACTCCGGTTTCCTCCCACACTCCAAAGACATGCTGGTGGGTAAATTAGATCCTGTCTAAATTGTCCCTAGTATATGTATGAATGTGAGTTAGGGACTTTAGATTGTAAGCTCCTTGAGGGTAGGGACTGATGTGAATGTAAAATATATATATGTGAAGCGCTGCATAAATTGACGGCGCTATATAAGTACCTAAAATAAATAAATAAATAATAAAAATAAATAAATATACAAATCAAGAGAAACACTGTTTTGCCGATTTTAATTTGCTGTATGTTTGTTTTTTTTGTTTTTTCAGTCATTTTTATTAGTTTTCATAACATGAACAGAGTAAAGCAGAAATGCATTGCTTTTCATGTGAGATAATGGTTGTTGTACATTTACAGTGCTGTTTAGTGGTAAATAGGCAACATTGTTAGGTAGCATTTCTAACACAATTTTCTAAGTCTATACCTATTAGAACAAGATGGGGGATCAGATTCATTTAGTTTACACTTTGCTTGTTGAGGCTACCTGCTCGGAGCACCCCAATGGGACCTACTCTGTGACCCCAGAGGTAGCCTCAGATGGGGAGTCCTCCTAGTGTTCCTTGATGAGGGCGATGTAGGATTGGGTTCTTTAACAGGTTGGGAATTCTGTGCATTTCTGAGTAATTTTTATATAACGTTATAGAAAGATTATAGTAGTGGACTAATAGACTAAAGGATGAACTATATGGTATCTGTCACGCATGTGTTCTGCTGGTTGGATTTTAGTTTAAGAGTTTGTTTTATTGCGAATCCAAGTACACCAAGGTTTCCATTTACTGATAGATCTCTTACCTAGTTGGTTGATGTTTGAGAGCATTTTTTCATATTGATGGTGGTTGTTTATGTATGCAATTGTGTCTGTGAATGAAGGGAGTTCCAAACTTTTCCAGTGTTTAATAATATTATGCTTTGCCACTAATAGAATATGGGGGGGTTAATGGGCGTAAGTGTGGTTGCATTTTTTCTATATTTAGGTTCAAAATTGCTAGGTCTGGAGAGGGCTGTACATTTGAGTTTGTCACCTGGGAGATTAGTGAGAAGGCCTCCTTCCAATAATTTGTCAATTTGGGGCAGTCCCATAATATGTGGAGTAGAGAGCCAGGGCCTCCACATTGCCTCCAGCATAAGGGAGAAGTTTGTGTGTCAAATTTTTCCATCCGCATTGGGGTCATGTATCTTCTCTGGTATATGTTTTGGGCTGTTTCCCATAATGTCGTGCATTTTGTGGCTTGGTATGTTTGTTGCACTGCTTTGCTCCATTTGCTTTGGGATATTGATTTGCCTAGTTCCGCTTCCCATTTGGAATAAGGGCTTGTGGGAGTAAGGATTTGTTTTTCTTGAAGGTTATTGTAGAATATGGAGATCCTTTTTTAGCATTGGGTTCTTTCGTGAGATAGGAGTGTATGCTTAGTGGGAGTTTTATCTTCAATTGGGGATTGCATGCTAAGCAATGTGCCATCTGTATATATAAGAATTGTGAGTATCTTTTAATTGTAATTCAATCTTTAAAGTGGAGTATGGTTTTATTTTCCCATTCGTGAGTATTGTGTGCAGTAGATGGGATGGTAGGTGCATTGATGGGGCTAATTCTTTAAGGATGTCTAGTTTTATGTCTAAGGTCCTTGTTGGGGTATTTGGCCAAATCAAGTTTATGAGTTTTTGCCAAGCCTTGGTCGTAGCTAGCATGGTTAGCGGGAGGGTTTGAGGGAGCTTGGCCTTGGGGTGTATGCTACATAGCCAGTTGGAGAGGTGATAATTGGGAGTATTGTATTGTTCTAGTTCGCCCCATCTTGTTAGGGGCTCTAGGTTAAACCATTCCTTTGCTTGGGAGAGCAGGCTCGCCCAGTAGTAATCCGACAGGTCTACCATGCCTGAGCCTCCTGCATGTCTATGTTTTATTAGCCGATTGTTGGCTATTCTAGGTTTTTTCCCTGCCCATACATATCTTTGTAGCGATGACTGGAGGAACATTAAGTAGTTTTTTGGGATAGGAATGGGCAGGGTACGGAATTTGTAAATTAGTTGGGGCAGGATGATCATTTTGAATCCGGCTCGTCTACCTAGCCAGGAGAATTCGAATTTGCTGAGGTCCCTTAGGGCATGGGTGAATTCCTGTTTGTACTTTAGATAGTTTTCTTTAAATAGGGTTGAAGGGTGTTTTGTTAGGGATATACCTAGTTATTCAATTGATTCATCCGCACATTGGAAGGGGAATTGTTGGCTGATCAAATTTCTCGTTATGGCGTCTAAGCCTAGATCTAGTAGGTGGGATTTCGTTGCGTTGTTTTTGTAGTAAGAGACTCGGCCAAAGTCTTGTAGCAGGTTGTTTACCGCGGTTAGCGATGTATGTGGGTTTGTCCGAATTAGTATTATGTCATCTGTGAAGAGGCTTATCTTATGGTCATATTTTTGTATTTGTAGACCGGAGATTTGGGGTGATTGTCTGATATGTTCTGCTAGGGGTTCTATAGAGAGGTTAAAGATTAATGGGGAAAGGGGGCATCCCTGACGTGTGCCATTGGTGATGTTGAAAGGGCACGATAGCATTTCTCCCGTGTACATCCTGCCCAATGGTGAGGTACATAGGGCCAAGATGGCTGAGAGTATCGAGCCTTTGAAGCCAAATTTGATTAGCACTTCTTTCATATATCCCCAATGCACTCTGTCGAATGCCTTCTCTGCGTCCAGTGTGAGGAGCAGAGAAGGCTTTCCATTATATCTAGCAATGTGGATCAGGTTAAGTAGTCTTCTGGTGGCATCTGAAGTTTGTCTTCCTTGCACGAACCCAGTTTGGTCCTTGTTAATTAGTTCAGGAAGTAGATTGGCTATTCTTTGGGCAATCAGTTTAGCGTATATTTTTAAATCTGCATTTAGCAGAGAGATGGGTCTGTAATTTTGTGGAGACTCGGGGGATTTCCCTGGCTTAGGTAAGGTGATTATCACGGCGGATAACATTTCAGGAGGTAGCTTGGAGGAGGAGGCAGCATCATTGAAGAGACCACATAAGTGATGTTCAAGGATTTCTTGATATTTCCTATAGTACTCCCCTGGCAGGCCATCTGGGCCAGGAGCTTTGTTGGAGGAGACCGTGTGTATCACTTGGGTGATTTCTTCCTGTGTGAATGGGGCGTTCAGTGTCTCAAGTTGTTCGGATGTAATTGACGGTAGGTTGATTTGTGATAGGAATTGAGTAATTCTTTCTTGAGTAGGTTGGGGGGTGTTTGTATCTTTTTTTAGGTTGTAAAGGGAGCTGTAATAATCGCTTGCTATGTCCTGGGGGTTTATTATTTTTTGTTTAGTAAAGGGGTGGAAAAGGTGTGGGATCTGGTTCCTGATTTTTTGTCCTTTGATTTTGTTCGCCTTACGTTTCCCTGCTTTGTTTGTGGAGGAATACATAGTTGCTTTTATTCTGCGGTATGATTTTTCGTGTATTTCTAAAAGTAAGTTTCTCAGTTCCATTCTTTTGGTCAGTAACTGTGATTTTAAGGCTTGGGGTGGATTTAATTTATTTTGGGAATCTAGTTGGGCTATTTCGTTTGTGATCTCTTCTAGTTGCTGCCTCCTCCTCTTGTTTGCCCTTGCGTTCTGCTGAATCAGTATGCCCCTGATGTGGGCTTTGTGCGCTATCCATAATGTGGCTGTAGAGGTCAGAGATCCAACATTAATATAAAAAAATTCCGCTATCTTGTCTTTTATATATTCTGAGTACGGTGGGTTTTGCATGATGAATGTGTTGGCTCTCCACAATCCAATGGTTTTGAGATGTGTGTTGAGTAAAAATTTCATTCTCACTGGTGCGTGGTCGGATCATGTAATAGGGTCTATGTCTGCTGATAGAATTTTTTGTAGTGGCCATTTGTCTACTAAAAAGTAATCTATTCTAGAGTAGGAATTGTGTGGGGGAGAATGGTATGTATATTCTCGTTCTGAAGTGTGGAAGCAACGCCAAGCATCATGCAAATCATGTTTTCTCATAAATGGTAACATTGCCGATTGAAGTCTGTAGGTAGAGTTCGTTGTGTCTAGTGCCTGGTCCGGCACAATGTTAAAGTCACCGCATATGATTAGTGCCCCTTTCCTAATTTTAGTTATTGTCTTCATCAACTTATTAAGAAAGCGGACTTGGTGCGTATTCGGAGTATATATGTTCACTATTGTGCAGGTAACAGAGTTGATGGTACATAAAAGGATCAAGTATCTGCCCTTGGATCTTCTATCTTGTCAATAAGGACAAAAGTTAGTCTCTTTTGGACGACTATCATCACGCCCCTTTTTTTTGATGCTGTGTCAGACGCCCAGAAGACGTTTGGGTACTGTTTGTTATAACATAGGTGGGTATCCCTGTAGAGTAGGTGGGTTTCCTGTGCACAGACTATGTCGCTATGCGTTTGAGATGCTGTTCTCCAGAGAGAACTCCTCTTAGCATAGTGATTGAGTCCTTTGACATTGATAGATATGAAGTTTAAAGCCATGTGATGTCAGGTGTATGGTGCTGTATGTGGGCAGTTTCTCTGTGTTGCTTCAGTGGAGTCTTGGGGTGTTGGTGTTGTCCGTTGTTGTGGTCATATTTCCAGTAGACAGCTGTTGATGTCTGATGATTCTTGCAGGCGGGTCCAGGGAACACATGCGTGATCAGCAAGTTGAAAGAGAGAAGAGAATGAGATATAACTGAAACAGTAACAAAAAATAGAACAAAAAATGTGCAGCTCGTACCTGCTTCTGTGGTAAGGGGGAACAGTTCAAGGACGATTTTGTGAATAGTGCCGGACGCTCCTTGTATGTGTCAGCGGTTCTTGTAGTGTGCTTTGTTCCCGTGTTTAGTGGTATTCCATTGCGGAGGGACTTTTTTGGGTTTGTCTCCTTTTTGAGGTTGGTGTGGGGCTTCTGGGATGATTCCCCGTGTTTTGAGAAGGGAGAGGCCTTGCTCCAGTGAGGTGATCCAGTGCGATTCTCCTTTATGATCTATTACCAATTTTGTGGGGTGTTTCCATTTGTATGGTATATTATTGTTTCGTAGAGTCTTAGTTATGTTGTTCAGTTGCCTGCGTTTATCCAGGGTGTATTTGGACAGGTCAGCAAATATCTGAATGTTGCCATATGGTTCAGGGAGCTTCCCTAGTTGTCTGGCTGTCATTATGATTTGCTCTTTAGTTGTGTAGAAGTGTACCCACATTAACACGTCTCTTGGAGTGTTGGGAGGGACAAATGGGGGTTTAGGCAACCTGTGGATGCGGTCAATCAGTAGTTGGGTCTGGGTTAATTCTGGCGCTAAGGCTTTGAATAGCTCCATGGCGTATTTTGGCAGATCTTGTTGGGACACATTTTCAGGTTCCCCCCCCTCATTTTAATATTATTTCTTCTCGATCTGTCCTCGAGATCTGCCAATTTAGCTCTGATCCATTGCCTTTCTTCCTCCCCTTCTTCCTGTTGGTCTAAAATATCGTTAACCGTTGTCACTATGTCTGTGATGGCCACTTCTACACGATTTACCCTGTTTCCCAGTAGTGACATTTCTCTGGTGAATTTACGGGTTATTGAGCTAAATTCTTCATGTAGGGAACTGTGAAGCGTCAGTAGCATCTCTTTCATTTGAGTGTCCAGTACAGGCTGGTTCGTGGTTGGGAAGTTTGCTATAGGGGATGTGTGTGCGGCCTGCTGCTGTGTTTGTGGCGTGTCTGCACTCACCCCTTGCAGTGTGTCCTCCGTGTCCAGTCTCATCTTTGATCTAGCTGGGCTGTAGGATTGAGGGCTGGTTGGAAGTGGTGTTAGCCTTGCGTTTCTTAGGATGTCTTCTTTAAGTCTATAGTTGACGATACTGCATATGACATCCCTGGGTGGGTCAGAATCTCTGCCTCTAGGTGTTAGTGCCCTGTGTAGACGTTCAAAGTCAATGGGAGTTTCTGGTGGACGATCTAGGAGGTCATTAAATATTGATATGGTGGCTTGAGTAATCCTTGCTGGTTCTACCGTCTCTGGTTTGTGGTTGGGAAGTTTGCTATAGGGGATGTGTGTGCGGCCTGCTGCTGTGTTTGTGGCATGTCTGCACCCCTTGCAGCATGTCCTCCGTGTCCAGTCTCATCTTTGATCTAGCTGGGCTGAAGGATTGAGGGCTGGGTGGAAGTGGTGTTAGCTGGGGAACCTCATCATCAGCCGTCTCTTCCGCATCTGGGAGCTCCGAGTAGTGGTTGGAGAGCGCGGAGCGCTCCAGCCTACCGCCGCCATCTTGGTCCCCTTCTGCCCGATGAAAGTATGCCGTTAGATTCTTCGGCTTGCAATCTCCTTGCCTCTTCCTGGACATGGTGTCTCGGTCACCGGGTCCCGCTGGTGCTGTGAGGTGATTTTCGCCGGTCAGCGAGCGTTCGTTAAGCTGGGGATCGTCGCTGTAGTCTCTCCTTGCGCCGGAGCTCTAGCTCATGCCGCCATCTGCTACACGCGCCGGCCACGCCCCCCAAGCTGAGTCTACTTTAAAGAGAACAATAAGCTGCAAAACAGACAGGATAGGTGTCCTCGGAGTGCTGATGCAGGTCGAGCCGAAGTGTTGATTCCGTAGAAGAATTCAGGTTTTAAAATGGGAACCAGCCTGATGAACCAAGGAGGGTTGCTAGTCTTCAATTTCTTGGGGGGGCGCCTGTGAATAGGGGATGCCGTGGGGCTGGTGTAGGCTTCATTTCTGGGACTAGGGGCTCTTTGAGGCCGTGGGGATGGGGATCTTCTCCTCCTGAGATGGAAGTCATCTCTAACAGGAAACGCTTTCATGGACGAGGCACGGGGCAGTCGTGTACCTTGCAGATCACTGTACCAGTCGGGGACCTCAATTCTGGGAATGGCTAGTGTTTCGCAGAAAGTGGAGAGGTCTTCCGGGACTCTGAGTTGGGCTGTGCGACCTTGGTGTGATGCTGATAGGCAGAAAGGGAACTTCCATTTGTATTGTATGTTCCTTGTGCGAAGTTCTTCCAGGAGGGGGCAAAGATCTTTCCTGTGTTTCGAAGTTATTGGAGAAAGGTCTTGGAAGATTTTGATTTCTGTGCCTTGGTACAGGAGTGAGCGGCGTAGCCTCGCGTTTCTTAGGATGTCTTCTTTAAGTCTATAGTTGACGATATTGCATATGACATCCCTGGGTGGTTCAGAATCTCTGCCTCTAGGTCTTAGTGCCCTGTGTAGACGTTCAAAGTCAATGGGAGTTTCTGGTGGACGACCTAGGAGGTCATTAAATATGGATATGGTGGCTTGAGTAATCCTTGCTGGTTCTACCATCTCTGGTATACCTCTTACTCGAACGTTGTGTCTGTGACCACGGTTGTCTAAGTCCTCAACTTGGCGGTGGAGGTTTCTGAGTTGGGTAAAGTGTAAGCTTGTTTTGGACTGCAGTTGATGAAGCTCCATATCATGGCATGTTGTGGTGGTTTCTATGCTGTCTATGCGAGTGACCACAGTTTGTAGGCCTTGCTTCAAGTCCGTAATGGCTGCCGCCAATGTGGCCTTGATATCGTCCGCCACCATTCTGAGGTCTTGTAGGTTTAGGGGTTGGAAGTGGCTAGATTGTGGGTGTATAGGGGTGGCAGCGGGCTGGGATGCCATGTGTCCGTTTTAAGGGGTTTGGGCTGGGAGTGCGAGTGGGGGGAGCGGAGACTGTGGAGGCCCGAACTGGGGCCTGGGCATCGCGTGGTTGGGACCGGAACATCTCCGGTATGTTGTAGCCCCCTTGAGTCTCGTTGTCCCTCGGGGACCTAGAGCGGGATTGGGGTGGGGTGCCGTTGGTTTTCCCCATAGTGAGAGTGTTTTGTGCTCCTTATGGCTTTGTTGCTCACCGCTGGGTCCTCTGCCACTGTTTCAGGCCTCCATTGTGGAGGAGTGCTAGGCTTTGTTTTCCCCTTATCCGGAGCAGTTAGTGTTGTCCATGATACTGTGCTAGGGTCTGGACAGGTAGAGGGTCGTTTATGGCTCGGAAGCAGAGGGGAGATGTGATTGCAGGCTGCGCCGCGTGTCCCGGCGCGAGTAGGCCACAAAGCCTTGATTTATGGCCGTGCGGGTGTCGGTCGCCTGCCGGCCCGATATCGGGCTCAAAATGCAGCTGTGGATGCGGGGAGTGTCGATGGGGCATTTTGGTGGCTCACCTTTTTGCCCGGTGTTAGGATTCCTGCGGATTTTCCTGGGACTCGGCGGAGCTCTCCAGAAGTGTGTCCGCTCAAGCCGATGTCACGCCACACCCCCCCCCCCACCTGCTTTATAAGTGATTAATTCCGACACTCTAAATGCACCAAAAAAAAAAACTAAGAAAAAAGGCCTCATAAGGAGAAAAACAAACATCAGAAGTAGCAGAACCAATGAGAATTAATAATTCTGCAGAAATAGGTCATCTAGAATCAGGCATCCTATACTTTTTACTGTAACCTTTCAAAGCACATTTTATAGTAAATTATTGCATACAAGACTTGGCTCCTCTCATATGCATGAAAAATTAAACACCTGCCAAGGTCTTCACAATATAAGAATATGAATATGCAGAAGACATAAGGAAATTAAGAAATGAAATTCTGAGAGAATGCTACAGTCTGTTGTTGAGAAGATTCCAAATTAGAGCGCCACAAGGCCCACGCAGCACTATAAGATGCCCAGGTGGATGGAACAACTGAACATTTAATCACTTCGCTGACTGGAATCATATCAGGTCCCACAAATGTGTAGGGCAAGGAATTCCGACTGCATCTGCTTCTGGAGCAAGAGACTTGAACGTCGCAATCTGCAAACGGGACAGTGCATCAGCAATTAAATTGTCAACCCCAGGAACGATATTTTGCTTTAAGCCAAATATTATACAGCAAGCATTTCAAGACAATTTGACGCAAAATTGTAATAACCAGTAAATATTTAGAGGATAAACAGACAGCAAAGACTACACCTCTATTATCGGAATGCAACATAATTTGCCTATTAGCAAAATGAAAACCCCAAATATCCAAAGCAACAAGAACAGGAGACAGCTCCAGCAAGACAATATTAGAAGTGAAACCTTTTCTAAACCAAGCCACATGCCAACTCTCATCAGACCAGTGACCATTTCAATATGCGCCATAACCTGAAGAACCAGCTGCATCCGTATGTAAATTAAGAGCAGAGGCAGGACAAAAAGGTTGCTGCCAAAGCGAACAACCATTATAACTGAAAAGGAAATGCTTCCAAGCCAGCAGATCATCAATGATATTACTCGTAACCCTAACAAAATGATAAGGTGAAGAAAAACACGAAATAGCTCTATAAAGTCTCTTAGAGAAGACCTTACCAATAGTCATAACCCTGGACGTAAAAGATAATAAGCCCAATAAAAATTGCAAAATCTTCAAACGGACCTTAGATCTCGTGATCACAAAATCCAATAACTTTTGAATCTGTACAATCTTTGCGAGCAGTAACCTAAATTCCATAGTCACAGTATCTATCTGAATGCCCAGAAATTCTAAACAAGAAGTAGGATACACGACTTTTCTTCCACCAAAGGAATACCGAATTCTTGGCATAATATCCAAAAAACCGAGAACAGAAACAACCAGTCAACAGAACCAGATTTACCAATGAATAGAAAATCGTCAAGATAATGTAAAAGGTTATTTGAGCCAGATCGGAGGCTAACTACCTATTCAATGAAGGAAGAGAATAATTCAAAATAATGAGACGACAGTAAACACCCCATAGGGAGACACTTGTCAAAGTAAAATTTGTTCTGAAAATATAAACCCAAAGATTTAAATGCTGAAGGATGAATAGGTAAAAGAGGGAACGCCGACTTAATATCAGCTTTCGAAAGCAAAGCTGAATCTCCAACATTTCTAATTTTAACCAGAGCGTCATCAAAAGAAGTATATTGAACTGAACAAAGGCTATCATCAATTTCATCATTCAAGGAAAGACCTGAAGGATAAGACAAGTGATGGATTAACAAAAAGGAACTTGGTTCCTTCTTAGGCACAATACCAAGTAGCAAGAGCAAAACCGTTTAAAAACCCATTATGTAAAATTACTGCTGTCCTACGGTCGGGGTACTGACGGAGCCATGGCAACATTTTTATGAGCCTCATTGGAGAGGCTGCCTTTAAGAAAGGGCTCCCTATTGGAAGCAGGCGTGTTAGTAGCCAATCTTTTGAAACATCTGACTGCTGGGTGTGAACCCACACAAAAATTACATTTGTGTTTATATTTGCACGAATTGGGTCATTTGCATTGCCCGTCATTATAGTGAAAACAAATTCCACGTCTGTACATATTAAAAGCAGGTTACTGCGGCTTAATCATAAGCGGTTTCTGAGGCAACAAAGGATTAATCCACAAGCCTACATCTTTTACTCCCCATTTCATGGATTTTTGTACCGACAATTTGTGCCTAAAAGATTCATCATAAATGAACCATGGAAGACCAGGAAAATTTTTATAAGCCTCAAGAATTATCTCAATATGCTGAAATAACCCACAGCACAGTTCAGGATGCTTCCCTCCCAGCACACCCACATAGATGCAAAATGCATGGAGCCAGTTATTGAATGACCGCAGATGCATTCTATGTTTGTCATCCTCCAATCGATCACCATCTTTTTTATCAGCCCTATACTCCTTGTTAGAAGGAAGTAATGTCAAGAGATCAATATAAACCCCTCTCCAAATTTTTTCTTTAGTGGCGTCAGTCAAATGAAACCCCAAGGGGCATAACACACAAGTAATAACTTCCTTCCTCCAAAAGTCAGGAATGGAAGACGAGCTTCGTAAGATAGGAGCATCGTCCATGGTGGTTGCCGTAGCAACAGAAGTAACAATGGGAAGGCTCACAGAATGCGGAGCAAGTCAAACAGGAGTCACAATCGACTCTAAACTCATTGGCTTATTACCAGTTGTATTAAGAGACTAAGCAAATTTTGACATTAAATCCATAAAAGATGAGCAAAAATCTTTTAGCTGAGACAATTCAGTAGACTCACCTGTATTAGCAGTAACAACCTGGATGGATGCACTATTCATCCCCTTAGTGTTTTGCAATGATTGCAAATCCATCACATCCACAGGCATAGATTTGTGCCCCATATCTGAAACCATAAGAACCTCCGTGGCATTACCATCATTATTAACATCTAAAGCGTTAAATTTATTAGAACTCTGTAATTTGTTATGTAACAAATCCAATCCAGTAAACTCAGACATAAATTCATGAATATTAGCTGAAACTTTAGAGCAAATAACATTCTTCTTCCTATGTTTACCTTTTTCCCCTGCCACTCGATCAGCTGAGGAGTCAAACCTACGAGGTCTCTTTAAAATTATTTTATCCCGTCTTCCAGGCCGAGCAGCGACATCCCCTTGTCCATCAATTTCAACCAAGGGAGGAGCGGTGACGTCTGAGGTGGGAAGGCCGACTGAGACTACGCATGCTCAGAAATGAAAAAAAGATGCGAAAATATTGAAAACATTACGTCACTTCTGACGCTGAGTTCAGTCTTACGAACATTTTCATATTGTTGGTATGCTCTTTACTTTCGACATGAGACAAGCACCCACCAAAAAAACGGATGTTCTGTTGTCCGAAAATTGGATTGTGTGTACGAGGCTTTAGTGTTCTGTCAGCAGCCAGCATTTTCATCCAGCAGTGGGCTCTTACAGCTGAGAGGGAGAAAGACTTTAGCATCAGCAGGCTCACTTCAGATTGTAAGTGAAAAGCGGGGCAAACATGTCCCCGCTGTCCACATATGGGACAATGGAGGACAAAATTGTTAAAGTTTAATAAAGCAAATTAAAAAAAAAAATGATATTTAAAATGAGTCAGGTATGCTTGCCTGTAAATGGTTGATAGTAGATCCTCAACGGTCCTGGCATGAGGCAACAACTATAAAAGAAAAGAAGATGTGCCATTAATGAGCAGTCGGGGGGGTTTGAAAAGGAGCAACATCGGCGACTGTTTTGTCTGTAATTAGCTGCTCTTCATCGAAACTGCTATGGAGTCCTTACTGAAGCTGCTTATGGAGTGGGCTAGTGTGGAGGATAGAGTAAAGTGGATGCGGCACTGCCTCTCTTTGCCCGGGACTTCTGCACATCCCCCCGGCTCTCCCTCTGGTGGTCGCTCCCCCTTTCTCAATTCCTCTGGTATTTACCCACCATCATCAAGACCTGCCACGAACATCCACGATAATAGACAGGATCTTGATCAGACTTCAGGCTCAATGGCTGTGGATCGCTTAGCAAGGCCAGTGACTAAACAGAAGATGATCACGAAACGGCCCAGAAGATTTTACTCTCCTTCACTGTCAAGACATAAAGGAAAAGTTAAACGATTAGAAAAAACTGTTGCAGCTGATGACGGGCACATTATGGCTCAGTTTACTGAGAATGCTAATGTGGTTTCTATGGTTACCGGCCCCTTGCCTGCTGCTTCTTATTCTACTAATAGTGTCACAAGACAATTTGTGAGGTTGAATCAGAGAGAGGATAGTGTTTCCTTTGATCCTTTACTTAGGTTATTAAAATATGTAACACAATTGTCTGGTGCTGACGTTCAGGACACTGTACCTACTTTTTGGCATAGCAACCTATTGCTGAAAATACTGATACTACTGTGACAGTGCCCTCGGCTACAAACATGATCAACCCTGCGATGTCAAGTACAAGTGGTGCTGGAGGTGAGTATTTTGATGCCTCTGTGTTTAAAGAATTTGCTGTCTCTGTGACTAACTTATTGTCTAAATTGATGCCTTCTCATACTTCTTCGCAAGCCTCTGATTTGGGTCTTGCTTCTGTTTGGATAACTTATTTTCCTTCTAATGAAATTAATTTATCTGTAAGACCTAATGTTTCAATTGCCACTCCCAGGGTGTCTTCAGGACCTTTGCTTTCTTCTTCCGTTTCAGTTTCAGAGACTTGCCTTAAAGAAGTACTCTCCTGTGAACTGTCACCTTTGGGTTTTCACCTACCTATTGCCATTAAAGAAAAAATATGGCGAGGAGAATTTATTGACCATCTTTTTTTTATTACCCTCTAACAGAGAGGTTAATATAGAAAGGAAAGAAAGTGGTATTTAGTATTTTTGCCAGTGTTATGGGAGAACGGCATCCGGAACTGTGTAGTGGTCTCTTCCAGCACATAGAGATTATTTTAGAAGCTTATAAAAATTTAACGGGACTCGCATGTAACCGTTATGACAAATCTTTTCGTCAAAAGCTTTTCACAAGTCTTTACAATGGGGCACAAAAGATGTCGGCCTATGGTTAAATATTTTATTACTAGTGTTGAGCGAACCCGGACTGTAACGTTCGGGTCCGTACCGAACTTTCGGGTGTCCGTGGCACGGACCCGGACCCGGACATTTCAAAAATCGTTCGGGTTCATTTAAAAATATTCGAAGATTTTATTAGAGATACACGACCTTCTCTGGTGATGTGTCAAGGCCTACGGCAAGAGGGTATTGTGACCGTTTTTATGATTTATGGTGAAAGAAAGGAAAGATATAATTGGAGAGACAATCTCCCATTATTTTTTTTCTACCAGTTATTTAAGAGGAGCGGTATAAAAAAGAAATTACCGTTATCCATCCACTTTTGGGTTTCCACTGTCAAGTGTCCTCTCATGAAGAAATTCCGTTCAGAGACTTTGACTTTGCCTTCTTCTTTCGTTTCCAGGACTTCTGTGGGACCCTCACCGTTAACTTTGTAATCCAGAATGTCTATTTAAT
>BLSH010462559.1:569797-581220 GCA_018402905.1 Glandirana rugosa | reverse complement strand
AGTCATTCACAAGTGGCTTGGAGGGTGGGTTCCTGCACCAGCATAGGCCAGGTAAAACATTTTCAAGCCAGGGCACAGTTCTGGAGGATGAGGAGGACGAGGATGATGAGGAACCGTGTTCACAGCAGGGTGGCACCCAACGCAGCTTGTGGGCATCACTGGAGTGTGGCTGGGGGATACGGAGGACACAGATGATACACCTCCCACAGAGGACAGCTTGTCTTTGCCTCTGGGCAGCCTGGCACACATGAGCGACTACATGATGCAGTGTCTGCTCAACGACAGCCGAGTTGCCCACATTGTAACTTCTTCTGATTACTGGGTGGCCACCCTGCTGGATCCCCATTACAAGGACAATGTGCCATCCTTAATTCCCTCACTGGAGCGTGATCGGAAGATGTGCGACTACAAGCGCACGCTGGTAGACGCGCTGCTGAGGGCATTCCCAAATGACACAGGGGGCTCAGTGGAAGCACAAGGCGAAGGCAGAGGAGGAGGAAGAGGTCACCAACGCAGCTGTGGCACTGCCAGCATCTCAGAAGGCAGGGTTAGCATGGCAGATAAGGGGAAAAGCTTTGTCAGCAGCACGCCACAACAAACAGCATCACCAACTGATAGGCAACGTCTTAGCAGGAGGCAGCATTTCAGCAATATGGTGGAACACGTACTGACTGATGGGTCTGCCCCTTTCAACTTCTGGGTCTCCAAATTGGGCACATGGCCTGAGCTTGCCCTTTATGCCTTGGAGGTGCTGGCCTGCCCTGCAGCCAGTGTATTGTCTGAACGTGTGTTTAGCATGGCAGGGGGCGTTATCACAGACAAGAGCAGCCGCCTGTGCACAGCCAACATGGACAAGCTAACATTTATTAAAATGAGCCAGGCATGGGTCCCAGAAGACTTGTCTGTACCTTGTGCAGAATAGACATTTAGACCAGCCTCACACAGCCATTGGTATACTTGTTTTTTTTTAATATGTCTCAATATTTTTGGGGCTACCCCAATTAGAAAAAAAACAAACAAACAAAAAAGTGTTGGCTACCTCCTCCTCCACCGCCACTTCCACCTACACCGCCACGGCCTACTCAACCTCTTACTCCACATCCACCTCCTCCTACTTTTTTTTTATGTTATTTTAAGTTATTTCCCTATCCACATTTGTTTGCAGTGCACTTGTCCTACTCTTACCCCCATTTTGCTTCCTTTAGCAGCCCTCTAGCCCTTTCCAGGACTTTTTTACAGCCATTTTTGTGCCCAAAAGTTCGGGTCACCATTGACTTCAATGGCGTTCAGGGTCCGGGGTCACGTTCGGGTCAAGTTCGGTACCGAACCCAAACTTTTTCACGAAGTTCGGCCGAACCCGACAAACCCGAACATCCAAGTTTCCGCTCAACTCTAATAATAAGGTGCTTTTTCTTAAAAGAAGAAACGCTGGTGAGCTTGGAAAACATGCTGCCATTGATGCAATTTTACCCAGATCGCGAGGCATAGGACATAATTACTGATTGATTCAGCCGTGGTTTCCATTTGCCTTCCTTTCAAGGTTCTGGCTGCATGGTTTTTCAAAGCTTACCTTCTGTTAAAATGCATGAGCAAGTAGTTTATAGAAAAATTTTGAAGGACATTTCAGAAGGTAAAATAACAGGTCCTTTTCCTGTTCCTCCTTTCTCTAATTTCTGTATATCACCGTTAGGAGTGATCCCAAAAAAGGAACATAACACTTTTTGATTAATCCATCATTAATCGTACCCTGACAATTTTTCACTTAATGAAGACATTAATCCTAGTTTGTGTTCAGTGTCTTATTCTACAATTGACAATGCTTTAACTATTATTCAAAAGGTTGAAGATTCTGCTCTTTTGGCAAAGGCTGATATAAAATCTGCTTTCTGCTTGTTGCCTATTAATCCTTCCATTTTTAATTCATTAGGTTTTGTTTTAATGGTTCGTACTTGTCCGATATATGCCTCCCTATGAGCTGTTCACTTTCCTGTATTTATTTTGAGATTTTTTTGACCTTCTTGGAATGGGATTTATGTTATCTATCTGGTTCATCTAATTGTTTATATTACTTAGATGATTTCTTTTTTGTTGGTAAAAAGGATTCTTTGGATTGTCTCTATCTGTTTACAGAGTTCAAGATAATTTGTCACCTTTTTGGAATTCCTTTGGCTCCTGAAAAATCTGTTCCTCCAACCACCTGTCTAGAATTTTTAGGCATTCAAATTGACACAGTAGCAATGGAATTCAGGCTTCCTATGTCCAAAGTGCTTAAGATCAGATTTTTATTAGAATTTCTTTTATCTAAGATAAAAGTTCAGTTGCGGACTATTCAGTCATTGTTAGGATTACTGGCCTTTGCATCTAGGGTGATGCCTTGGGCCGGGTCTTCTCTAAAAGGCTTCACAGGGCTATCTCTGGGGTTTCTTCTCCAATTCATTTCATTAGGATTACTTCAGACATTAGAGAAGATTTAATTATCTGGAAAAAAAATCTTAGCTTCATTTAATGGTTGTTTGTTGTGGCAAGCTCTGTTTTGTGTTTCATCTGCTCTTCGATTATTCAATAATGCATCTTGGTCTTGCGGTTATGGTGCGTTTTGACAAGGTCATTGGTCAGCGAATTCCTGGCCTACTTCTTGATTTCAGCTCGGTATTACAAATAATATTGTCCTGCTTGAGATTTTCCCAGTAATTGTGGCCCTGGTACTGTGGGGCTATCAATTGAAAAGTAGAAACATTTTATTACATTCTGATAGGTGATAGTGTAGTTTAGTGTAGTGTAGTTGATAGGTGTAGTTTTTTGCTATAAATTGTTTAGCTTCTAAATCGTTGCCAGTTTTTGCTATTCTACTTTCAATATGTTTATTTATTCACTATGAAACACACAGTTACATAAAGTCATATACATCTCACATTAAGTCCGGAAGGACTCAAAAAAAAAAGACTGAACAAGTAGAGCAAATTGGCAATGTTAGACAATTTTTAGCATACACATTTTGAGCAATATGAACATGGTTAACAGAAATTTAGTGTTTATCGTAGTGGAAAATGAAAAATGAGCAATAGGATGGTCTTCAGTCTTATAGGGTATAATTCCTAGGAGGGCTTTAGAGAGGCTATAGAATCTTAGTCATACTGTAGATCAAATTATAGAGCAAACCTATGGGATGTAATTCCCTTTCCAGAAGTAGGGTTTGAGTGGGAGCCTCCTCCAAGATCCAGGCCCACCACTATGGGATTTCACTGTGGGCTCAGAAACTTTTGAGTCCTCCCCAAGAAGGATGAAAAGGGGGAAGTGAAGGGAAGTTTATTATCAAGGGTGTCCCCCTGGTACGGCCCTACTGACATTCCATAGCCATTCTAGACCCTCAGACCATCCTGTAGTGAGATAAATTATGACAAAAAAGAAAAATATTGCTTTTGCTAAAATAACCTGGAGGAAAAAGAAGAAAGGGGAAGGGAGAGATAGCTAAATGAAAATAATAGAAGAGAGATAGAAAGGAGATAACAGAGTAGAAAAAAGGGTGTGAAAGAGTGAGAGTGATATAGAATTAGCTTAGGAATAGAGGGAAAAGAAGCAAAGTTCTAGTTCAAGTTAGGTATGATAATATAATATAAGGACTCCTGGGGAGAGTGTTATGTGAGTTAACCGGCAGAAATGAGATACCTACATGGAGAGCCCAGGGTTCCCAGGTTGCTTCAAACTTAGGGACTGAATCACGTAGTTCTAGTGGCTTGAATCAACACTGTTGGAGATTTCAATGCCCTTGCTATTGTAAGTTTGGCTCCTAAAAGCATATAAGAAATCAGGACTTGTGTTATCTTCGGGATATCTATAACCAGGCAGTTTAAAAGGGCATACAGCGGCTCTTGGGTGATTGCCCTGAACAGGTATAGAAGTTGTGGCATTAAGGTCATTTTAACCACGTGAACTTTACCCAGCAAGGACAGACCACATCTTAGCCATGAACGCATGTCCTCTTCCAGCTTTTTGAACATGGGAGGGTAGTTAGCTGTATATAAGTTTACTATTAGAGTTGAGCAAACCCGGACTGTAAAGTTCGGGTCCGTACCGGACTTTAGGGTGTCTGTGCCCCAAACCCGATCCCGGACATTTCAAAAAAGTCCGGGATCGGGTTCGTTATTAGGGTATTTTTTGGCGCCTGTTGAATAGCTGCAGGGCAGCCAATCAACAAGCGTTTCACTCATTTGCCCTTAGAAGCCATCATAGTAATGCCTACTAATGGCATGGCTGTGATTGGCCAGTGCATCATGTGACCCAGCCTCGATATGAGCTGGAGTCACGTAGCGGTGCATGTCACGTGCTCTCAGGCTAGTGTAGGGAGAGGATGCTGAAGCCGCTGTGAGGGAGAGATTAGCATTCTAATATCATCTCATCCTGCATTAGAGACAGGTACCTAACGGTGCTGTGAGGAAAAGATTGGTGTTCTAAAATCATCTGATACTAGAGTAGGGGCAGGTTCCTGGAGCTGTAAGGGAAAGATTAGCATTCTAATATCATCTCATACTGCATTAGGTACAGGTTCCTGGCGCTGTGAGGGAAAGATTAGCGTTCTAATATCATTTGATACTGCATTAGGGACAGGTTCCTGGTGCTGTGAGGGAAAGATTAGCGTTCTAATATCATATGATACTGCATTAGGGACAGGTTCCTGGTGCTGTGAGGGAAAGATTAGCGTTCTAATATCATTTCATACTGCATTAGAGACAGGTTCCTGTCAGTGCTGTGAGGGACAGATTATCATTCTAAAATCATCTCATACTGGAGTAGGGACAGGTTCCTGGCAGGGCTGTGAGGGACAGATTATCTTTCTAAAATCATCTCATACTGCAGTAGGGACAGGTTCCTGTTGGTGCTGTGAGGGACAGATTATTGTTCTAAAATCATCTCATACTGGTGTAGGGAGAGTTTCCTGTCGGTGCCGTGAGGGACAGATTATCGTTCTAAAATCATCTCATACTGGAGTAGGGACAGGTACCTGGCGGTGCTGTGAAGGACAGATTATCATTCAAAAACCTTCTCATACTGCAGTAGGGACAGGTTCCTGTTGATACTCTGAGGAACAGATTAGCGTTCTAAAATCATCTCATACTGGAGTAGGGAGAGGTTCCTGTCAGTGCTGTGAGGGACAGATTATCACTCTAAAATCATCTCATACTGGTGTAGGGAGAGGTTGCTGTCAGTGCTGTGAGGGACAGATTATCATTCTAAAATCATCTTATATTGCAGTAGGGACAAGTTCCTGTCGGTGCTGTGAGGGACAGATTATCATTCTAGAATCATCTCATAATGCAGTAGGGACGGTTCCTGGTGGTGCTGTGAGGGACAGATTATCGTTCTAAAATCATCACATACTGCAGTAGAGAAAGGTTCTTGTAGGTGCTGTGAAGGACAGATTATCATTCTAAAATCATCTCATAATGCAGTAGGGACAGTTTCCTGTCGGTGCTGTGAGGGACAGATTATCGTTCTAAAATCATCTCATACTGGAGTAGGGACAGGTTCCTGGTGGTGCTTTGAGGGACAGATTATTGTTCTAAAATCATCTCATACTGGAGTAGGGAGAGGTTCCTGTCAGTGCTGTAAGGGACAGATTATCATTCTAAAATCATCTCATACTGCAGTAGGGACAAGTTCCTGTCGGTGCTGTGAGGTACAGATTAGTGTTCTAAAATCATCTCATACTGGTGTAGGGAGAGGTTCCTGTCGGTGCTGGGAGGGACAGATTATCGTTCTAAAATCATCTCATACTGGTGTAGCAAAAGGTTCCTGTCGGTGCTGGGAGGGAAAGATTATCGTTCTAAAATCATCTCATACTGCAGCAGGGAAAGGTTCCTGGCGGTGCTGTGAGGGACAGATTATCGTTCTAAAATCATCTCATACTGCAGTAGAGACAGGTTCCTGTCGGTACTGTGAGGGACAGATTATTGTTCTAAAATCATATCATACAGCAGTAGGGACAGGTTCCTGGTGGTGCTGTGAGGGACAGATTGTCTTTCTAAAATCATCTCATACTGCAGTAGGAACAAGTTCCTGTCGGTGCTGTGAGGAACAGATTAGCGTTCTAAAATCATCTCATACTGGAGAAGGAGAGGTTCCTCTCGGTGCTGTCAGGGACAGATTATCATTCTAAAATCATCTCATACTGCAGTAGGGACAGGTTTCTGTCGGTGCTGTGAGGGAAAGATTATCGTTCTAAAATCATCTCATATTGCAGTAGGGACAGGTTCCTGTCGGTGCTGTGAGGGACAGATTATCGTTCTAAAATCATCTCATACTGGAGTAGGGACAGGTTCCTGGTGGTGCTTTGAGGGACAGATTATCGTTCTAAAATCATCTCATACTGCAGTAGGGACAGGTTCCTGTCGGTGCTGTGAGCGACAGATTATCGTTCAAAAATCATCTCATACTGGTGTAGCGTGAGGTTCCTGTCTGTGCTGGGAGGGACAGATTATCATTCTAAAATCATCTCATACTGGTGTAGGGAGAAGTTCCTGTCGGTGCTGGGAGGGACAGATTATCTTTCTAAAATCATCTCATACTGCAGTAGGGAGAGGTTCCTGGCGGTGCTGTGAAGGACAGATTATCGTTCTAAAATCATCTCATACTGCAGTAGGGAGAGGTTCCTGGCAGTGCTGTGAGGGACAGATTATCGTTCTAAAATCATCTCATACTGCAGTAGGGACAGGTTCCTGTCTGTGCTGTGAGGGACAGATGAGAGCTCTAAAATCATATCATACTGCAGTAGAGACAAGTTTATGTCGGTGCTGTGAGGGACAGATTAACGTTCTAAAATAATATCATACTGCAGTAGGGACAGGTTCCTGGCGGTACTGTGATGGACAGATTGTCATACTAAAATCATCTCATACTGCAGTAGGAATAGGTTCCTGTCGGCGTTGTGAGGGACAGATTAGCGTTCTAAAATCATCTCATACTGGAGAAGGAGAGGTTCCTGTCGGTGCTGTGAGGGACAGATTATCATTCTAAAATCATCTCATACTGCTGTAGGGACAGGTTCCTGTCGGTGCTGTGAGGGACAGATTATCGTTCTAAAATCATCTCATACTGCAGTAGGGACAGGTTCCTGGCGGTGCTGTGAGGGAAAGATTATCGTTCTAAAATCATCTCATACTGCAGTAGGGACAGGTTCCTGTCGGTGCTGTGAGGGACAGATTATCATTCTAAAATTATCTCATACTGGTGTAGCGAGAGGATCCTGTCTGTGCTGTAAGGGACAGATTATTGTTCTAAAATCATCTCATACTGGTGTAGCAAGAGGTTCCTGTCTGTGCTGTGAAGGACAGATTATCGTTCTAAAATCATCTCATACTGGAGTAGGGACAGGTTCCTGGCGTTACTGTGAAGGACAGATTATTGTTCTAAAATCATCTCATACTGCAGTAGGAACTGGTTCCTGTTGGTGTTGTGAGGGACAGATTATTGTTCAAAAATCATCTCATGCTGCAGTACGGACAGGTTCCTGTCGGTGCTGTGAGGGACAGATTAGCGTTCTAAAATCATCTCATACTGCAGTAGGGAGAGGTTTCTGTCGGTGCTGTGAGGGACAGATTAGCGTTTCAAAAATAATCTCATACTGCAGTAGGGACAGGTTACTGTCAGTACTGTGAGGGACAAATTATCATTCTAAAATCATCTCATACTGCAGTAGGGAGAGGTTCCTGTCGGTGCTGTGAGGGAAAGATTATCGTTCTAAAATCATCTCGTACTGAGGTAGGGAAAGGTTCTTGTTGGTGCTGTGAGGGACAGATTAGCATTCTAAAATCATGTCATACTGGAGTAGGGAGAGGTTCAGATCGGTGATGTGAGGGGCAGATTATTGTTCTAAAATCATCTCATACTGGAGTAGGGAGAGGTTCCTGTCAGTGCTGTGAGGGACAAATTATCATTCTATAATCATCTCATACTGCAGTAGGGACAAGTTCCGGTCCGTGCTGGGAGGGACAGATTATCTTTCTAAAATCATCTCATACTGATGTAGCGAGAGGTTCCTGTCTGTGCTGGGAGGGACAGATTATCATTCTAAAATCATCTCATACTCGTGTAGGGAGAGGTTCCTGATGGTGCTGGGAGGGAAAGATTATCGTTCTAAACTACTCTCATACTGCAGTAGGGACAGGTTCCTGGCGGTGCTGTGAGGGACAGATTATTGTTCTAAAATCATCTCATACTGCAGTAGGGACAGGTTCCTGTCGGTGCTGTGTGGGACAGATTAGCGTTCTAAAATCATCTCAAACTGCAGTAGGGACAGGTTCCTGTCGGTGTTGTGAGGGACATTTTTGTGTTCTAAATTCATATCATACTGCAGTAGGGACAGGTTCCTGTCAGTGGTATGAGGTACAAATTGTCGTTCTAAAATCATCTCATACTGCAGTAGGAACAGGTTCCTGTAGGTGCTGTGACGGACAGATTAGCGTTCTAAAATCATGTCATACTGGAGTAGGGATAGGTTCCTGGCGGTGATGTGAGGGGCAGATTATTGTTCTAAAATCATCTCATACTGGAGTAGGGACAGGTTCCTGTCAGTGCTGTGAGGGACAGATTATCATTCTAAAATCATCTCATACTGCAGTAGGGACAAGTTCCGGTCTGTGCTGGTAGGGACAGATTATCATTCTAAAATCATCTCATACTGATGTAGCGAGAGGTTCCTGTCTGTGCTAGGATTGACAGATTATCATTCTAAAATCATCTCATACTCGTGTAGGGAGAGTTTCCTGTAGTTGCTGGGAGGGAAAGATTATTGTTCTAAAATCATCTCATACTGCAGTAGGGACAGGTTCCTGGCGGTGCTGTAAGGGACAGATTATCGTTCTAAAATCATCTCATACTGCAGTAGGGACAGGTTCCTGGCAGTGCTGTGAGGGAAAGATTTGCATTCTAAAATCATATCATGCTGCAGTAAGGACAGGTTCCTGGCGGTGCTGTGAGGGACAAATTGTCATTCTAAAATCATCTCATACTGCAGTAGGAACAGGTTCCTGTCGGTGCTGTGACGGACAGATTAGCGTTCTAAAATTATCTCATACTGGTGTAGGGATAGGTTCCTGTCAGTGCTGAGAGGGACAGATTAACGTTCTAAAATCATCTCATACTGGTGTAGCGAAAGGTTCCTGACGGTGCTGGGAGGGAAAGATTATCGTTCTAAAATACTCTCATACTGCAGTAGGGACAGGTTCCTGGCGGTGGTGTGAGGGACAGATTATAGTTCCAAAATCATCTCATACTGCAGTAGGGACAGGTTCCTGTCGGTGCTATGAGGGACAGATTATCGTTCTAAAATCATCTCATACTGCATTAGGGACAGGTTTCTGTCGCTGCTGTGAGGGACATATTATCGTTCTAAAATCATTTCATACTGGAGTAGGGACAGGTTCCTGGTGGTGCTGTGAGGGACAGATTATCGTTCTAAAATCATCTCATGCTGCAGTAGGGAGAGGTTCCTGTTGGTGCTGTGAGAGACAGATTTTCGTTCTAAAATCATCTCATACTGCAGTAGGGACAGGTTCCTGTCGGTGCTGTGAGGGACAGATTATCGTTCTAAAATCATATCGTACTGCAGTAGGGACAGGTTCCTGTCGATCCTGTGAGGGACACATTAGTATTCTAAAATCATATAATACTGCAGTAGGGACATGTTCCTGGCGGAGCTGTGAGGGACACATTAGCGTTCTAAAATCATATCATACTGCAGTAGGAACAGGTTCCTGGCTGTGCTGTGAGGGACAGATTGTTGTTCTAAAATTATCTCATACTGGTGTAGCGAGAGGTTCCTGTCTGTGCTGGGAGGGACAGATTATCATTCTAAAATCATCTCATACTAGTGCAGGGAGAGGTTCCTGTCGGTGCTGGGAAGCACAGATTATCGTTCTAAAATACTCTCATACTGCAGTAGGGACAGGTTCCTGGTGGTGCTGTGAGGGACATATTATCGTACTAAAATAATTTCATACGGCAGTAGGGACAGGTACCTGACAGTGCTGTGAGGGACAGATTATCGTTCTAAAATAATCTCATACTGCAGTAGGGACAGGTTCCTGTCGGTGCTGTAAGGGACATATTATCGTTCTAAAATCATATCATGCTGCAGTAGGGACAGGTTCCTGTCAGAGCTGTGAGGGACACATTAGCGTTCTAAAATCATATCATACTGCAGTAGGGACAGGTTCTTGGCTGTGCTGTGAGGGACAGATTGTCGTTCTAAAATCATCTCATACTGCAGTAGGAACAGGTTCATGTCGATGCTGTGAGAGACAGATTAGCGTTCTAAAATCATCTCATACTGGAGAATGAGAGGTTCCTGTCGGTGCTGTGAGGGACAGATTATCATTCTAAAATCATCTCAAACTGCAGTAGGGACAGGTTCCTGTCGGTGCTGTGAGGAACAGATTATTGTTCTAAAATCATCTCATACTGCAGTAGGGACAGGTTCCTCTCGGTGCTTTGAGGGACAGATTATCGTTCTAAAATCATCTCATGCTGCAGAAGGGAGAGGTTCCTGTTGGTGCTGTGAGGGGCAGAGTTTAGTTCTAAAATTATCTCATACTGGTGTAGCGAGAGGTTCCTGTCTGTGCTGGGAGGGACAGATTATTGTTCTAAAATACTCTCGTACTGCAGTAGGGACAGGTTCCTGTTGGTGCTGTGAGGGACAGATTATCATTCTAAAATCATCTCTCACTGTTGTAGGGAGAGGTTCCTGTTGGTGCTGGGAGGGACAGATTATTGTTCTAAAATACTCTCATACTGCAGTAGGGACAGGTTCCTGGCGGTGCTGTGAGGGACAGATTATCCTTCTAAAATCATCTCATACTGCAGTAGGGACAGGTTCCTGGCGGTGCTGTGAGGGACAGAGTATCCTTCTAAAATCATATCGTACTGCAGTAGGGACAGGTTCCTGTCGGTGCTGTGAGGGACACATTAGCATACAAAAATCATATCATACTGCAGTAGGGACAGGTTCCTGGCGGAGCTGTGAGGGACACATTAGCGTTCTAAAATAATATCATACTGCAGTATGAACAGGTTCCTGGCTGTGCTGTGAGGGACAGATTGTCGTTCTAAAATTATCTCATACTGGTGTAGCGAGAGGTTCCTGTCTGTGCTGGGAGGGACAGATTATCATTCTAAAATCATCTCATACTGGTGCAGGGAGAGGTTCCTGTCGGTGCTGGGAAGGACAGATTATCGTTCTAAAATACTCTCATACTGCAGTAGGGACAGGTTCCTGGTGGTGCTGTGAGGGACAGATTATCGTACTAAAATCATTTCATTCTGCAGTAGGGACAGGGGGATGACGTCTTACTTTACTAAAATCATGCTATTAGACAGGGAGTGTCGTGGTGGTCCTTGGACAGGGATGACGTCATACTCTCATAAAATCT
>BLSH010462559.1:528830-544625 GCA_018402905.1 Glandirana rugosa | reverse complement strand
GGTCTAAAAGAAGAAAAACTAATGACTTGGCCACCTTGTTCACCTGATCTGAACCCCATAGAGAACCTGTGGTCCATCATGAAATGTGAGATTTACAAGGAGGGAAAACAGTACACCTCTCTGAACAGTGTCTGGGAGGCTGTGGTTGCTGCTGCACGCAATGTTGATGGTGAACAGATCAAAACACTGACAGAATCCATGGATGGCAGGCTTTTGAGTGTCCTTGCAAAGAAAGGTGGCTATATTGGTCACTGATTTGTTTTTGTTTTGTTTTTGAATGTCAGAAATGTATATTTGTGAATTTTGAGATGTTATATTGGTTTCAATGCTGAAAATAAATAATTGAAATGGGTATATATTTGTTTTTTGTTAAGTTGCCTAATAATTATGCACAGTAATAGTCACCTGCACACACAGATATCCTCCTAAAATAGCTACAACTAAAAACAAACTAAAAACTACTTCCAAAAATATTCAGCTTTGATATTAATGAGTTTTTGGAATCATTGAGAACATGGTTGTTGTTCAATAATAAAATTATTCCTCAAAAATACAACTTGCCTAATAATTCTGCACTCCCTGTATATATATATTCTTCCTATTGTCCCATTACCAAAATCAAATAATATGAGGTCAAACCTAAACACTTTTAATGTGTATGCAATCAGGCAGACCCTTGCACTACATAGTTGAATGTAAATCTAAAGGAAATTGAATAAGAAAATTGTATAATGTATGGACAGCCTAAGGGACAACTGAATCTAATTAATAAGTTCTTTCTAACAAGTAAGATTAGACCAGAACTTACTAAGATCTAAGAAAACAAAAGTTTTTTGCAGCTCTCCATGTTATTCAATGGCCCCATAAAAATGCCAACATTTTTGAGCTGTAGAGGGCGTCGGCGTTAGTCAGCTGAAAGTAGAACCCATGGCCAGCGCGTTCCAAAGCAGTAACGTTTTGACGCCGACGCCGCAAAACGCTCACTAATGTCGTGCCGACGTTAACCGGCGTTTTGGACGTTGACGTGTTTAGATTAAAAATACCAGAGGAATGTTTTTTTTTAAAAATGCCTATTGACGCCAGCGCTTACTAACGCTCATTAGCGCCGATGCAAATCGCAGAAAAAAACGCAAATTTTTCCCTGACATCGGGCCCGACGTTTTGATCATACAGTATCGTTAAACCAAAACAGGGAGCATGTGCATCCTAAATCCCAGGTAGAGGTAGCAGACTCTATGTACCAAACCCTTTGGTTCTCATTATTGGCATTGGAGGAGTTTCTGGTGGCAAATTTAGGTAGTAAGTCACTCTTCCGTAGAAGGACATTCATGAGGGTCATGATTGTATTTGGTCAATAACACAACCTCCCCGTCCGTTTGTTTACATTTAGCAACTGGCTAGAGACTGTCATTTGTGACAGAAGTACCAACAGTGCAGAATTGTTGGACATCACTCATTGTGAATGATGCTGGATGTACATAGCTGGGAGACATGATTGACATCCTATTTACATATTCCGAATTTTGAGTGCATGTTACCTAGTATGGTTTACAGCAGTTTGATGAACACTTACTGCCACTACCTCCATTTTCCGACCAGACAGGCTGCATGACCATAGTATGGATTTTGAGGGGGGTCTGTGACAGTTTATTTTTCTTAAAGGGACAATACACAATATGTACTGTCTTTTTAAGAAAAAAAGAGTTCAGGATCCCCTAGAGATTCAGAAAATACATTTATCAAGGCAGGTAGCCTAACTAGCCATAAAAAAGAGGACAATAAGTGAGCAGCCCCCCCCTAAGCCCCCCTCTTGCAAGGCAAGGGCCTTATCCCCCCATCCCCAGCCCAGTGAATGTGGGAGTCTGAGAGACTTAAATGTAAAGGGGTCCCCAGATATTTGTTCTTCCCCCTTACATGAATGAGTAAGGGGCCCATATTACCTCCTGTTACCTATTCACCCAAAAAAAAAAAAAAAAAAAAAAAAAAACAGACACCATAAACATTGAAAAAAATAATGTAATAAAATTAAAAAAAAATGTCCCCAATGTCCAGCATCAATTAAAACAAGTGGTGATGTATATGCAGTGGCAAGCAATGCACTATGCCTGACAACCCACCTACATGATGACTCACGGCAACAATGATGTGACCCTGCTGCACTTCCATCTCTAAATCACAGGTTCCTGCTGGAATCAAGGGATCTGGGCTGTCAACGTTTTACAGGAGTACATTGTACTAGTGCACAAGTGAAGGTTTAAGGAATCCCCAAGTATGTTAGTTGCAAGATTTTTTTTTTTTCATTTTAATGTTGCCTTTAAGCCAAATTCAAGAGTATTATTAAAAGTATATAGAATTATTAAAAGTATATTAACCACTTGCCGACCGCGCTATAGACGAAAGACATCTACATCCTCCAGGAATTGCGCTCCCGCATGCCTCCTGGGGTGCACACCTGGTAATGTCCGTGACCGTTGGGTCTCCCAGACCCGGAGTGTTACGGATTGGGGTAAAGGGCCAATGACAGCGGCCCTTTACCACATGATCACTCCGTCCAATGGACTTATCCATCTGTGCATCCCTGACTCATCCATCTGTGCATCCCTGGCTCATCCATCCACCCGTCCCTGGCTCACCCCGTCTCTGGCTCACCTGTCCCTGGCTCACCCATCCCTGGCTCACCCAGTCCCTGGCTCACCCATCCCTGGCTCACCCATCCCTAGCTCCCCCGTCCCTGGCTTACCCGTCCCTGGCTCACCCAGTCCCTGGCTCACCCATCCCTGGCTCACCCAGTCCCTGGTTCACCCGTCCATGGCTCATCCATCCCTGGCTCACCCATCCCTGGCTCATCCATGCTCCATCCCTGGCTCATCCATCCATCCCTGGCTCATCCATGCACCATCCCTGGCTCATCCATCCATCCCTGGCTCATCCATCCAGATTCATGCTCATCCATGCTCCATCCCTAGCTCATCCATCCACATCCATGTTATATCCCTGGCTCATCCATCCACATCCATGTTCCATCCCTGGCTCACCCATCCACATCCATGCTCCATCCCTGGCTCATCCATCCACATCCATGTTCCATCCCTGACTCATCCGTCCACATCCATGTTACATCCCTGGCTCACCCATCCACATCCATGCTCCATCACTGGCTCATCCGTCCACATCCATGTTCCATCCCTGGCTCACCCATCCACATCCATGCTCCATCCCTGGCTCATCCATCCACATTCATGCTCATCCATGCTCCATCCCTGGCTCATCCATCCATATCCATGTTCCATCCCTGGCTCATTAATCCACATCCATGTTCCAACCCTGGCTCACCCATCCACATCCATGCTCCATCCCTAGCTCATCCATCCATATCCATGCTCCATCCCAGGCTCATCTGTCAACATCCATGTTCCATCCCTGGCTCACCCATCCACATCCATGCTCCATCCCTGGCTCATCCGTCCACATTCATGTTCCATCCCTGGCTCATCTGTCCACATCCATGCTCCATGCCTGGCTCATCCATCCACTTCCATGCCACTACAGTGCCCATCAGTGCTTCACAAAAGTGTGATAGTAGTAATGTTTAAATTTGAAAGAAATGGACTTTAACGGCATACTGGGTATAATATAAATATACAAACTTTATTTGTTACAGAAATTGGCATATGACTGCCCCAATTAGACATAAGACATTTAAAATTTCATAGTTTAAAACTATATCTCATATATAATGTGTATTACAAGACATTGCCCCTTACAGGGTAGAGAATGCTGTGGTTCCCTGTGGGTGCCAACCACATAGGTTGTCGGCAGCCAGAGGGGCCCACCATGCAATACTACAAATTGCTGGGATACCTATGTCAACCGCAACCTCATACCCACAATATCTCAATATATCAACTTCTAGACAGTCTAAGACAGAAATGATAGAGGGTTGATTTTGGTTACGTTGATAGGGTCCCAACAGCAAAATTGCAGAAACATATTCCTGCTTGCTCAACTAGTTTCGCGCTTTATATACTTGCCGCTTCATATGGAGCTGGAAAAGTATTAATATTTTATGATATGTGTCATGGGGTTGTATTTGAAAACGTTGGTGGAACCCCCCAGGGGTATACAGGAGCCACCACACAAGGGAGTAGCATGGTGCCCAACCCTCTTCCAATTCCCCTCTGACCAGTCCTGACGCTCCCGTGGAGGCCCGAAGCCGCACCAGGCAAGTATGGGGGCCTGTTAGAGATGTTTTCCAAAATATATAGATATAGATAACATATTAGAAGGTGGGGGGATATAGCCTTAATAGAGCAGCTAAAGTGTGTCTTAGCAGGAATATACTGCCATAGTCAAACCCTCACGGAAACCACTCGGTACTGGGTACTCGATCCTGGTCCAGAGGGCAGATGTCAAGATATGTATGTATGGAAACACGTATCCTCAAGGGCCCCCAACCCAGCAGGTTGGGGGCCCTTGAGGATACGTGTTTCCATACATAATTGGGGCAGTCATATGCCAATTTCTGTAACAAATAAAGTTTGTATATTTATATTATACCCAGTATGCCGTTAAAGTCCATTTCTTTCAAATTTAAACATTACTACTAACTTAAGGATGTGGCATACCATGATATAGTTTTTATCACCACTCTGCCACCTTGTGGTGTGTTTCCCAGCCTTGTGTCATTTGAGTCAAAAGTGTGATAGGTAATCAAATTAGATTTGTAATGTGTGTCCCTAGAATGCCTGATGGTGCTCCCTGCATGTTGGGCCTCTGTATGTGGCCAGGCTGTGGAAAAGCCTCACACATGTGGTACCGCCATACTCGGGACAAGTTGCAGAATATATTTTGGGGTGTAATTTTTGCTATGTACATGCAATGTGTTAGAAATCTTGTATAAATGGACAACTTGTGTAAGAAAAAGTATGTTTTCATTTTCTTTCCACATTTTCCCAAAACTTGTGGAAAAATATGATACGTTCATAAAACTCATTATGTCTCCTAGAATATATGTTGGGGTGTTTACTTTCCAAAATGGGTAGTTTTTGGGGAGTCTCTATTGTCTTGGTGCTCCAGGGCCTTCAAAAGTGTGATAGGTAGTCAAGAAATGTTATGTGTAATTTATGCTCCTAGAACACCTGACGGTGCTCCCTGCATGTTGGGCCTCTGTATGTGGCCAGGCTGTGAAAAAATCTCACACATGCGGTATCACCATACTCTACATACTGTGAGAAATAACAATGTTAATATGATCATTTTATGAAAAAAAATAAAAATAAAAAATAAAAATCTTCATTTTGCAAAGAATTGTGGGAAAAAATTACAACTTCAGCAAACTCACCATGCCTCTTACTAAGTACCTTACTTTCTAAAAAGGGGTAATTTGGGGTGTATTTTTACTTTCCTGGCTTGTTAGGGTCTCAAGAAATGAGGCCATCAGTACATCAGGTGTGATCAATTTTCAGTGAATGGTACCATGGTTTGTAGACTCTCTAACTTTCACAAAAAACAAATAATATACCGTATATACTCGTGTATAAGTCGACCCTTGTATAAGTCGACCCCCCTATTTTTGCCCAAAAAATATGGGAAAACTTATTGACCCACGTATAAGCCTAGGGAGTGAAATGCAGCAGCCAGAACACAGGGACAGGGAGCCAGAACACAGGGACAGGGAGCCAGAACACAGGGATTTTAATGCCAGGACACAGGGATTTTAATGCCAGAACACAGGGATTTTAGCCAGAACACATGGATTTTAATGCCAGGACACAGGGATTTTAATGCCAGAACGCAGGGATTTTAATGCCAGAACACAGGGATTTTAATGCCAGAACACAGGGATTTTAATGCCAGAACACAGGGATTTTAATTCCAGAACACAGGGATTTTAGCCAGAACACATGGATTTTAATGCCAGGACACAGGGATTTTAATGCCAGAACGCAGGGATTTTAATGCCAGAACACAGGGATTTTAGCCAGAACACAGGGATTTTAATGCCAGCACACAGGGATTTTAATGCCAGCACACAGGGATTTTAATGCCAGGACACAGGGATTTTAATGCCAGAACACAGGGATTTTATTGCCAGGACACAGGGATTTTAATGTCAGGACACAGGGATTTTAATGTCAGGACACAGGGATTTTAATGCCAGGGCACAGGGATTTTAATGCCAGGACACAGGGATTTTAATGCCAGGACACAGGGATTTTAATGTCAGGACACAGGGATTTTAATGTCAGGACACAGAGACTGTAGCCGGAACACATAAGGGATGAGTAAGGTAGTTTAGTTTCACATTAAACAGAGCTGTGCTGCTTCTAAGAGCTGTTCTGTGCTGTGTAAGTGTGACTAAACACATTGGAATGCAAAGAATGCAGAGAGAGAGAGCTGCAGCTGTTAATGGAGATCAGCTTGTCCCGCCCACCTGCCGACATCAAGCTGAGAATCTGACACCTCTCTCAGCATTCTTTGCATACCAATGTGTTTTAATCACAGTTACACAGCACAGCACAGCTCTGTTTAACATGAAATTACTGATCACCACAGACACTGACTCGGGTATAAGTCGAGGGGGGTCTTTTTGAGCACAAAAAATGTGCTGAAAAACTCGACTTATACCCGAGTATATACGGTACACTAATTTGGGTTATTTTTACCAAAGATAAGAAGCAATATACATTTTGTCCAAAATTTATGAAGAAAAATTACTCATTTCCAAAATTTGATAACAGAAACTAAGAAAAATGCAATTTTTCATTTATAGCGCAAAAAATAAAAAACCCAGCAGTGATTAAATACCACCAAAAAGAAAAAAAGGACAAAAAATTCAGTATGACTGAGTAATTGTCATTCAAAATTGTGAAAGCGCTGAAAGCTGAAAATTGGTCTGGTTAGGAAGGAGGTTTAAGTGCCCAGTGGCCAAGTGGTAATAAAAATGTTTATTTGCATTGGTGCAAGTCTCCCATGTCAGTGCTCAGATCCTCCTGACTTTTTTAACAAAAGCTTTTAAGTTGGTCTTGAAAAGAAACAAATTAGAAGATCAGCCTCCCAAAGACTTCAGTAGGATTCAGGCGCTAAGTTTGGGGGTGTAAATTTCTTACTTGGCTCAACAAATGTTCAGATAACTTAACTATGCTCAGTTCACTCATCACTATCCAACACCATATCTATGGTAGTGTAACCCCAAAACATACCAAAACATTTCAAAGTAAGATTGACCTTTGACAAAATGAATCAACCCTACATTATTTATACACAGACCCCCCATAGACTTAATAAACTGTCACTTTTAAAACTAATATGGCATCTCTCATAGGAACAAACAATACAGTATTCACATTATACTGGACTTAGAGAGTAAATATAGTAAGTCATAAGGCAAATAGGTACTGTTTAACCTGAATATTATGTACAAACATCCTAAAATTTTATCAGGTACACCTGTTCAATTGCTTGGTAACACAAATTGATAATCGGCCAATCACATGGCAGCAACTCAATGCATTTAGGAATCTAGACATGGTGAAGTTCAAACTGAGCATCAGAATGGGGAAGAAAGGGGTTTTAAGTGACTTTGAACGTGGCATGGTTGTTGGTGCCAGACAGTCTGGTCTGAGTATTTCTAAAACTGCTGATGTACTGGGATTTTCACGGATAACCATCTCTAGGGTTTACAGAGAATGGTCCAAGAAAGAGAAAATATCCAGTGAGCGGAAGTTGTGTGGAAGAAAATGCCTTGTTGATATCAGAGGTCAGAGGAGAATGGGCAGACCGGTTCGAGATGATAGAAAGGCAATAGTAACTCAAATAATCACTAGTTAAAACCAAGGTATGCAGAATACCATCTCTGAATGCACAACACATCGAACCTTGAAGCAGATGGGCTACAGCAGCACTGGGTGCCACTCCTGTCAGCTGAGAACAGAAAACTCAGGCTTCAATTCGCACAGGCTCACCAATAGAAGATTGGAAAAACATTGCCTGGTCTAATGAGTCTTGATGAATATCTTAATTCAGTCAGTAGTGACATTAAATTCAGTATTAGTTTCAGTGGAAAATCGGTGTCTTTTTTAGACACCACAATCTACATGGACAAGGGTAAAATAGAATCTGACATGTATAGGAAATCTACAGATAGGAATCAATTACTATCTTTTGACAGTTTTCATCCTCCACATGTGTTTAGATCAATCATACAAAGTCAGTTGATTAGAGTAAAAAGGATTGTAAGCAATAAAGATAAAAGGGCTTTGAGGATAGCAGAGATGTGTGAGAGATGTAGAGACCATGGATATCCAGAAAATATGATAGAGCATGATTTGGGAGTTGGAATGGCAAAAAGAAACATGATAAGATTATAAGTGGTGACCTTAGGTGGCTTCCCTTTTCCATGCAATATTATTATTATTTATTATTATTATACAGGATTTATATAGCACCGACAGTTTGTGCAGCGCTTTACAACATTAGGACAGACAATTACAATACAATTCAATACAGGAGGTATCAGAGGGCCCAGCTCATTAGAGTTTACAATCTAGAAGGGAGGGTCAAATGATACGAAAGGGTAATACTTGTGGGGGATGAGCTGATGAAGAAAATAAAAGTACAGTTGTTAGGTGGAGGCAGGATAGGCTTCTCTGAAGAGAAATGTTTTCAGGGATAGATTTGGAGACAGTCTGACAGATTGGGGTAGGGAATTCCAGAGGTTGGGAGAGGCTTGGGAGAAGTCCTGGAGGCGAATATGGGAGGTGATGATGAGGGAGCTGGAGAGCAGAAGGACTTGGGAGGAACAAAGAGGATGATTAGGTTAGTATTTTGAGACTAGGCTAGTGATGTTGTGGATGGCTTGGCAACTTATTGTTAGTACTTTGAATTTAATTTGTTAGGTGAGTGGCAGCTAAGGGAGGGATTGGCAGAGAGGGGTAGCAGACGTTGAGCGGTTTGTAAGGTCGATGAGTATGGCAGCAGCATTCATGATGGACTAAAGGGGGAATAGTCTAAAGGTAAGCCAATGAGGAGGGAGTTGCAGTAGTCAAGGCAAAAGATAACCAGGGAGTGAATCAGGAGCTTTGTGGTTTGGGTGGATGGTTGTGTCCTTGCTGTTGACAGAGAAGTTAGGGGAAGAGGCACGTGGGGGAGGAAATATTGTGAGTTTGGTTTTGGACAAATTGAGTTTGAGGAAGTGGTATGACATCCAGGCAGATATGTCTGTTGGCAAACAAGAAGGGAGGGCGCAAACGTCTAGTGCATTACCTTTGAAACACTGCACAATTTAATAAAAAGACAAAAACCTACTTACAAACATGTGTAAATATAGCGTATATCGTAAATCACTCCAGTGGCGTGGGCCTCAAGCCTCAGCAGTTGGAAAGCCCCCTTCCTCAGAGCTGATCCAAATCCTTAAGGACGACTTATTTATATAGCTCTAGGGTACAGTCTCCTCCCCTTCCTCCAAAAACCCGAGCCCATCAGCAGTGGGGTCAAGGGGGAAGGCATGTCTATTAGTAAGTTAGTGATGCGTGAGGAGACTGATGGAGTGAGCTGAGGGGTGGAGAGGTATATTTGGGTGTCGTCAGCATAGAAATTATATTGAAAGCCATGGGAAGAGGTGTATATTGAAAATAAGAGAGGTCCAAGAACAGAACCTGGAGGAGGAAGTCAAATTTTACATGATACTGATGTTACATTGGGATAGGTAGGATGAGAGGCACCAAAGAGCACAGTCACCGAGACCGAGGGAGTATGTTTTTTGAGGAGGAATGGGCGTTCAGCTGTATCAAAGGCAGCTAAAAGTTCCAGAAGTAGGAGTACAGAGTAGTGTACAGAGAACAGAGTAGTGAGTTTTATAAGGGCAGTCTTTGTGGAGTGTTGAGGGCGAAATCCTGATTGAAGGGGATCAAGCAGGCAATTCTCAAGGAGGTGTTCACTTAGTTGGTTGTAGACCAGGCATTCAAGGAGTTTAGAGGAAATTGGGAGCAAGGAGATAGGGCATAGATTGTTATGTTTGGTAGGGTCCAACAATGGCTTTTTGTGTATGGGGGTGACCAATGCATGTTTTTGAGGATTGGGGAAGATGCCAGAAGAGAGGGAGAGATTGAAGATGTGAGTTAGAGAGTGTAGGATAGAGTGAGAGGGTGACCATAGTATTTGAGAGGGAATAGGGTCCAGGGGACAGGTGGTTAGGTGGGCATTAGAAAGGAGTTTAGCAACTTTGTGTATAGTTTGTGTGTCAATTGTACCTGTTGACATGGGGTCTATACCTATAGAGTAGAGATTTCATCACAAATTGTGTTAATCTTGTTTTTGAAGTGATTAGTAGGGATGGGCCGAACGGGCCCCTGTTCGGTTGGCACCAGAGCTTTTGAACACTGTGAAAGTTCGGACCAGAATAACGAGCCCCATTAACGTCAATGGGACCCTAACTTCGGAAATCAAAAGTGCCCATTTTGAAGGCTTATATGCGAGTAATTGTGCATACAATGGTTATAGGGGTCCGGGTCCTGCCCTGGGGGACATGTATCAATGAAAAAAAGTTTTTGAAAAACATCATTTTTAAATAAGCAGTGATTTTTTTATTTTTAAAATGAAAGCATAAAATTTAAAAAAAACTTCCAATATAGTGCCTGGGGGGTCCTCTTAGTCTACCTGTAAAGGGGCAGATCCATGTCTAGAATCTGTTGCAGAAATAATTGCATTTATAAAGCCAAAAAAAAAATTACATTTTCCCTGCAAGCTGCCTTTATTTTGCTCAGCAACAGTTTGGGAGCCAGTGTGTATGATGAGTCCACAATGTAGTGCACTGGGAACATTAGAGATGTTTTGGATACATTCTGGTGTCACTTTGACTTTGTAGAAGTAACGGGTGCGGAAAAATTGGGCTTTGGGTGTCAGTGGTGCCTTCACACCATAACCCTATAGAGGTGCTCTTCATGAAGGCCAAAAAAACTGCAATGATATGTCAAACAGGTGCTTAAAAATGGTCTTTGGATGTTAATTGTGCCCATTAAAAGTATACCAAAAACATTGTTCCAGATGAAATTATTGAACACCCTCAAAGCTAGGCAGCTTTGAAGATGGAGGGAATTGGAGTGGGAGCTACGGTGCTAGTGTGTTGGAATAGGTAAAAAAAAATAGATGTATGGTGAATGGAGGCAGCTCCTCAAAAAAGATTAGATCCTGGTAACCTACTGACAGCTGTAGAGGGAGAGGAGGGTAAGAGGGCATCAGCCTGGTCCAGCCTCGAAGTCCTGCAGAGATTCCACATCCCAAAAAAACTCAATTGGTGACATTGTCATCAGCGGTTTCATAGCTGATAATCCATGACTGATTCATTTTTATCGGTGAAAGACAAATTCCAGATAGCGGCACTCCAAATGATGCTTCTTTATTGTGAATAAAAGTCCTTGCAATACAAAATAGGGCAAATCTGACACATTTCACACCCCTCTCACGGGCGCTTGCTCATAGCTACAAGCTACAGCTTGTGACTTTTAATCACAATATAGAAGCATCATTTGGAGTGCGGTTATCTGGAATATGTCTTTCACCGATTCACGGTTTGCACTCTGAGCCTGCACTCACGGGAGTACGGGTGATTGCTCAGGATTCTCTTTTCCTCTGTAGCGGCTTCTTTCTACTTACCTATGATTCATTTTTATGAAAGTCAAACGGTCCACGGAGTCAGTGGCCAGATGCGTTCCATGATTAGTCATGAAACCTCCTGCAGCACTGAATGTCTGTTCTGAAAGCACACTGGATGCAGGGCAGCCCAACAACTCAATAGCATACTGGGCAAGTTCTGGCCAGTGGTCTCTTCTCATGACCCAGTAAGCTAGTGGATTGTCAGCTGGAGAGCTTTCCATCTCTGTTTTGGCTCTAAGGTAATCGTCCACCATGTGATGCAGACGCTGCTGATGGGATGTGAAAGCTGACAGGCCTGAGCAGCGAGGACTAAAAAATTACAAAATGCCTCACGGAGGAGGAGGCCTTCTCCAACGCTCCTCTCTTGACCAACAGAAGACTCAAAAGAACATTTTCCATGACACTGTGACATACCTGAGTAGGGAAAAAGTTCAATAAATTCCTCTTTAATATGTCCTCAAGTGATTTTATCTTCTGCACTTTCTGTGGGGACGGGATGAGTTCAGAGTCCTTCCCCTTATAACGGTGGTCAAGGATGGTTGCCAACCAGTAATGGTCATTCTCTTTTATGCCACATATTCTTGGGTCCTTTCACAGACTTTGAAGCATAAGGTTGCTCATGCGCCTCAAATTTGCAGAGGCTTGAGAAGCAGACTCCTCGGGAGTTACTCAGGATGACAGCATCTGGAACTTCCTCCTCCCAGTCACGTACTACTCCCAAGGGTCCTGGGGTTGGAAAGCCATTGCTTACCGATTGACGCATGTCTTCCTCTTCTTCGAAGCCTGAAAAAAGTGCCAGAATCCTCCTCCTCATCCTCCTACCCTCTCTCCTCCTGTGTGTTCTGTGACATAGAAATGATGGTGCCTGGATAAAGTGGGCCTTGGTAGGAAAGGAAGTCCTCCTCTTCCTCCTGCTATTCTGCCTCCAGTGCCCTGTCCATAATGCCCACAGAGTCTGCTCCAGCAGGAACACAACAGGGATTGTGTCACTGATCCATACACTGTCACGGCATCCTTGTGGCCTCCTCAAATGGTGACAGTACAGTGCATGCATCTTTAATGATCAGCCATTGGCGTGGGGAAAAAAACCGAGACGGCCTGAGCCTGTCGTTGTGCCGTACTCGCACAGGTACTCGTTGACGGCCCTCTGCTGCATGTATAGCCACTGCAGCATTGCTAAAGTCGAATTCCAACTGGTGGGCATGTCACAAATCAAGCAGTTTACGGACAGGTGGAATTCCCGCTGAATTTCAGCCAACCGAGCACTGGCTGTGTATGACCGCCTTAAATGGCTACAGACTCTTCTGGTCAGCTTTAGCACATCTTGCAACCCTGGGTACGTATTTAGGAAACACTGCACCACCAAATTGAGGACATATGCTGGGCATGGCACATGTGTCAACTTTCCCTGTCTATGGGTGGACAGGAGGTTTGAGCCATTATCACACACCACCATTCCTGGATCCAGCTGGTGTGGTGTGAGCCACCTCTGGGCCTGTCCCTGCAGAGCTCCAAGAATCTTTGCTCCGGTGTGGTTTCTGTCCACCAGGCTGAAAGGCAAAAGTTGGAGAGCCAAAAGCTTTGACAAGCTTGCATTTAGAAGCTGGACATGTGGGTGGCAGGGACTGTATTTTTTGTCCCTGCAGATCTGCAAGAATCTCTGCTCCGGTGCGGTTGCTGTCCCCTAGACACACCAGCTGAAGCACTGCATGGCGCCTTTTAGCCTGACTCATGGAATAGCCCTTTGAAAGCTTAGCGGGTACCTGATATTCATGGGACAATTCTGCAGAGGAGGGCATGGAGGTGGCGGAGGAGGAGGGGGTAGAGCTCACAGGTCTGGCATCATTGCTACCGGCTGTATGGAGATGTGGGGGCATAACAAGCTGCAGCACCGAGCCCTGTCCTGCATCCCTTCGAGTTGCAAGCAGTGTTACCCAGTGTGCTGTGAATGAAATATATCATCCCTGCCCATGCTTGCTGGAACAACAGCTTTGACAAGCTCGCATTTAGACGCTGGACTTGTGGGTGGCAGGGACTGTATTTTTTTCCACTGCAGCAGATGGGCCAGAGAAATTTGCCGGCTACAGTCTACAGCTGGTGCTGTGCTGCTGGCAGATGTGCTGCTAGGACCTGGGACACCCTGTGTCATACCAACATCCCTGTAAGTGGAGGCTGCTGAGAGGTAATTACTCGGTACAGCCGGGACAGACTGAAGTGGGTAAGGAGGAGGGACAGATTTGTGCCCCTTTTGTGTGGCTTTTATGTGCTCTTGCCAACCGGCTGACTGGTTGGACATTAAATGCCTTGTTAAGCATGTGGTACCCAAATGGCTGGTGTTTTTGCCTCGTTTGATGTGCTTGAGACTAGGGATGGGCCCACGGTTCGAGTCAAAAGTAACTTTGCCCCCACAGATCGCCCCATAATGCATTGCTGCATATGGCATGCACAGCTCCTCCTCCATGTGATGGCTGCTGTTGTCTGAACTGGCTTTGTTTTGACATTTTATTTATAGTGCAGGGCGGGGCCACCGGGTGATGTACGAGTGACCTCGTCCCCTATTGACATCATGTGACATCAGAGGGGTGGGTCGCTCAATTATGTCACTGGGTGGCCCCGCCCTTCACTATAAATAAAACGTCAAAGCAAAGAGAGCTCAGTCGGCGGGAGCCCTCCCATGGAGGAGGAGCTGTTCATGGTTTTTTATTTTTATTTTTTAATAAAAGACTTGTCCCTAATTGTCTCCTGTGTTTTTTTTATTTTTTGACACTTTTGGTGAATTAGTGGGGGTACGATGTACCCGATACTAATTCACATGGGGGGGTCAGGATCTGGGGCCCCCTTATTAAAGGGGGCTTTCAGATTCCGATAAGCCCCCCGCCCGCACACCCCTACAGCCACAGCCCAGGGTTGTGGGAAGAGGTTCTTGTCCCCATGAACATGGGGACAAGGTGCTTTGGGGTGGGGGGGCGCAGAGCCCCCCCCGCCCCAAAGCACCCATACTCCCCATGTTAAAGGCATATAAACTGGTACGGTTCAGGAGGGGGGGCGCTCGCTCCCCTCCATCCTGGCCGGCCAGGCTGCATGCTCAGGTAAGGGACTGATTTGGAATTTAGGGGGGTTCCCATGTAAATTTTCATTTATTTTTGCGCAGGGTTCCCCTTGAAATCCAAACCAGGTCTAGTTTGGACTGGGGGGGACCCCACACAATTTTTTTCAGTGATTTTTCTGTATATTGCAATACATTACAGCCACGATAATAAATGACAATTTTTCCTTTGGAAATGTAATTTTGCTCTGGCTATGTTCTAAACATCACAGAGGTGTGCCCTTTTACAGGTAGACTAAGGGACTCCCCCAGGCACATTATTTAACCTGTACAGAACCGCGCTATAGCCAAAAGACGGCTACAGCGCGGCTCTGAAAATCCGGGAGGACGTCCATGGACGTCCTCCCCCTTGCGCGCCCCCTGCGCGCACTCGCAGCCTGCGGCGGCGCGCTCTCGCGGCCGCCGCACGCTGCGTGGGCGTGTCCGCGGGTCGGGCGGACTCGATGTCCGCCCGAGACCCGCCGATCACCTGTAGAGCCTCAGAACGGGGAACCACCGATGTAAACACGGCGGTTCTCCGTTCTGTGAATGGGACATAGCAGATCTACTGATCCCTGTCACTGGGATCAGTTAGATCTGTTATGTCCCGACCAGCCCCACCCCCCCCACAGTTAGAACACAGCCAGGGAACATTTCTTAACCCCTTCACTGCCCCCTGCTGGTTAACCCCTTCACTGCCAATGACATTTATACAGTAATCAGTGGACATTTCCAGCCCTGTATTGTCTAGATTGACTAGGGTCACTGTCCCTAGTCATCTAGACGATACAGGGTAAGTGTCTTGCCTCTTGGCGGCACAAATGTAGCCACCAAGGGGCAAGACTCCGAGATGTCCACTAGCCGCCCAGAGCCCGCCTGTAGCTCAGGCGGGCTGGGCGCCTGTGCGGGTGCGTCGCACGCCGCCGGCGCTCTCGCGCGGCGGCGTCCGACGCTCACGCGCGTCCCCCGCGCGTTCCCCCTCCTGCAGGTACCTGCAGGAGGGCCTAAAAGTCTCGGCGCGACATCGGCAGAAAACCGATATCGCGCCAAGACATGTC
>BLSH010462559.1:507284-517712 GCA_018402905.1 Glandirana rugosa | reverse complement strand
TCGAGCTCCCTAAACTACAACCAAACTACGCCCTCCCAAGGGCAATATTTCAGGTCTTAAGTGCTCTGCAGCCCCCCCCCCCCCTGGGATTCCACTCCCTCACACTCCCCCCCTTTCACTAGTTTATTGTTCTTTGGTAATTTCTTGCTCAGAGTTGTTACTATGGGGATTACATCCAGTTCTCCAATTTTCACAACCTTGCACAAATCTTTTCTCTGTATGTAACTAATTTTTCTGATGTAGCCGCGTACAACCTCCAACTCAAGCATAATCTGTTATTGTACTTATACAGGATCTTTAGCCATGAGCAAGGTACAATGTACCTTCTTCTTTTTTTGCTTTTTCATTCCTATGTCATTAATGTGATTGACAATTACCCTGTTTTGCTTGAAAAATGTCAATAAAACCAGATTGAAAAAAAAAAAAAAAGATGGGTTCTGGTGGTCTTGACCCCCTATCCGGGAAGGGATCCGTTACTACGGGTTTTAGTAGAGCCACATAGAATACGGGATGGATCCTCAGTGAGTCAGGTAGGGAGAGTCTGTATGCCACCTCATTTATTTTTTTCTCTACCAGGAACGGTCCAATAAACTTAGGTGCAAGTTTCTTGGAGGGGCAGGTTAGCTGGAGGTTAGCAGTGGAGAGCCAAACCCGGTCGCCTGGCTGCAGGTGCAATTCCCCTCTTCTTCTCCTGTCAAAAATTCCCTTGTTATCCACCTGTGCCTTGGCCATTGCTTCCTGGAGGATCTTGTTGTTATGGTTAAGAAAGTCCACTGTGTTTTGGACTGTAGGTACGGTGGATTCTGGGAGATGGCCCGGTAAAAATGATGGGTGAAACCCATAGTTGGCAAAGAAAGGGGACTGTCCTGTAGTTGAGTGGCAGGCGTTGTTATACCCAAACTCCACCAGGGGTAGTAATGATACCCAATCATCCTGAATGAAGTTTAGCATTAGTACTGCTCAAGTGTTTGGTTTGTGCATTCAGTCTGGCCGTTCATTTGGGGGTGGTAGGCCGAGGATAAGGCTACTTCAATCTTCAGCCTTTCACATATGGCCTTCCAGAAGCGGGAAGTGAATTGCACACCTCTATCTGACACAATGTTAGCGGGCACTCCGTGCAACCTCACGACCTCCCTGATAAACACCCGAACCATTTCTGTAGCGGAAGGGGTGTTATTTAGCGGCAGAAAATGGGCCATTTTTTATGTAATATTTTATTGGGTTTTTACTCCAAACAAGGAGTCAGACAAAGTATGTAAGAAATAAAACAACAGAGAAAGGTGCTATGCTGTAATCTCAAGTTCAGGTCTTCCTTTTTTAGTAGCACCTGTAGATCTTGGTGTACTGGTGTTATAGTGGGGGGAGAGGGCAAAATCCAATGTCTGAGGATGGCTCTTCTGGCTATCATGTAGCATGTGATGAGCCATGAGAAGTTATCTTGAATAGTCCTGAGCTGGTGTATAGGGGAGGTCCCGTAGGGAAGTTGTAAGAGCCAAATAGAAGAAAGTAGGGGTTTTTATGGGGTCGCAGGCCGGTTACTATGCCACCATGTTCTCAACAGTGTCCCAGAAGCGAGCAACACTCGGGCATGTCCAGAGTTTATGCAGTAAAGACGGTTTTTGTTCATTGCACCACAGGCAACTCTGGCCGCAGTGAGTTGGGTCATGTCTCTGGTATGGGACGTAAGCACGGTGGATGATTTTAAATTGCTGTTCTCGCCAGAATTCATTGGTGATGTAGGATCTGGTTATATTGTAGCCCTTGAGTATGAGTCGGGAGGCATCCCCTAGAATGTAGGTCCTTGTTCCATGCTGTTAAAAGGTTTCCTTTTAGAACTTTGACTGTAGCAGGTGACAGAGGCTTGTATAGATGCGCAATTTTGAAGGCTTCCATATCAATGAGTGAGTCTATGAGCTCTCAAAGCGTTTGTCTTTTATGGGGCAAAGCTTGCTGACGTAGCTCAGGGCTTGGCATACATAAAGATGATGATGAGGGGGCAAGTTGTATTTACCGGCAATGGTCCGGAATGCGAGAGGTGATTCCATTGCAGTATCGTATAGATGAGCGAATAGGGTTAGACCCTCCCTTGCCCAAAGGGTGAAGATCGGTTGATTCGAGGCCAGAGAGAAGAGGGGGTGCCCTCGGATCGGCAGGTATTTGAAGATCTGCGAAGGAACCCCTAGCTTTTTCCTTGTTTCCCTCCAGGCCAATATTGTGTCTCTGATTAGTAGGTTATGTCTAAGGGTTGGCGGTAGGTGTTTGAGCTCGCAATGGAGTAGAGCTGTTAGATCATAAGCTGTTAGACCACTTGAGTCTCTAGGTCGAGGTTCGAGTAGTGGGAACCGTGGGAGATCCAATCCAGACTTGATCAAAGAAGACAAGACAAATTGTAGAGCCGTGTGTCTGGCAGGCTTGTCCCTCCCTCCTGTTTGAGGAGGAAAAGTTTTTGAAGCGATACCCTCGGTTTGCGACTGTGCCAAATTAATTTGGAAAGGGCCTTATGGAGCCTTTGTACGTCTAAATGTCTCATCAACAAGGGGATGGTTTGCAGTGGATATAACAATTTAGGGAAGGAGACCATCTTGTAGAGATGGCAGCGGCCAAGGAAGGAGAGGGGCAGTTTTGACCATGTTTTTAGCTGGGCTATAATTTTGGATACTACTGGGGGGAAATTGAGATGATAAAGGGAATGTGGGGTTCTACCTATCTTTATCCCCAGATATGTGATATGCAATTTGGCTATTTGGAAAGGGGAGTCATTTGCCCAAGTCGGAAGTCTGGCTTGTTAGAGTGGCAGCACTTCGTTTTTTGCAAAGTTTATTTTGAGCCCCAAGCACTTTCTAAAGCGTGTAAAGATTTGTTGAATGCAGGGGATTTCGAATTGCGGGTCGGAAGTGAAGATTAAAATATCACCTGTGAACAACGCAGTTCTTAATTCCGTGTTCCCTATTTTAATCCCGTGTAGCTTGGGGTGGGCAAGGAGGTATTTGTACAGGGGTTCTAGGGTGAGATTGAATAATAAGGGTGAGAGGGGGCACCCCTGTCTGGTGCCCTAATGGAGTGGTATTCTACCAGAGATGTTCCCGGCCGCTATGACTTGAGCTGTGGGGTTTGCATACATAGTGGACACAAGATGTAAGAAAGGACCTGCGAAGCCAAACCTCTCGAGGACCAACCGGGGCCATCGGAAGCTGACATTGCCGAATGCTGTTTCAGCGCCAAGCTTTTTTGCATTTTCTGAGGCTCGTCCAGTCCCCGCTTGATCCAGCACCGCCAGGACCCTCCTGATGTTAGAGACCGCTGAGTGGCCATGCGTGAAGCTCGCTTGAACCGGGTGTATAATGCTGGGCATGATGGCTGCTATTTTACTGGCCATAATCTTGGAGAGCAGTTTGGAGTCCAGGTTCAGTAGGGAGATTGGGCGGTATGAATCGGGCTACGTGAGATTCTTGTCCTTCTTGGGTATTAGTTTTATGTGGACTTGGTATCCTGAGGGGAGGTATGGGGCACCATCTAGAATTTGTTGGAACACTTTAGCCAGGGTGGGGGCTAGGGAATCTTCATTTAATTTATAGAACTCTGAGGTGAAGCCCTCAGGGCCTGGTGCTTTTTCTGAGGATAGGGATTTGATCGCTGCTATAATTTCCATTGAAGTGATTGGGGCGTTCAGACCGGCTAGTTGTGCTCCGGTTACTGCCGGGAGGGAGAGCTGGTCTAGGAATTGCTGGGCTGCCTGCTTGTCGATGGGGTCCCGGGAATAGAGGGCTATATAGTATTGTTCAAGGATGGCATTTATGCCTTTTGGTGATGAGACCAACTCCCCATTGGAGTTCTTAAGGGCTGCTATATGCGAAGGGGCATGAGTGCCCTTGCATAGGCGGGCTAGCAGTTTTCCAGGTTTGTTTCCGTATTTATGCAAACTTAGTTCTGTAATGGATTGGTGCAGCTTTTCCTGCTCCTCTGCCCATGTGTCGAATTGTGATTTGGCTGTTTGCCATTGTGCCATGTGTTCGGGGGAGTTTATTATTATTATTATTATTATACAGGATTTATATAGCGCCAACAATTTACGCAGCGCTTTACAACTTGAGGGTAGACAGTACAAATACAATACACTTAATACAGTAGGAATTAGAGGGCCCTGCTCGTTAGAGCTTACAATCTAAAAAAGAGTTTAAGAGATTCAACCGTGCCTGAGCTGCTCTCAGTGCAGCACTAGCCGCCGCATACTCCCTCTTGACTCGTATTTTATGGGCAGAGGAGCATGAAATGATCTGCCCCCTAAGGACCGTTTTTCCCCCAAAGGAGGCTTGGATCAGAGGCATGTTCCCGATTATTGTGTAGGTAATCATCCCATGTGTGTTGTAAGGTTTTGCAGAGGAATTGATTTTGTGCCAAATAGGAGGGGAATCGCCAGACCCATAGAGGAGGTTGGGGGCCCATGCCCTGGATCTCTATTGAGACAGGGGCAAGGTCGGAGATAGCTATTTCATGAATGGTGGGGTTGGCAGTAAGATTGGCTAGTTCTTGGTTAGCAAAAAGGTAGTCAATCCTAGATAATGTATTATGCAGGTGGGAAAAGAAGGTAAATTCCCTACCCATAGGGTCAGCTTGTCTCCGCAGGTCTATGAGGCTTAGATTCTCTGCAAAGCAGGCCAAGGGGGTGGCGGATTGCGATGGTTGTGTAGGGGTGCTACATCTTGATTTGTCTTCCGACATGTCAAGAACCTGGTTAAAATCGCCTCCTAACAAAAGGGGCATATGGATATATGAGGCTATGTTGATGTTAGGCATTGATAAAAAGCTTTTGAGGGCGAGTTCGGGGCATAAACGGTACATAGTACCCACTCGCGGGTGCCTGTTTTCAGATTGACTACAAGGATATGACCGTCTTCATCAGTGTTATGAGAGATTAGCTCACAGGGAAGGGCTTTGTTTATGAGTATCAGTACTCCGGCTCTGCCTTTGACAGCTGGGGACCCCACTACTTGACCTACCCATAATTTATGCATACGCTGAAAATCTACTGGCGTTAGGTGGGTTTCTTGCAGTATTGCTATGTCAGCTTTTAGGCGTTTGAGATGTCTCAGAACTGCCATGCCTTTCTGGGGCGAGCGCAGGCCCTTCACGTTCCACTACACCACTTTCATGTTATGGGGGCATGGAATGGGAAAGAATGGTGTATAGAAATGTGGCTCATAGGTGAGGATGTGGGAAGGGTTCTTGGTAGTGAGGGCCGGCCTATCTCTGAAGGGAGCTGACCTAGAAATAACTGTCTGCTTGGATGGGGGTGGACAGAAGGGGGGTGGCCCAACAGGGATCGAGTAGGAGGTTAGGGTAGGGATAGCTTGTGGAAGCCTGTACTTCTCTTTTTTCTACATGTGGGTATATCAAGCTTGGGACAGCCTTACCGGGAGAGTTGAAAAGATTGCTCGCTGTGATAACTGTTGTAGTCCATCCGTGGGGAGTCCAGTGAAGTGGTGGAGGTAGATGGGTTTTAAAGGCGACCCCGGGTGCCAGATGATCATCGCTTGGTTTCCTTGCTGGCAACAGGTATCTTGGCACAAGGAGTCCATGAGCAATTGAAGAGCAGTGTATAGTAGAAGAACAGTGGTGGCAGGTGGGAGCCTTGTTGCCTTGTGGAATAAATGTAGAACGAGCACATTAAATCGTCTAGTTATTTGTATGATGCGCAAATCAGATCGGTCAATCCATATTTGGTAATTTGGAGCGACGTTGTCTCTTTGGGGGATCCTTCCTGGGGCTGCGTTGGTCCCGGGGCATGAGTGATCTCGGTGAGGAGGGAGCCTCCGTCATATCCATTGGGATGTGAAAATAATCTTGCAGGTAATGAGAGGCCTCCTCCGGGTGTGTGAATTATTTTTGGCCCCCTTGTTGGGTCGTGAAACGGAGGGTTGCAGGATAGGATAGGGAGAATTTAACTCCCTTTTGGAAGAGTGCCTGGCAATATCGGCTGGAAGGCTTTTCTGCAACGTGAGACTTCTTGGGAATAATCTGCGAACATTAGGAGCTTGTGCCCATCTATCTGAAGTGATTTTGAATGACGATATGAGCTCAGGATCAGGGATTTGTCCATGTAATTCAAATAGCGGACAATAATTGGCCGTGGTGTGTGCCTGGCGTTGGATGGGGTGCCTAGGCGATGCGCCCTCTCTATCACACATGAAGAGGAAATTCCTAGTGCCGAAGGTATGCGCTTAGAGCAGAGGTCATGCATTGAGTCGGTGTTGTATGACTCCGGCAAGCCCACAATCCTCAGGTTATTGCGTCTTGACCAGTTCTCTAGGTCATCCAGTTTTTCCAAGACACATTGTTGCGTGTTTACTGTCTGTTGCTCAAATTGCGCTCTGCATCTCGCAGATTGGTCCTCCACGAACGCTGGGGCCGGAACGAACGTAGCCTGGGGAATGAAGGTAGCAGGTGTGGCGCCAACGTTCGTGGGAGAACGATCATTCTGTGAGATCGGAGTGGTCGTGGCAGCTTGAATGAACAAAGCACTCACCGAACCTGCGGACGTCGTCTCCCACGGCTGTGCAGGGGCAGAGTCCTGACATGAACCTGCATCCGGCTGTTGAGGGCCATGTAGGACATACCGATCCATGCCTTAGGGTGCTTCCCAGCAGGGGATGGTGTTTGTAGTCACTGGGGCTGGCTTTTTTGCCAAATTTAATGCCTTCTTCCCGGAGGAGCTGACTCGTGATTCCTCACATGAAGGCGCCAGACCCGGAAGTAATGGGCCATTTTTGACAGCCGATCGACCACCACAAAAATTGCTGTGCATCCCTCAGATGGTGGCAGTTCTACAATGAAATCCATCGAAATCATCTGCCAGGGCCTATCTGGAATGGGCAAGGGTTTTAACAGGTCCCATGTTCTGCTTCTTGTTGTCTTACTCTGAATACAGATGGGGCAGGTGTTCACATATCTTTTGCAGAAGTTTCCCAGACTGGGCCACCAGAAGGTATGTCGTACTAGTTCAATGGTTTTGTGCACACCAAAGTGGCCACTAATGGGTGGTCGTGCAGGGATTTCAGGACCTGTATCCGTAGGGCTTCAGGGACAAAGACTTGGTTCCTGTTCCATAATAACCCATCTCTGGGTGTCAGGATTACTCCCATGGGTTCGCTAGCACCTGCGGAGGCCTGTTTGAGTTGGGAAAAAAGGTTAGTTTGTAGTAGCAGGATGCTTCCTGCTGCCAAGATGGTGTCAGGGACATATGGATCCTTAGGGTCATCGTACATCTGGGACACTGCGTCCGGTTTAACATTCTTGGATCCGGGTCGATAAGTCACATGGAACAAAAACTGTGAAAAAAACAGCTCCCACCTGGCTTGCCGGGGTTTGAGCCGTTTGGCGGCTCTCAGGTATTCTAGATTCTTGTGGTCAGTGTATATTAGGATAGGGTGAGCTGCACCTTCCAACAAGTACCTCCACTCCTCTAAAGCCGATTTAATTGCCAGCAGTTCTCGGTGCCCAACGTCATAATTCCTCTCTGCTGGGGAAAGTATTCATGAGAAGAACGCTACGGGGTGCATTAAGTCTCTGGTTCGCTGGCGATGAGAGATAACGGCACCCACAGCGGTTTCAGAGGCATCCACTTCGAGGATAAAGGGCAGAGATGGGTCAGGATTAGTGTTGAGTGAACCCAGACTGTAAAGTTCGGGTCCGTACCAAACTTTTGGGTGTCCGGGACCCGGACCCGAACCCGGACTTTTCAAAAAAAGTCCGGGTTCGGGTCCGGGGGTTCTGGTAAATTTACTAAAAGTTCTGAAAATTGCTGTAAAAAAGTCCTGGAAAGTCCTAGAGGTCTGCAAAAGGAAGGAAAATGGGGGTAAGGGTCGGACAAGTGCCCTACAAACAAATGGGGACAGGGAAATAACTAAAAGCATTTTTAAAAAACAATCAGAAATGGAGGTGGATGTGGACCATCTTCAAACTGTGTCTGAAAAGTATTAATTAATGGTAGAAGCCATATCACTGTTCTAAAATCATCTTCAAACTGTGTGAAAAAAGTATAAATAAGCCAGGAGAACCCATATCACTGCATCAGCAAGCATCTGGAAACTGTGTGTAACACTTTAACTAAAACCGGGAGAAGCCATACTACTGTTCTGCAAACATCTGGAAACTGTGTGTAACACTTTAACTAAAACCGGGATAAACCATACTACTGTTCTGCAAACATCTGGAAACTGTGTGTAACACACCTCAGCCTCTGGAATAACTTAGTCATCAGAGGAAGTGGGTAGCGGTTTTTTCCCGTGACCTTGTTCAATTCCCGGTAATTGACACAGGGTCCTTCTTAGTGAGAAAGAATATCCCTGCCCAGGCGGGAGATGTGGAGGGGAGTATGAACCCTTTCTTGAGATTCTCATTGACATACTCTCTTAAAGCTTCTTGCCCTCATTCTGATAGCGGGAAAATGCGCCCAAAACGGATTTCTGCCCCAGGAAGTAGTTCTATAGGGCAGTTGTAAGGGCACTGTGAAGGGAGAGTATCTGCCCCCTGCTTGCTGAAGACAACCAAGAACTGGTGGTAGGGTTTGGGCACTGACTGTTGTGTATCCAAGTCTGCCTCAAGACAAAGTAGTGTCGGGGAAGGCACGGTGGGTCTGGATGTACAGTGTTCTTGGCAGTACGGGGATCAGAACTGCACTTTTCCTGTCACCCAACAGATCTGCACATTGTGGGCCCGAAGCCAGGGCAGGCCTAAAATAACAGGGAAGAGTGGGGAAGAAATGGCATCCAAGCTCAGTAATTCCTCATGTTGGGCAGACTTAACAGGAATAGGGGGTGTCTCCTGGGTAATTAGTCCGGAACTGGGGTGTGAGCCATCAGCCAGATAGATGGATAGTCCATGTTTTTTGGGCTGTAAGGGAATATGCTGGCGAGCAGCAAAGTTCAGATCAATGAAGCAGCTGCATGCTCCAGAATCAATAATAGCACTGACTGCGACTATTCTTCCCGGAAACTGAAGTGAAAGAGGCAAGACAAGGTGAGAGGCATTGGCAGATAGTGCAGATAAGTTATCAAGAATGAGAGGCGGCACTTATGGATCTTAGCTGGGCAGTTATGCACAAAGTGGCCGCTTAGTCATAATCTAGCAAACAGCAAGCAATACTGGTGTATATAACATGATAGATCTATCATATCACCTGTATGATCTAAACAGATTGATTGCTAATTACTTAAATGCAAACACCTGTTATAGTAAAGGTAGGGTCTGCATTGAACAGGTCATGTGGCAAATAAATGAAAACACAAATACAAAACAAATGCAAAAATTGAAAACACACTGAATACTTTCACAAAAGAATACAAAAATGTGTATTGTGTTTGCAAAATAACACATGTTCCAACAAAGAAAAAATAAGAAATAAAAATAAGAATGAAAAATAAATGAAAAATTAAGGAAACAACAAAAATTGAAAAATGTTATTGCTCATCATAATTAAAGGGGAATACAACCTAATCAAAAATGCAGTCTAATAGCGACAGTATAATGTATGAAAAAATCCCCCATGCTGGAAAGTGTGTTATGAGCAAGAATCAGAAATATCTTTAAAACCATAATGCAAGAGCATGGACATGTACCACACAGACAGGCAGAGGTGAATGTTTAGGTAATAGAAAAACATATATTGATTTCCATCTGCTCCGTCAATGCACAAAATGTGGAACAATTAGTCCTAGTTCTGCTAAAAAAATCTCTGCACAGTGGTTCTTACTGTGTAAATACTAATAAATGTTAATATTAAACCACTCTCTCAAAACTATTGAGGAAGAAGTGTTGTCTATATTATCTAATATTATTATGTATTGTATGTAAAAATGTGTCGGAGGTGGAAGAAAGAAACAAAAAACAGTAATTTGTTCATTCAAATATATTCATAATAAATGTTGCAAGTTATAGGGAGATGATAACCAAGTCAGACATATAAACATACGGACCTATGTGGATGCTTCCATTCAAATGGATGGAGATGAAAAAGACATACAACACTCAAACTTGTAATAATGAGGAGTCCCCCCCATGTAGTTGATTGTAATATCTGGCAACATTAGTGGATTTATTGTTCCTGATTAGAGTTGAGCGAACCCGGACTGTAAAGTTCGGGTCCGTACCGAACTTTGGGGTGTCCGGGACCCGGACCCGAACCCAGACTTTTCAAAAAAAGTCCGGGTTCGGGTCCAGGGTTCTGGTAATTTTAAAAAGGAAGGAAAACGTCTGGAGATCCTGGAAGGACCTGAAAAAATGTCGTTAAAAGTCTTGAAACTAATTTTAATGGTCTTGGGACCTGGGCTTGGGCCTGAAAAAAACTTTTCAGACCCAAGCCCAGGCCCAGGGCCTGTGGGGTTTCAAGCCATGCCTGGGCTTGAAATGTCAGGCCCAAGCGAGTTGAGATTA
>BLSH010462559.1:476927-490797 GCA_018402905.1 Glandirana rugosa | reverse complement strand
AAAATACCAATGTTAACAAGCAAACAATTTAAGAAAAGCAATTTGAAATACTTTAAGGAAACTAGAAATAATTTAAACTTACTGTATCCAACTACTGTTTGTTCAAAACTATTTCACTTTTGTCCTACTGCACTTCTGTACTGCTGCAATTGGAAAGAGCAACTATCAAGAGTAAACTCTACAAGAGTTGCTCCCCTTCTTAAATACAACACTAATTAAGCACCAATTTGGTCAACAGCCCACCTCTATTACATATGCTAATTGACAACACCCAGTATTCAACACCTCAACAGCACTTAGCAAACAAACACTAAAAACAACACAGCCAAAATACCAATGTTAACAAGCAAACAATTTAAGAAACGCAATTTGAAATACTTTAAGGAAACTAGAAATAATTTAAACTTACTGTATCCAACTACTGTTTGTTCAAAACTATTTCACTTTTGTCCTACTGCACTTCTGTACTGCTGCAATTGGAAGAGCAACTATCAAGAGTAAACTCTACAAGAGTTGCTCCCCTTCTTAAATACAACACTAATTAAGCACCAATTTGGTCAACAGCCCACCTCTATTGCATATGCTAATTGACAACACCCAGTATTCAACACCTCAACAGCACTTAGCAAACAAACACTAATAACAACACAGCCAAAATACCAATGTTAACAAGCAAACAATTTAAGAAAATCGATTTGAAATACTTTAAGGAAACTAGAAATAATTTAAACTTACTGTACCCAACTACTGTTTGTTCAAAACTATTGCACTTTTGTCCTACTGGACTTCTGTACTGCTGCAATTGGAAAGAGCAACTATCAAGAATACAAAAATGTGTATTGTGTTTGCAAAATAACACATGTTCCAGCAAAGAAAAAATAAGAAATAAAAATAAGAATGAAAAATAGTGGAAGGTACCAGGCCTGCTCGGCCTGGGGGTGTTTCCTTAACTGGTGCACCCCCTGCTGCTATTGGGCAGGACCTACTGAAAACTTACAAGAAGGCGATTGATGGGTCGTAGCCCCACAAGGTCTGGTCGGCAGAGAAAGACCTACCGGGGGTCCCCTTGCGGGGAGCCCTCGGCTTTCTGAAGGCGAGCTGAGCCATTTCTTGGAAAAATGGCGGTCCGTGGTCTGAGAGACTCACTGCGCTTCATGGTCAAGCTAGAATATGCACAGGAAGTTACCTTGAGGACTGTGGTGGTGGACGTGTTGACGGATCTTCTAAACCTAAGGGTAAGACAGCAGAGGATTTACGACATTACCTTTGTTTCCTCTGAGGTGTGCTGGAATACCTTTGAAAAGTTTAAAGTGATGGAAAACACTGAGATGGGTAAGAAGTTTACAGTACAGCCACTATTTATGCAGGAGGATAAAGTTATCACCGTGCACATGTATAATCCATTTGCTGATGTTAGTTTGGTGAGAGCCTTCCTGAGTAACTATTGTGAAGATTTGAGGGGAGGTGATAAAGTCATGAACAAGAATAATATCTGGTCCGGGAAATATTGGTTTATGGGACGGTTTAAGACTGATAAAGAGTGTGTGGGAGGTGTAAGACGACCCCCGGCGGACTTTTCTATCGTGGGGGAGAGGGGATTCCTTTTCTATCCCGGTCAACCGAGATATTGTAGGAACTGCTTAACATACGGACATGTCAGCAGTAAATGTGTTTTTGACCAAAAGTGTCGGTTTTGCGGAGGTACTGGCCATCAGGCCAAAAACTGCACAGAAGGGAGAGTGTGCGACATATGTAAGAAACCCAGTCACCTGGCAAGACAGTGTGAAGACTACCAGGTGTCTAAGGACTGGTACAGGGGGAACTTCAGGTATTCAGAGGAGAAGGAGCAGAGAGAACGTAGGCAGCGGAGGCCGCGTGATGGTGCTGGTGGGAGTGCTGCGGGGGATAACGCTGGTGAAGCAGCGGGACCCCCTGGCGACCCTCCTGGGCATCAGACTGATGAAGCTGCACCTGAAGAGTGGGCAGATGATGTGGCGGGGCAGGTGGCATGGGCGCTGCTCCTAATGGGGCAGAAAGCGGTGCCGGCCCGAGTGCTGCGGATATCTCGCCGGGTAAAGACAGTACCCCTAAGGCCTATGAGAATCAGGAGGAAGAGGAGGTGGGTAAGAAGGCAAAGATGTAGAAGCAGGAAGAGAAAGAGCTTGACGAAGCATCAAGGCTCTTTGGGAATTTATCGGACAGTGACTCAGACTTGGAGGAATTAGAAAGTGTCAGCAGTCTGGAGCGTGGGCAGCGGATGGAGGATTCCTCTAGTACCCCGGAGATGTTTTCAAGCTCGGCTAGTAAAAGAGCTAGAGATGAAGGGTTTGAAGCAGGGGGAGTGGAGGGGGAGGAAGGGAATTTGCTCTATGACTCTGCTGAGGAGTCTACTTGCTCTCCGGTCCCCCGGAGGAGACAAAGAAGTCAAGTTGGTCGGGACGGAGTAGAGAAAGGAATGGACATTTAAAACTGGACTTATTATGGCTGTTTTTTTTCTACTTTTATTAATGGCTCTAACAATAGGGTCAATAAATGTTAGAAGTATTGCAGGGAAAGTAAGGAGAGTAGCAGTCTTAGATGAGATTGGTAAGCATAACGCAGATGTGGTGTGTTTACAAGAATGTGGGGTTACATGTGATCCTGCAGTTGATTGGACGCGGGGCCCTTCTGTGTGGGCAATGGCATGTAAGACTAGGAGTGAAGGGGTTGGGGTGGTGGTGAAGAATGCTAGAGTGAAAATTGTTTTGCGTGAGATAATTGTCCCTGGAAGGTTGCAAGTGGTGATACTGGACTACTTGGGAGAGCAAGTAAGAGTGTTCAATGCATATGCACCTACTGAAAAGAAAGAAAGAGTGGAATTTCTAAAAATATTGAAATTATACTTACCGGGAAGGATTCCAACTGTGGTAGCAGGAGACGTGAACTGTGTGAGGAGGGACGAGGACCGGCAGAGATCTGGTGGAACCGATGTTTCATCAAACGTGCTAAATGATATAATAGGAGACTTTAAAATGCAGGATGTTGCTGTAGTGGTGGAAGGGAGGAATGTGTCATTCACTTACCATTCTGACCGAGGTACCGTGAGATTGCGGATTGATTTTCTTTTCTTGTCTCCGTTTTTGGAGGTGGAGGGGTATAGGGTGGAGTCAGTTCTGTTCTCGGACCACTCAGCCATTTTTTGTTCCTTTAAGTTGGAGGTGGGTGTGCAAATGGGTAAAGGGCTCTGGAAGCTACATTGTCTCCTTCTTGAGGATGAGGAGGTCTCAGAAGGTCTGGTCGAGCTTCTTAGAGTCCTGCAAAAGAAGAGAAAGAATTTTGAAGACATGCTGGAATGGTGGGATTGGGTGAAGGTACAGGTGGCTTCATACTATAAAAGAATGGGGGTAAGAAGAGCAAGTATGAGGAGGGAGGCGGAGGTAAGATTGCTAAAGCAAATACATTTTCTGTATCAATGTAAGAATCTGGGAATGGAGGTGGAGGGAGAACTGAAGGATGCGCAGGAGGAGAGGAGGAAGTTGATTAATGAAAGAGGAAGAGGTATCATTTTCCGAGCCAAGGTGCAAAATATGGAAGAAAATGAGAAATGCTCCAGGTTTTTCTTTAAAAAAGCGTTTAGTTCTAAAAAGATTATGAAAGAAGTTTTGGATGGACAAGAGAGTGCTGGAGGTGGAAGAATGTGGAAGGTGGTGGAAAATGTTTATAAGGAGTTGTACGGCGGAGAAGAAGATGTTAAGACGGAATAAATTAAAGAATATTGCGATATATTATCAGGAAGCCTGAAGGAAGAGGAAAGTGCCTGCTTGACGGAGGAGGTGGGTGAAGCGGAAATAGAAAAAACACTGAAAAGTATGGCAAAAAATAAGACGCCTGGAGCTGATGGGATTCCGGTAGAATTGTATTTAAAATTTTGGCCAACCCTGAAGACGCATTTGGTGGAAGTTTTGAGAAGATGTATGAGAAGTGGGAAACTGGCTGCCTCAATGAGGGAGGGGGTTATAGTTTTGATCTATAAAAAAGGGGATGAGAGAGACGTCAGGAATTGGCGCCCTATCACTCTCCTAAACTCCGATTATAAGTTACTGGCATAGATCTTAGCCAACAGGATGAAGGAGGTAGTGGGTAAAGTGATTGGGAGTTGGCAGGTATGTGCCATTCCAGGGAGGAGAATTGCAGACAACCTGATGCTTTTGAGAGATCTGATTTATTATGTGCAATGTAATAACATCCCTCTGGCAGTGGCGGGGATCGACCTTGAGAAGGCCTACGACAGGTTATCCCACCAATTCATGTTTCAGGTGTTGGTGAAATTGGGACTTCCAAAGGCGTTTATAAATATGATTAAGAGCTTGTATGTCAATGTATACAGCAAAGTATCAATTAATGGGATCTTGTCGGAGCCATTGCAAGTAAGATCAGGAGTGAGACAGGGGTGTCCCTTGTCTCCCGTTCTTTTTATCTGAGTCATGGAACCTCTGTTACAACATTTACAACGGGATAAAGCCTTTGAAGGTTTTTTTGTGACGGGAGGAAGTGGTGAAAAGCTAAAATCTTTATGCTATATGGATGATGCTACTTTCTTATGTAGGTCTCGGAGAGACCTTGCGAGGACAGAGCTTCAGCTACAGCTGTTTGGAAGTATGGCATTGATGACGGTAAACTGGAAAAAAAGCGCAGTTTGTATGCTAAGCGGGAACCTTGATGTTTCAACTGCCAAGATTAAGGAGGTTGAGACTATTTAAATCTTGGGGGTGCACTATGAAAGGAATTTTCAAAATCAGGTAAATGCGATAAAGTGTGTAGAGAAGATCTCAAGAAAACTGGATCTATGGAAAACAAGGAGGCTGACATTAACCGGGAAAACTCTTGTGGTTAAAGCTGTGTGCTTACCGTTGCTACTGTATACTGGACTTATTTTCCCATTTAATAAGATCTGGATTCAGAAAATAACGAGACTACTGTTTGTTTTTTTCTGGGGGACCAAGATGGAGAGAGTGGCGAGAACAACAGTGATGAAGGAAGAGAAATATGGAGGGTATAATTTTCCTAATGTAGAAACGTTTTTGGGATTTCATTTTTGGTTGGCACATTTCAGAGCCTTTGCAGGTGGTGGTAGGACAATGTACTTTATGCGCTATCTGATGGGGTGGTTTGTGGTGAAGTGGGGTTGGGGTAGCCAAGATCTGACTAAACCGGTAGCTTTAGTAGCCCCCTCATACTATATGAAATTAAAGAAATGGTTTGATGACAATAAGTTGGAGAGGTTGGGTGCAGGTGCCACGATTAAACAAAAGCTGAAAATGTGGCTTAGGAAGGAGGAGGTTGTATTGAATATTACAGGCCTAAGATCAAAGCAGACAGAAGAATGTTGGAAGAATCTAGGAGTGCGGGGGGTGTCGAACAGGCAGAAAAAGCTTGTCTGGATGTCCTTCCACGAATGTCTTTCTTGAAAAGTAGAGACCTGACAAGGAGTGAGGCTTGTGTCAGAGAAGGGTGTGTTGGATTATAAACGGTGAGGCATGTCTTCCTTGAATGTACTTTTGTGAAGAAAATTTGGAAAAAATTGGAGGTGTTCATAAAGGAGGTGCTGAAAATTAAGACAATTACACCTGACTTATGTTTGTATGGCTTGGTGAAGGGTGATTTTGATGTGAAAAGGAGGGGGTGGATTTTTTCTGCAATTGTAAAAGAGGTGGTGTGGGAAGCAAGATGTGGTTATAAGAAGGGAAGTTTGATGGTGTCAGAGGAAGAATGTCGTGAGTGGATTTTAAGTAAACTGTACCTTGTTTTGTTGTGTGATAGAAAAACTTTGGGAAAGGAGGAGGGGGATAATTTTTGGGATTTGGGGAGGTGGAGGTTGAGATAAGGTAGAGGGTAAGGGGAATTTACCATGTATGTGTATTGTTAATGTGTGAAATGTTTTTTAACCTTTTTCGATATGAAAAATACTTACCTGATGATGTAAGGAACACTGCTCAGTCTGGTGGAGGGCGAAGTTGATGGTAGTCTTGAGTACGTGATTCATGCTGAAGGAAAAAAAAAATAATTTGTGAAATAGCTTTAGCAGGGATTCCCAGTGGGTAATGCACCGGGATACTCAACGTGGGAGCATGAGTGCTTCGTTCCACTGCTTGGTTGGGGGTGAACTGTCTGCAAATTTACACCAGAAGTTTGTGGAAGTATTGGGCATCACTGTTCGAGGTGATGTAAGAGAATTATATGCCATCGATATACCCTTAACATTAGGTTTTGGTGTTTCGTAGTACCTTAGTATGTCGAGCAATAGTGTTTCAGCCTCTGATATTTTGTTGCTGGTGAGAATTGAGCGGGTTCTGAGAAACAGAAAGAATATTGATTTATGAATGCCATAAGTCTGCTGAAGTTGCGAGAATGGGAGCAAGCCTGAGGAGGAGTACAATTGGTCAAGTGTAGTCATTCCAGTGTAATCATTCCAGCTTTACTCCATGCATCAAAGGATAGGTTTGGCAAGAATAGTTCTATCGTTTTAAGGTTTAATTTGGAGAGGATCTTTCTCAAGGCTGCCGTGATTGTGTCCAAATAATAGTGTTGCGGTTTGAAGTTGTGAGTGACAGCTGAAAGTAAGAGTCTTAAGTCTGATGAGACGGCTGTGGTTTCAATTTGGGTCCAGGTTTTACTGGAATTGAGTACCCACCATTCTTTTGGTTGATCAAGAACTACTGCTCTGTAGTATGCTTGAATGTTCGGGGCTCCCATACCACCCCTATGCACCGGGGAAAGTAGGATTTTGGTTTTGATTCTGGGTCTCTTGTGCTGCCAAATTAATTCATTAATAGAATTGAGCAAACTTCTGGAAGTCCGGGTTCTGCTGGTTCGGCCGAACTTTGGGACAAAGTCCGGGTTCGGGTCCGGACAGAACCTGAACTTTGTCCCGGACCTCGAACCCCATTGAAATCAATGGGGACCCGAACTTTTAGGCACAAAAATGGCTGTAAAAAAGTCCTGGAAAGTCCTAGAGGCCTGCAAAAGGAAGGGAATGGGGGTAAGGGTGGAACAAGTGCCCTACAAAGAAATGGGGACAGGGAAATAACTAAAAGCATTAAAAAAAATAAAAACATAAAAAAATCAAAAATGGAGGTGATGTGGACCATCTTCAAACTGGGTCTGAAAAGTATTAATTAACGGTAGAAGCCATATAACTGTTCTAAAATCATCTTCAAACTGTGTCAAAAAAGTATAAATAAGCCGGGAGAACCCATATCACTGTTCTGCAAACATCTGGAAACTGTGTGTAGCACTTTAACTTAAACCGGGAGAAACCTTACTACTGTTCTGCAAACATCTGGAAACTGTGTGTGTCACTTTAACTAAAACCAGGACAAACTGAACTACTGTTCTGCAAACATCTGGAAACCGTGTGTGTCACTTTAACTAAAACCGGGCCAAACTGAACTACAGTTCTGCAAACATCTGGAAACTGTGTGTGTCACTTTAACTAAAACCGAGACAAACTGAACTACTGTTCTGCAAACATCCGGAAACTGTGTGTAACACTTTAACAAAAACCGGGGCAAACCCATATCACTGTTCTGCAAATATCTGGAAACTGTGTGTGTCACTTTAACTAAAACCGGGACAAACTGAACTACTGTTCTGCAAACATCTGGAAACTGTGTGTGTCACTTTAACTAAAACCGGGACAAACTGAACTACTGTTCTGCAAACATCTGGAAACTGAGTGTGTCACTTTAACTAAAACCGGGACAAACTGAACTACTGTTTTGCAAACATCTGGAAAGTGTGTGTGTCACTTTAACTAAAACCGGGACATTAGAGAGGGACGTTTGGGTATCGGTGACGGTAATGATGACATCATTGGCGTATAGCCCAATTTTGTGCTCCACGTACCGATGTTAATGCCCTTTATTGCCGGCGAGGATCTTATAGCGTGTGCAAGAGGTTCCATCACCATGGCAAAGATCAGGGGAGACAATGGGCACCCCTGTCTTGTACCATTGGTGATTTCCAGTGGGTCAGATTTTATCCCCCAGGTCCAAATTCTGGCACTTGGAGAAGAATATAAGTTCATAACTGCTGTCAGGAAGCTTCCCGCTAGGCCACATTTTTGGAGTACTTTCTGCATGTATTTGCATTGCACTCTGTCGAACGCCTTCTCCGCATCCAGAGAGAGGATCAGAGAAGGCGTTCGGGTATGTTCCACCCACTGTATCAGGTCGATGAGGCATCTCGTGCCATCGCTCACCTGTCTGTGTGGTAAAAATTCCACCTGATCTGGGTGTATCAGGTGGGTAATAACTGTGGAGAGGCGTTTGGCTAACAGTTTTGCATACAATTTTGTGTCCGTATTAAGAAGAGAGATGGGGCGGTAATTAGCCGGGTTATCAGTTTTTTGCCTGATTTTGGGAGGGTGACAACTAGGGCTTCCAGAGATTCTCTGGGTATTTTCCCCACAGAGGCATAGTGGTTAAAAGTTTTACAGAGGTGCGGGGTGAGAAGTTGTGAAAACTGGATGTATTATTCGTTTGAGAACCCGTCGGGTCCCGGGGCTTTGTGGAGGGGCAGTTGTTTGATAGCGCTTAGTATTTCTGCCGTCGAGAACGGGCGCGATAGTTCGTCTAGTTATGTCGGAGAGATAGAGGGAAGATGAACAGACGCCAAGAATGCATCAATTTCATCCTCTTTGGGTTGGTTAGTCATCTGAATTTTTGAGGTTGTAAAGTTTAGCGTAATAGGATCCAAATTCATTGGCTATGTCTAAGGGATTGATCAGCTTTTTACCTTGGAAGTTAGTTAGGAGTTGTATCTTTTTATTTGCCACTTCTCTTTTTAGTTGTTTTGCCATAAAGGCACCTGATTTATTCGCCGAAGCGTAAAACTGGAGTTAGAGGAGTTTGACATAGTAGTCAAATTTGTGATGGAGATATTCGCTAAGTTGCAATCTAGTATTTTTTAGTTCTGTACTGAGTTCTGGGGATTTTTTGTGCCGTGTTTCTAAATCTCTTATTTTGGTCAGCAGCCTCTTTGTCATGGCCATGTGTATTTTCTTTTGTTGGGCGCCTAGTTTGATAAGCAGACCTCTCAGAACAGCCTTATGCACATTCCAAACAATGGAAGGATCAGTAACCGATTGGGAATTCTGTTGGAAATACGACTCAATCTCGGATCGAATTCTGTCCGCACTTATGAGGATGTGAGGAGGGATGAGTTCAGTCTCCGTACCGTATGGCTCGGAGCTTGTTTGTTATCAGAGTAATTGAAACTGGGGCGTGATCCGACCAGGTGATCACTCCTATGCGTGCGTTGGTTATGGATTGGAGAAGATATTTGTCTGTGAGAAACAGGTCGATCAAAAAGGTATAGTCCCGTCCCATGTCATGCAGACACCTCCATGGATCATATAGGTCTTCTTTTTGAAGCAGGGAGGCCAGTGCAGAGGGTCGTCATTTAGATGGATTGGATGTGTCAAGGGAAGTATCAATGATGTCATTGAAATCACCGCAAATTATCAAGGGGTTGGTTCTGAAAGGGGTCAGTTTTGAGATCAATTTTCGGTAAAATTTCCCTTGGGCCGTGTTGGGTGCGTATAGGTTGACTAGGGTGAGACGTTGGTTTTCAATTGTTGCTGATAGAATTAGGTATCTGCCCTCAACGTCAGCCTCACAGTGATTTAGCGTGAACGAGACAGCATCATTGATCGCTATCATAACACCTCTGGTTTTCTTTGGTGCATTGGCTACAAAACAGTGGGGGAATTTCTTGTGGGAGCATTTTGGGAGTTTGTCATTTGGAAAATGTGTCTCTTGTATACAAATCACATCGGCTCTCTGATTTATAGCCTCTTTCCGCATCATATTTCTTTTGAAAGGAGAATTAAGTCCCTTAGCATTAAGGGAAGTAATTTGTATGGGCATGACGGGCTAGTATCTGCAGACGATAGGAACGAGACCAGACCCCTCGCTATGTGAGGCATGCAGCCTTAGATAAACTCAAACCAGTAGTGTGCTAGGAATATAGGATAATAAGACTTCACATGTCTCAATCTAGTCTGGGTGCGGTGTCTACCTTTCTGATTAGAACAGTTCAAGTGATAGTAAAGCAATAGGTAATAAACACTCTGAAATAGAGAAAAAAGTAAGAGTATAAACAATAACAATCAGTGTGCATGGCACACAATAACCTGGGGTGGTGGATTTTTGAATGATGTCAGCCCCATTATGGAGTTGTGGTCGTGAGACCCACGTTTGTGTGAGCAGGTTGGATCAGTCTTTATCAGCGGTACGATTCCTTAGTGCCAACTGGTTGGCGTTTTTCTTTGTGTGTTCCGCTGGTGCAGATGAGAGTGGCAGTAATCCCCAATTAGTCAGTTTCTTATATCTGTCCTTCGGGGTCAGGACTGTGTTTTGTTGGTAGGTGACCAGTAATTTGGTCGGGAATCCTCATTTATAGGCAATCTTTCGTTCCTGGAGTATAGACGTGACAGGAGTAAATGCCCTGCGCATTTCCATGGTGACTTTGGATAGGTTGTTGAAAAGCAGAATTTTGGCATACGGAGCAGGGAGAGGTCAGGCACTTTTTGCGGCATACATAATCTGTTCTTTCACTTGATAATAGTGCATCTTTGCTAATATATCCCTTGGTATGTCAGAGGGCAGGTGAGATGGCTTTGCAATCCTATGTGCGCGGTCAATTAGTAGGTCGTGAGCCTGCAGTCATGGTGATAGGGTAGAGAAGAGCTTCTGAAGGTATGCGGAAATCTTATTAGGTTTGACAGTTTCTGGTACTCCCCTAATTTTTATGTTTTGGCGTCTTGAGCGATCTTCCAAATCTGCCAGTTTCATAATTATTCTGTGGATCTCTGAAGTATGATGGTCGTGGGCATCAAGTAATTCATTGTGGGCCTTAACATGGTTTTGCATGTGATCTTCCAATTCTGCTGTTCTATCCTCCAGGCAGTCTACCCTGTCATGGATCTGGGACATAGAGACATGCTGCTCTCTGTGAAGATCCTTTTGTAGCATTAGAAGCATGGCTTTCAATGAGGCTTCTGACACAGGATTATCTGAGGCTGGTATCTCTGTGTGTTCCGTGTTAGGGGGCTCTGTGTGAGGTTTGGCCCATAGCTGTTTCTTGAGTTGCAGCCCTTTGCTTGGTGAGAGGGCTGGGGAGGATGCCGTTCTCTTACTCTTGTCGGAGGGGTGTGTGGAAATAGAGGTCTCTGAAGCGGGTAAAGTGTCTATTCCCTCCCCTCTACCTTCCACTGGGTCGTTCGGTGCACCGCTGTTTCGTGAGGGAGCGGAGGAGTGCACTCTGGTGTCTGGGAGGTCAGAGGATGTGATCTGACCGTTCTCTATGCTGTCGCCATCTTGAGCTACATTCATGGTGGCTGGGCTGTAATAGTCGGTCAGGCGACGAGGAACAGGTGATGTATACCGCCTATTAGACATGCCCCCCCCCATCCTCTGCATATCAGCCGCTTCTTGTATGGTCGTGAGCGGGTCTATGTGGGTCTTTACATCGCTTGGGGTTGTGTTTCTCCAGATGGGGGGCCGGAATTCTGGGCTTAGGTATCCATCTTACTCCGCAGCTGGCTGCGCCCCCTTTTTATCTCAGACAGTATTAGGCTTATCCCTGTCCCCTATGCTTAGGGGCTGCTGTTGGTAGGCTTTCCCCAGTGTATGCGGTGTTTATCCAGAGGCTAATTCGTTTTCTGCCACAAGATGGCGGCCGCCGTATGTTTCCAACTAGGCCACAATTGAAGCCGCGGCCTCAATTAGTGGATGCGGCCTGGACCGAGTGCGACGGTCCCTATCAAAATGAGTCGGCAGTCCAATAGAGGGCCATGGGGGGATGGATGACAGGTATCCCCGTGTGTTGAGGTGATTATTCCCTGCGGATGGGCTTGTGGAAGCTAGTGAAGGTCGGCCTGGGTCTGGTATGGAGGCCGCACTGGCGGTGCAAATTGCTGGGCACAGGGGGCACCTATCACCACAATTTCTTGTTTGTGGTGTAGCTGGGGCATTGTTGTACCCCCCCCCCGGGTGTTTTGGTGGCTCACCCATCCTCCGCTGGGCTGGATGGTCCTGAATGGAGAATAGGCGCTCAGGAGCTCTGTGGAGAAGCGTCCACCTTGCTTCCCTTCAGGCCACTCCCCCCGGTTTGGTGCAGTTTTTATTCACAACCAAGTTGTGTGCGTGGAACGAGTCCCGGGTTAAATTTTCCGGCTTTCAAACAGTACATCCCCAGCAAGCATGCCAGATACGGGGTCAAGATGTATAAGCTCTGTGACAGGGTCACAGGCTATACATGTAGCTTCACGGTTTATGAGGGCAAAGACAGTCACATAGAGGTGGAAGGATGCCCAGACTACATAGGGAGCGCTGGCAAGATTGTTTGGAGCTTGGTGTCACCCTTATTTGGAAAGGGCTTACCACTTGTACGTGGACAATTATTACACGAGCGTGCCACTTTTTAGTCACTTGTTTGATCATCAAATTGGCGCATGTGGCACCGTGCGACCTAATCGCCGGGGCTTTCCCCAACGGCTTGTAAATTCCCATCTTAGACCGGGGGAGAGAGCCTGCTTGAAGTGTAATAATTTGCTCGCAATGAAGTGGAGGGACAATCGGAATGTTTTCTTTCTGACCTCCCTTCATGCAGATACGACCATCCAAATTTCTACGGCGACTGGTGTTGTGGAGAAACCCCTCTGTGTCCATGATTATAACCTAAATATGGAAGGGGTGGACCTCATCGACCAGTTACTTGCGCTGTACCTAATTACCCATAAAGCTAGTCACTGGTATAAAAAAAGTGTCTTTATACCTTTTGCAATTGGCTTTGTTGAACAATCATGTCTTATACAGAGCGCCAGGACGGACGGGATCCTTCCTCAAATTCATGGAAGAGATTGTCACAGTCCTTCAGTTTCCAGATGGTGCTGCACCCCCACTTCACAATGTGAATGCAGTTGCTCGGCTGCATGGGAGGCACTTTCCACGAGTCCTCCGTGGTACCCCAGGCCACAGAACACCCCAAAAGAGATGTCGTGTCTGCAAACGACGCGGATACAGGCGTGACATCCGCACTTATTGCCCCACCTGTCCTGACCAGCCTGGTCTCTGCATCGATGACTGTTTTGAATGCTACCACACATTAGTGAATTATTAGCAAAGGGTACAGCAGACACAGTGATAGGCACACTTACATAGGGTCTCCAAAGATGCCAGTGCATTTTGAGAGACCCAAACCTGGAACCAGTTAGTTTTTAGTTACAAAAAAAAGGCGTATGAAAAAAAAACAAAAAAAAAAAAACAAATTAAAAAAAAAAAAATGTTAAAAAGCCAAAATAAATATAAAATAAAAAAAGCCAAAAACAATTGTACATTTCTTTTTTTCTCTCTCTGATGTTTTCTCTCTAATCTCTCTCTATTGTTCTCTCTCTATTGTTAATATTTTTTATGCATACCTGTTTGTTAATGTTTTTATCATGTTTTCTTTACAGGTATGTCATTTTTTATGTTACTGCTTACCTGTAATGTTTTATTGTTAATGTGTTTTATATGTTTTTTCTTTTTAGCAGGTATGTAATTTTTTATGTGACTGTGTTTTATTAATTGTTTATTCCTTTTCAGGTATGCCATTCAGCTGCAGCACTGATTTATTAATGATGACAGCAAAAGCGTTTGCTCCCCCCATTCATAAAGCAGCGACTCCAGCGCTGTTGGAGGTGATTTCCCTACCATAGTTAAAAAAGAGCAAATATACCGGAGCTTAGGGGCAGATTGCTCCTATGCTCTGGTATATTTTTTTATATGGTCTCGTATCCTCGTTAGACGGGGATTCGAGGCCATATAAACGAGAAAAAATTGATACC
>BLSH010462559.1:453488-476917 GCA_018402905.1 Glandirana rugosa | reverse complement strand
CCATAGTTAAAAAAGAGCAAATATACCGGAGCTTAGGGGCAGATTGCTCCTATGCTCTGGTATATTTTTTTAACCACTTAAGGACCGGAAGGATTTCCAGCTTTAGGACCGGAGCCCTTTTTGCGATTCGGCGCTGCGTCGCTTTAACTGAAAATTGTGCGGTCGTGCGACGTTGTACCCAAACAAAATTTGCGTCCTTTTTTTCCCACAAATAGAGCTTTCTTTTGGTGGTATTTGATCACCGCTGCGTCATTTCTGATCGCTGCTATAAACAAAAGAAGAGCGACAATTTTGCAAAAAAAAAAACAAATTTCTTACTTTTTGCTAAAATACAAATCCAAGAAAAAAATATAAAAAAGCCTTTTTTTTCACCGTTTTTGGCCGATTTATATTCTTCATCATATTTGCGATAAAAAAAATCGCAATCGGCGTTTATTGATTGGTTTGCGCAAAAGTGGTCGCGTTTACGGATGATGAGAATTCATTTTTGGGGTTTTTATTTTTTTTTTATTTTTTACTAATAATGGCGGCGATCTGCGATTTTTAGCGGTACTGCGATATTTCAGTGGACATGTCGGAACATTGTGACACTTTTTTGGGACCATTGGCATTTATACAGCGATCAGTGCTATAAAAATGCACTGATTACTGTGTAAATGCCATTGGCAGTGAAGGGGTTAACCTGCAGGGGGCGCTCTAAGGGTTAACTATGTTCCCTGGGAGTGTTCTAACTGTATGGGGGCTGCCCTAGCTGGGGAAGGGAAGTGGTCACAGCCTTCACGTACAGGAAGGCTGTGATCATAGCCTATCCCCCTCACACAGAGCGGAGGTCCGTGTTTACTTACACGGACCTCCGCTCCTTCACTCTGGGGGGGGGCATCGCGGGTGGCCGGCGGCAATCGAAGCCACCTCACCCGCTCCCTGGCCCTCCCCGGACACAGTGAGTGCGCGGGCGCGCCTCCGGCGGCGCGCGCTCAATGTGCGCGATCTGGCGGCCGCCGTCATATGACGGCGATTCGCCTTACAGCGCCACTTTGCCGCCGTCAATTGCCGATTGACGTCGGCAAGTGGTTAAAAAGGGGCTATGCCCACCATTAGAAGTGGGTGGATGAAGGGAGGTTTTCCAATGGTGGGCATACCCACCGATTGATTCTTTTTTTAATTTAACCCACAGGCTGCAGGAAAAAAAGAACATTACAATTTATGCCCAACAAGGACCGGTGACATACTAGTATGTTGCTGGCCTTCTCAGGCTCTCCTGTCCCACCGGGGAACGCGAGAATGTAGCTGGTGGTTCCGCCATCTGACCATAGAGCTGATTGAAGACTAGAATGGCTCCAACCATCTCTATGGCCTAAGAAACCGGAGGCTACAAGCATTTTGTGACTTTGGTTTCGCCGGATATAAACAGCGCCATTGGAAAATTGGGGAAGCATCTTATCACACTGATTTTGGTGTGGTCAGATGCTTTAAGGGCTGGGGAAAGATCTAGAGTCTAGTAGACCCCAAATTGAAAAAAAAAATAAAATATGCGACAATACCTTTTTTTATCATAGGGGATATTTAAAATCCCTGTGATAAAAATAAAAATGATAAAAAAAAGATGAAAGGGACAATGTAAAAATGAAATAAAAAGCAAAATAAATAATTAAAAAAAAATGCCCCCATTAAAGGCTTTCAAAAATATATATAGTTTGTCGCCACTTTGCGGGTGTGCGTCATTTTTAAAACATGTCATATTTGGTGACTATGCACTCGGCATGAGATAAACTTTTATATTTCACCAAACATTTGGGCAAAATAGTATTTTTTTGTGCATTAAAATTTAAAAAAAGTGTTTTTTTCCCCAAAAATTGCGTTTGAAAAATCGCTGTGCAAATACATTGTGAAAAAAAAATTGTAACACCCACTATTTTAATTTGTAGGGCCTCTGCTTTAAAAAAATATATAATTTTTGGGGTTCAAAGTAATTTTCTAGCAATAAAAAGTGACAAAAATAAAAATTACATAAAGTTGTCACTGAAATTATATATTGCTCACACATGCCATGGGTATGTGTGGAATTACACCCCAAAATACATTCTGCTGCTTCTCCTGAGTACGGGGATACCCCATGTGTGAGACTTTTTCGGAGGACCCCGAAAATCAATCACCGCCTTCAGGATTTCTAAACGCAAAAATTTATGCCTGCACTCCTCACTACCTATCCAGGTTTCGGAAGCCATGAAAATGCCCAGATAGCAACAAAACATGACCCCATTTTGGAAAGTAGACACTCCAATCTATCTGCTGAGAGGCATGTTGAGTCCATGGAATATTTTATATTTTGCCACAAGTTTCGGGGAAATGACAATTTTTATTTATTTATTATTTTTTTTACACAAAGTTATCACTGAAATTATATATTGCTTACACATGCCATGGGTATATGTGGAATTACACCCCAAAATACATTCTGCTGCTTCTCCTGAGTATGGGAATACTGCATATGTGAGTCTTTTTTGGGAGCCAACCATGTACAGAACCCCAAAAACCAATCACCGCCTTCAGGCTTTTTTAAGGGCATAAAATGGTGATTTTACTCCTCAGTACCCATCAGAGTTTTGGAGGCCCTGAAATGTCAAGGTAGCACAACCCCCCCCCCCCCCCAATGACCTCATTTTGGAAAGTAGACACCCAAGGCATTTGCTAAGAGGCATGGTGTGTATTTTGCAGCTCTCATTTGGTTTGGAAAATGAAGAAATAAACAGATTTTTTTTTATTTTTTTACTTTTTTCAAATTTCAAAACTTTGTGACAAAAAGTGAGATCTGCAAAATACTCAACATGCCTCTCAGCAAATAGCTTGGAGTGTCTACTTTCCAAAATGGGATCATTTGGGTTATTTTTTTTGCTATCTGGGCATTCCATGGCTTCCGAAACTGTGATAGGGAGTGAGGAGTAAAATCACCTTTTTACGCACTTAGAAAGCCTGAAGGCGGTGATTGGTTTTTGGGGTCCCGTACGCGGATAGACTGTCAAAAAGTCTCACATATGTGGTATCCCTGTATTCAGAAGAATCAGCAGAATGTATTTTGGGGTGTAATTTCATGTATACCCATGGCATGTTCAAGCAACATATAATTTAGTGACAACTTTGTGAAAAAAATTTAAAAAAATTGTAATTTCCCCGAAAGTTGTAGCAAAATATAAAATAGCCATGGCATGTTCAAGCAACATATCATTTAGTGACAACTTTGTGAAAAAAAAAAAATGTAATTTCCCCGAAAGTTGTGGCAAAATATAAAATATTGCATGGACTCAACATGCCTCTAAGCAAATAGCTTGGGGTGCCTGCTTTCTGAAATAGGGTCATTTGGGGGGGGGGGGGGGTGCGCTATCTGGGCATTTAATGGCCTCCAAAACTGAGATAGGTAGTATGGGGTGAAGGCATACATTTCTGCCCTTAGGCTCCCAAAAAGTCTCACACATGGGGTATCCCCGTACTCAGCAGAAGCAGCAGAATGCATTTGGGGTGTAACTCCACATATAACCATGCCATGTGTGAGCAATATATAATTTCAGGGACAACTTTGTGTAATTTTCTCTTTTTTCATTTTTCAATCTTATGACAAAATAATAAAATATTCCATAGACTCAACATGCCTCTCAGCAAATTCCTTGGGGTGTCTGCTTTCCAAAATGGGTTTTGTTTTTTGCTATCCGGTCCTAAAGTTGGAAATCCTTCCGGGGCTGAAATGGTTAAATAGCAGAATGTTTCTCAATGTTGTTAGCCCATATAGGCTCAATGGAATAATAATATTAGTTAGTTATGAATCTTTCTTATAAATTTTCTCAGTTTGGTGTGAATAAGTCTTTGGGGTTTGAGATTTTATTTTTTACATTTTTTTTTGTATTTTTTGTATCTTCTTGCATTTATTTTATTCTTATGTTTAATTGCTTTTATATTTGATTTTTTTCTTGTTACTCTCTATATTAGGAAGTATGTTTCTATATTGTGCAATGGTAAATATGGGAGAGGTATAATGTATGAAATGATTGGAAGATTGGTGAAGGGATACACCTGTGTGTTCTCTTGGATGGCTTACACGTATTAGCCAATAAAAGTTGATCAGTATGTGGAACACTACACATGTAACTTTATGAAGGACGGAGTTCTTGTTCGAAACTGTGCAGTCATATTTGTATATGCATGAAGATTGAAATAAAATTATTTTGAACAGAAACTGAGTTGCATCTCCAATTTTTTGTTATTTTATATATATATATATATATATATATATTCTTTTTTTCTTTCCTGGAACCTCCTCATGTTAACCACAATGGGTCAGCTCCACCGCCTGGCCCCCTTTAGGACAACCTTTAATTTAGCCTATAAGAGGCACCCTCTCCCCTCATACCACGTTCGTTTTTTTGCCCTCGCTCTGGACAATCTTTTTTTTTTCCTCCCTTTTTTTGTTAAACCCTCCAGCCTCTCCAGGCCTGCCCAGGTTCTGAGCCTCTCCTGGGTTAGAAGACCCCCCATTAGGGTTGTAAATCTCCCTGAGTTGTGGGTGCCTTTGGTGCAGGGCTTTATTATGTCAGCTTGAGGCGTGTGCTTACTAAGAGATATGCTGGCTAAAAGCTAGTAAAGTTTGCTGTAGGCAGGATAACGCACTTGCATGTATGGACGGTCAGCGATGGGGGACTGGATCTAAGCTGGTAAGTGCCGTTCCAAATGGCATGGAGGTTGCCTGGAAGCCATGGCTGCATGTAAGTCGGCTTCACTCCCCTGGGTGACGTGGAACCATGTGATTGGAGGCTGTAGGACAGGCGGTGTCTCGCTGCTGAGGTTGTCGGGGCAACCCAGTGACGTCAGCCTCCCATTGGCCAGCTGCCTCTTCTTCTAGAGTCCGCCCATGACAGCTCAGAGTGAGCTTGTTTCCTATGCTGCTGCTGCACTGTTTCTCTCTCCCTCTGTTGTGTGGTAAGTGAGGGAGAGAGGGGAAACTGACAGGTAGATTAATTGAAGCTAATGGTCTGTTCCTTGTTTCCCCTCAAGTGCCCTCTGCTGGTTCCTAGCCACAACCCCTTATATGCGCTGAAGATTGGAGATGGAAAGGTAGGGATGGGAGATAATTTTTTAATCTTTTAAAATTTTTAAAAAATATATATATTTTTTTCTCTCAAACCAAAAAGAAAAAAGAGCGCTTATCTCTCTCTCTTTTGTCTTTTGACACAGAGCTGAAACCAAAGAGCGAGCTAATGGTTCACGGGATGGCAATAAAAAATCCGCCTTTAAGAAATACTCATCCCATGGAGGGTTGCGGCACCGCAAGGCTACGCAAAAGACCAAACACAGTGGTGAATGTTCAGCTTCACCATCTGTCCCAGACCAGGTTACGCCAGCCAAAACGAAGGTGAAGCAGGTCACAAAGCCATATACCGGGAGATTGATTTCCTCATCTTCAGAGGAAGAATCTGCTGAGAAGCTTTCTTGCTGGGCCTGTTTGAATCCAGCGTTGCCTGGAAAGCAACACGTTTGAAGGAAGCCTCTAGGGATTCTGTGTCAGAGGCACAGAAGGTAAAACAATACATCAAGATGGCAGTAAGAGACTGATTAAAAAGCGCATATAAGCAATCAGGACGCAAGGGTCATGCAATTTTCTCCTCTTCCAGTAATTCAGAGACAGAGGTGCCAAGAGGAGAAGGTTCGGACTACAGCAGTGACAGTGACTCATTGGAAAGCAGTCTGTCTAGCCACGTGTTTGATTTTTCCCTGGTTCCCTTCTTGGTAGAGGTGGTTAAAGAGGCAATGGGGTGGCAAGAGGAAGCAAAATCTCCTCCAAAAAAGTGAGAAAATATTATCCTGACCTTAAAAAGTCTGTACCTTCATTTCAACTCATCTTTGAGATTCAGGAGATCCTAGAAGAGGAGTGGTCAAAACCAGATAAGAAGGTCAACATTCATAACAGGGCTACAAAATTGTATCCTTTTAAGGAGGCTGATGCAGTTCTGTGGGATACCCTGCTTAAGGTTGATGCTTCCTTACAAAGGTTAGCCTGACACATAACTCTCCCTCTGGAAGATTCTGTGTCATTCAACGATCCAATGGACAGGAGGGTGGACACAGATGTAAAGAGAATGTACACAGTAGAGTAGCAGGATCAGCATGCAGGCCAGCAATAGCTTTGACATTCTTGGCGGCAGCACTGAAAGTGTGGGTGTCGGAGTGTGGGTCCCGAAGTCTGGGAGAGATGGGGGGGGGGGGTGTTTGCCCTCTATGGATCATTAACCATAGTTTGGATTGGACCATAGGTGGATTTTCTGGCGGAAGTGGCAATTGACCAAGTACAGTTAACTGCCAAGCTAATGGCCCATGCAGTCAAAGCCCGCAGGGCTTTATGGCAAAGGAAATGGCAAGCAGACAATAAACACAGTTTGTGCTCGGTTCCCTATGATGGGAAGCTTTTGTTTGGAAGCCCTTCGGAGGCCGCCATTCAGAGGGTTTCCAGGGGGGGAAATCGGGCCTAATTCCTCAGGAGAAGAAGAGGCAGCATCAGCCCTTTCGTCCATTTAGAAGACAGAAGGAGGGATTTAAGCAGGCCAGTGTATACAGGCCAGGACGGCCATTTTTTCATCAGTGGAGACCTAGCAATTTGAATTTTGCGAAGGCAACCAAAGTTAAGTCTGGTCAGGTGTCCAAACAGCCCGGCAAAGCCTTCTGAAGGTTTCTCTGCCCAGGCACCGCAGGTTGGAGCAAGATTGGCTCATTTTGTCGGAGCATGGGTGGCGCAGGTAAACGACTTATGGATTTTGAATATAGCAAGGAGAGGTTACCTCCTAGAGTTCTGCAAAACGCCACAGTTCGCATTCATAGAGACACGAATACTGAGATGTCCCCAAAAACACAGGTGTTTGCAAACATATATAAAAGAATTGTTGGAGCTTCAAACCATACAGCCAGTACCAAGGGCGGAACATACAGACCAGTGCTGGATTTGAAATTCCTCAACTCTTTTATAAGAATCCCTCCATTCAAAATGGAATCGCTCAACACTATTATATCGGTGGTAATAGAGGGCTATTGGAAGGCCTCCATCAATCTGGCTCATGCATATCTTCACGTTCCCGTGGATGTAAGACACCATCAGTTTCTAAGATTTGCCATAGGAGGGGCTCGCTACCAGTTCTGCTGCCTTCCGTTCGAACTATGTTCCCGCGCCCGAAATTTTTCAAAATTTCTATCTGCATCCGTAGCAGTGCTAAGACTTAAGGGCGTGAAGATTTTTCTCTATCTCGACAATGTCCTCCTGTTAGCAGAGGCAAGGGACGTGTTGGAGTCTCATGTAGCACAGGCGTGTGAAACATTGGAAGAATTTGGTTGGGTAGTCAACCAGGAGAAGGGCCAATTTCAGCCTAGTCAAGTGTTGGAATATTTGGGTTTACAATTCGACACAGCACAAGGAAGTGTTTTTCAACAGGTTCAGGACAAGACAAGATCAGTGATGGCCAGATCAGCTCTACCAGTGAGGGAATGCATGTGGTTCATAGGCCTTCTTTCAGCAACGATTCCAGTAGTTCCCTGGGTCAGATGGAGAAGAAAGATCTTTCAGTACAGTTTCCTTCGCCAGTGGGACTGTCTGTCTTTGACTCAACAGATTGTAGTTTCTCCAACTATGGTACAATCCTTGAGTTGGTGGACGAACACTCGGAATGTGAACAGAGGAATCTTACTATCCCTTCCAGATGCGGTAATTGTCACAACAGATGTCAGTCTCCTGGGCTGGGGAGCGCATTGTTTGGGCCATCAGGCTCAGGGCAGATGGAAAGAAAGGGGGCCTCAAAATTTGAACTGGCTGGAGCTAGATGCAGTCAGACGAGCCCTCCTGTCCTTTCAAGCCCACTTGCATGCAGTGAAGATCTTGTCAGACAACTGGACGACTGTGGCCTATCTGAGGCATCAGGGAGGAACTAGGAGTCTTCCCCTTCTGAAGATCGCTTGTCAAATATTACAGTGGGCGGAGAACAATGTGGCGTCTCTCACGGCTACATATCTCCCAGGAACATAGAATGTGTGGGGAGACCTCCTCAGTCGGAGATTATCAATCACAACGAATAGCAACTCCACCCAGCTTATTTGCGGAAGAAGTCGATGGACTTGATGGTGTCGAGCAAGAATGCTCAGCTTCCCCTGTACTACTCCCGGGTTCGGGACCCACAGGCCTTGGCTCGGGATGCTCTAATCAGACCATGACGCTTCTATCTTGTTTATGTCTTTCCACCACTCCCTCTGATTTTGAAGGTGTTAACACGGAGAATGTGGTTGGGACTTTATTGCAAGCCAGGAAGGTATCATCGAATGAGACTTACCATAGAATATGGAGAGTGCTCCTACCGATAGCGAAAGACAAAAGATAGAATCCACTGGCTCCTTCGGTGTCCAATATCTTGGAGTTTCTGGTCTGGAGAGCAGCCTGGTTTATAACTCCTTAAGGGTGCAAGTGCCTGCCATCATGGCGATGTCTAATCAACGGTGGGCTTTTAATCCCCTGGTCAACCCCTGAAGGTAGCACTGAAGACCAGACCTCTGATTAAGACTTACTTTCCCAAGTAGGATTTAACCCTTGTGTTAAAGGTTCTAATGAAACCTCCATTTGGTCCGGCTACATCATGCTCATTGTTCCACCTGACATTAAGAACAATATTTCTAACAGGCCTCGGCCAGTTGTGTGCTTTATCGGTGAAAGAACCCTATTGCCTAATATTGCAAGATAAAATAATCATAAGACCAGTGCCATCCTGTCTACCAAAAGTGTCCACAACATATCATTTGAATTGGGAATCGGTTCTCTTGGCCTTCCCAGAGCAAGAGAGTTACGACGAGTGGAGACAGCTGGATCTGGTTAACTCCCTCTCAATGTATTTTGGGCGAACAAGGTCCTTCAGAAAACAGGAAAACGTTTCATCTTCCCAAGTGGCCGTCGGGAAGGGTATGCCATTCCTCCCAGGATCTTGGTGGCTTGGATAATCAAGACAATCCAGATGGCATATAAAATCCACGGTCTCTCTCCTCCTACAAAAGTGAAGGCTCACTCGACAAGAGGTATAGCGGCTTCATGGGCAGCACGCGCAAAAGTATCGGCAGAAGTAGTTTGCAAGGCGACAAGCTGGTCGGCTACCAACACATTTATTTGCCATTATCGGGTGGATGTTACTCTACCTCCTTCTCAGACCTTTGACTCAACAGTCATAGCTGCAGCAGTTGCTCATTAAAATTTTGCCTTTAATGGCCTTTTTGCAGATAGATTCTGTGTGGTCTCGAGTTCTTTTCTCTTCTCTCCCTGTTCGGCAGTTTTTGTTAAATTATATCCCTTTGTGGCTGACATGAGGAGATTCCAGGAATAGGGAAAATTGTTATCCATACTTACAGTAATTTTCCTTTCCTGGATCCTCCTCATGTCAGCCAGCATTTCCCACCCATTAGCCTCTTATAGGCTAAATTAAAGGTTGTCCTAAAGGGGGCCAGGGGGCGGAGCTGACCCATTGTGGCTGACATGAGGAGGATCCAGGAAAGGAAAATTATGGTAAGTATGGATAACAATTTTCCTATATATATATATATATATATATATATATATATATATATATATATACAGTATCTCACAAAAGTGAGTACACCCCTCACATTCCTTCAGAGACTGGGCCGCAGAGCAGTATTCCAACATGATAATAACCCCAAGCACACCTCCAAGATGACCACTGCCTTTCTAAAGAAGTTGAGGGTAAAGGTGATGGACTGGCCAAGCATGTTTCCAGACCTAAAACCAATTGAGCATCTGTGGGACATCCTCAAATGGAAGGTGGAGGAACGCAAGGTATCTAACATCCACCAACTCAGTGATGTCATCATGGAGGAATAAAAGAGGATTCCAGTGGCAACCTGTGAAGCTCTGGTGAACTCCATGCCCAAGAGGATTAAGGCAGTTCTGGAAAATAATGGTGGCCACACAAAATATTGACACTTTGGGCCCAATTTGGACATTTTCACTTAGGGGTGTACTCGGTTTAGACATTAATGGCTGTGTGTTGAGTTATTTTGAGGGGACAGCAAATTTACACTATTATCCAAATTGTACACTCACTACTTTACATTGTAGCAAAGTGTAATTTCTTCAGTATTGTCACATTAAAAGATATAATAAAATATTTACAAAAATGTGAGGGGTGTACTTTTGTGAGATACCTTGTGTGTATGTATATATATATATATATATATATATATATATATAACTATACATTTTTTTTTTTTTACTTTAATTGATAGACAATTTTCATCAAATTATTGGGAACCCTAAAGAGTCAATGTGTAAAAAAGCATGTAAAACATAACACACTTAGAAGCATCAAACATTACGTACACACGTCAGTATACTATAAGAAGCAGAGTACCCCTGGACCCATTTCCTTCACTATTCCACTATTCACTCTGCTCACACTACATTCTATATAGAATAGAGCAGAATTTTGTTTTACTTTGTAACTCGATAAACTATCTCTTATGCTACTTATGTTTTTAATATACTTATTAAAAAAGGTTCCCAACTGTGATTTGTGTTCAGATAAAAAGTTAGATATATAGATAGAGAGATTATAAAAAATGAACAGCATACTAATATGTCATATTTATTCTGTAATCTATTTAATATCCCAACGATTACCAACATTATTACAGGGAGGACTCTTCAAAAAAAGTTATCGGAGCACTGTGTACTATTCAACCAGGACAGCCAAGGAAGGTCTGTTTTGATACTGAACTCTGTCTTTGAAGCTGCTATGGGTATCTGCCTCCAATGGATTATGGTAGGAGGGACTGATGTGCCGGTGCAGAGCACAGGAAAGGGAGATTTGGCAGGAAGCCTACATGAGCAGCAGAAGGGTTTTGCTGATAAACAGAAGCTACTGTTGTTGGTTGTATAAAGAATGTATTCTCTGAAAGGAACAGCAGGTGAGACTGCACGGGAAAAGAAAGCCTGAAGCCTTCTGTATCACACCAATAACACTGAAGGTAATGGTGAGCTCCACCAAGTGTATAAAGCTCTGTTGTCACTGGAAAGGCAGCTCGGTTGACAAGTGGTGCCTGCTGTTTTGCTTCTCCATGTTCTGTTGTGTCTTTGATCCAATACTGTTAAGCAAGAGACTCTCCTGGTTTCATACGGCCATAATATCCATGACATATGATAATGATGTTCCTGATGTGCCTGGGTTCGATTTGCAGGAATTTGCTGAACTGATCGAAAAGTTTGGGAATTGTGAATGATAATCCGAACCTTTTGAAGTCAATGGGAGATGAAACCTGAAAATCAATGATCTCCATTTTCAAGGCTAATAGGCAATAAGGCACGGGGAGCTGGGCACTGCCAGACAGGGAATCAATGCAAAATAAAAAAAGAAAAGATTAAAAAATAATAGTTAGTGGGGAGCATCTCTTTTTGTTAAGACTTGAAGTGGTTGTAAACCCTTACATATACCCAGTGAAGTGACTGGTCTCAGGCAATACCCAGGGATGAAACAAATCCTCCTATATAAATTGTACCTGTTTATCTGTGGTCTTCACTTCTCTACTGCCATTCACAGTCAAGAATTTAAAAAGCTTGTCTGAGATTTCAGAAAACAGGGCATAGAGAGCTGAAGTTACCCTCCCAGAGCTCAGTAAGGAGAGTTCTGAGAGCTAATCAGAGGGAATGGACACACTCCCCTCCTCACAGCACACAGAATAGAGAAGAGCCGGGCAATTCATTGGAGATCCCTCCCCTGTCATCAATTTTTATCTTGGTATCAGGAAAACTTGTCAGAAGTGATTCATGCTGATAGCAGAGGAATGAAGCAGCAGACAAGAGTGGCATTTAGTGCTCCTAATTGAGACAACTACACATTATAGAGGGATATGTTTTGTTCATATTTTATGTCTGAGGTTTACAACCATTTTAAAGGGCAACATTAACCCTTTCGCTGCTAGAACTGTTTTTGAACATTTTGAACACATTTTTGAACATTTTGCTACTATATAGTTCCCCATTAGCTATGCTCTCACCTTGATAGCAGGCAGTGGGCAGATTATTTAGCCAAGACCAGGCTGTCTATTGGCTAAGGATCCACCCATTGCCCATAGTCAATCACAAGGGGAATGAACCTGATGGAAAACTAATGTCTGTGAATGCCCATCAAGCTCCACCCGCAGGTACAATACTCCCTGCTGCTGCACTGTCTGTGTGACACTTGCAGTAGCGAGGAGGAAGCGCAGTTTCCCTGAGACTGGAGTGTCCATATGGACCATTGGCCTTAATGTGCCTTCACACGCTGTGTGTGCCCCAGATGCATGTACCTGTTTACAACAGATAAATTAATCTGTCAATGCACTGATGTGTTACATGGAGGCACATTGAAATTCTAGAGATTGTCTTAGGCACACTTTAATCACAACTGTTAAAATCTTCAAATAAAACCTTATAGTTACTGTATATTTTTATCAAAAGCCTTTACGAAAACCCCACAATCTATTCATATCATACAGAATATGCATCTACTGTATATCAACATTCCATGCTTAGTTTGTATGCTTAGTATTAGTTTGAAGTTTCAAACTGATGCCTTGTACTCTGATAGCCACTATATCACAGAAGGAAAACACATTCTATTGCATATTAAACTGTTTAATGAAGGTATAAAAGCCAGAACCCATACTTGATGAAAATCATTTCTCAAATTATTATTGAATATCAAATACATTCTACAGCTCTCTGTATACAAAGGTATACAAAGGAGCATGGGGGAGCTCATGACTAGGGATGAGCCGAACACCCCCCGGTTCGGTTTGCACCAGAACATGCGAACAGACAAAAAGTTCAGGGCGAATATCCGAACACCATTAAAGTCTATGGGACGCGAACATGAACAATCAAAAGCTCATTTTTTTCTTCCATTTAGTTTTTTTATTGATTTTCACAAGTATTACAAGAAACACTAAATGCGTACATATTGATCAACAGATATAAACAGATCTGTACCAGTACATTCACGTGCCACCGTTACAACTGTCTTTCAACATTGATTATCGTTACCTAGTCAAACTCTTTGGATTGTTGTCCAAGGAGACCAAGCTTTAGTGTATTTATTGAGTGTGTCATATTGTAGGGCTAAACAACATTCCAGGTCTTACTCAGATTCAATTGGATTTTAACATCAGAAATTTTGGGTGTCAGTGAGCCTCTCCATCTGCGCATTAAGAGTAACCTGGCAGCGAATAGTGTGTACATTACTATCAGTCTAAAAACATTAGGGAATGTTTTTATACCAATGCTGAGAGGAGCCAGTGCTGGAGACAGCTTAGTCAACACTCCTGTCATCTCTGCTATAAGGGAGAATATTTTTCTCCAGAAGGATTGTATGTGGGGACATTCCCATAGAATATGAAGTAATGATCCCGGTTGAGAACAGCCTCTCCAGCATTGATCATCCTCTAGGTTTGTGAACTTGCATAATTGTACAGGTGTAAGGTACCATCTATGGTGTATTTTTGTGTGATGTTTCACAGTAGTTACTGCATTTGGAGGAGATCTGGTTGTATCTAATGGCTGTTTGCTATTGGTAGCCCATGTAGACTGTTTTTAGATCTCTTTCCCATCTAATGTGTGTAGGTAACTTATGGAAGGTTAGCTTGTATTGGATGAGGTTATACAATAATGCTATCCCTTTTTCTTTTAGGGAGTCAGAAGACCAAAATGCCCAATCTTTACATGGTATTGAGATAAAAAGGACAGGGTTCCTTAGTAAATAAGATGTCATTTGTCTGTATGTGTGCATACCTTGAGTAGAAATACAGTATTTGTTTTTCAGTCCTGCAAAAGACAGGATTTGGCCATGTTCCATTAGTGATCCTAGTGGTTGCATTTTAATATGAGGCCAATGTTTGAGAGAGATTTCTGGAAGAAGAAATTTCAGCATTTCTATAGGAATGGGTATCCTTTGTATATCTGTTGAGGAGGTGGTGTTTAGGGAGAAACATTTCCAGGCTGTTAGGGCCACTGATATAGTGGGTTGGTTAGAGTTTTTGGGTTTATCGGAGAGTGATTGGGCTATAAGGAGTGTGCTCAGGTTTCCAACTGATACATGTTCTTGTTCGATGTAGCTCCATTGTTTTTTAAGAGACGTTGTGAACCAGTTTCTAAGTTGGTCTAGAATCACTGCTATGTAGTAGTCTTTCGTGTCTGAAGACTCATGCCTCCTATAGATTTATGTTTAATAGTTATTGCGTATGTATATCTTGGTTTACTGTCTCTCCACGCATGTTTTCTAATCATTAGCTTTAGGGAGTTAAAAAAGGAGGACTGATATGGGGAGGGCCTGAAATAAATATAGCAGTTTAGGGAGGATAATCATTTTAAAAGCCGCCGCTCTACCTGCCCAGGAAAGGTACTGTTTGCCTATTTGTTGGAGGTCTCTCTTACGTGTGTGTATAAAGAGCAAGTCATTTTTTGCAAATAAGCTTGAGGTGTTGGGTGTCAGCGATATGCCTAAATAGGGCATGGATTCAGAAATCCATTGGCAGTTGTGTTTAGCTATGAGGGATGCTTTAGTGGATGCTGGCACATTTACGCTTAATATGTTGGATTTGCCATCATTTACTTTGTAACATGAGCTACCATTAAAAGCTTTGAGTAAATCAATTACCCTGGTCAGGGAAAGATCCGGTTTTGATAGGGTTAAAATGATGTCATCTGCGAAGAGGCTTATTTTTAATTCTGTGTCTTTGATGTCTTGAATATCAGAGGAATTGCGATTTTATTAATGTGAAGATAAGAGGGGAGAGAGGGCAACCTTGCCTTGTACCGTTTGTAATGACAAACGGGTCTGAAAAGACTCCGTCTGTAAGAACTCGGGCAGTGGGGTTGGAATACAATGCGAGAATGGCTGAAAGAATATTACCTTGAAAGCCAAATTTCGATAGAGTCTGTTTCAGGTATCCCCAGTGGATCCTGTCAAAGGTTTTTTCTGCGTCTAAGGTCACAAAAAGGGACGCAATATTTTTTAGCTTTGCGTAATGTATGAGATTTATTATTTTCCTAGTGGCGTCTGGGGCTCGCCTTCCGTTTATGAAGCCGACCTGATCTTGATGTATGATGTTAGGCAAGATAGAGGCAAGTCTCTGGACCATTAGTTTAGCATATACTTTAAAGTCAGTGTTGAGTAGGGAGATAGGGCGAAAATTTGAAGGCGAAACCGGATCTTTCCCTGGGAGAGTGACCACATCAGCAGATAACATTTCACTTGGAAAAGTACCAGAGGACACAGCAGCATTAAACACCTTTTTCGTGTGTGGAACTAAGGTTTTGTTTAAACGTTTGCAATATTCGGCCGAGTAACTGACAGGTCCGGGGGCTTTGCCGTTGGGAAGAGAGGTTATTGTTTTAATTATTTCTTCTTCAGATATTGGGGCATTTAAGGCTTCTAGTTGGTTCGGGGATATTTTGGGGAGATCCACTGAGTCCAGGAATTCTAAAATCCCAAATTCTGTGGGTGGAGTGATTGAGGGGTCATTTTTTAGATCATATAGGTCGCTATAGTATGAGCGGAAAGCGTTCGCTATGTCTTTTGGGTGGTACAGCTTTTCCTTTGTGCTAGGGTGCAAGATATATGGGATCTTTTGTTTGACTCTTTTTTCTTTTTTTTTTTTCTCGTTTAAGAGTTTTATTGAAATTTCAGAAAGGTTACAAAAGGAGGATGCAAATGCAAACAGTAAAAACAATATTTTGTTAAGCGTAGTCTGAGTACATAACAAAGAGAGCATAAAGACAGCCGGGTACATATGATTAAGCCGTGGAGGGTTTTAGAGCCTGCGTGGGACAAGCTACGTCTGACAAGAACCGGTGTAAGAAGGCCGGCGTGGAGGACAGCCCATCCAGGCACCCCTGAAGGGAGCACACTGTGCCTGGAGAAGCGTCCCGTATCAAGGGTCACCACGCAAGGCTCGGCAATACCCTTATAAAACTAAACCCGGGTACAACGTGACTTAGCTATTGGTTAAATGAGGTTTAATAGGCCTGTCCGCGGTGTTTGAGGATACATATGAGAGCTGAGAGTTAGCAAATAAAAAGGAGAAGGATAGGCGAGGTAGGGAGGAACGGGAAAGAAAGGGATAGATAGAAAAAAGGAAGTAGGGAGATAGAGAGGAGAAAAGAGGTTCGCCTGATGGGACTGGACCCCCATCCCGCTCAACAGCTGGAAATTCGGGAGGCCGGCAGGGCTATGAGAAATCAAGTATCACCATGGACGGAGGGTCTCTAGGTCGAATGAGGGCGGGAGGAAATGTGTTATCCAGGGAGACGACTCTTTTTTCTTTTATCTGTTTTGCTAACACTTTGCCAGCCTTATTGCCCACCACGTAGAATGTTGCTTGCCATTTTGATACATTTTTGGCGTATTTGGCATTAAGGAATGTTCTAAGAGCGTTTTTTTCCGCAAAGAGTTTGTCGCTAGTCGTCTGTGTTGGATTTTTCCTGTTTGATTGTTCTAGGGTTTTGTTATTGGAGAGGAGTTCATTAAGCTGCTGCGTCCTCCAGCGTTTGGCTAGGGAATTAATTTTAATTAAAATACCATAGGCATATGCTTTGTGGGCTGTCCATACTATGGTAGGGTTGCTATCTGGAGTAGCATTGAGTTCAAAATAGTCTTTCAGGCTATTGTCAATATTAGCAGTGTTTTGCGCGATGGACATCAAGTGGGTGTCATTTTTCCAATGGAAGTTTTAGATGTGGCTTGATTTGTCACTTAAGTCCAGAGATATAGGAGCATGGTCCGACCATGTGATGGTATGAATTTCTGTGGCAATGGAGTCTTGTAACAATTGACTCTCTCCTAGGAATAAGTCTATCCTTGTATAAGTGCAATGTGGCTTGGAAAAGAAAGTAAAATCTTTCTCCGAGGAATGTTGGCATCTCCAGATATCAAATATGTCGTTCTTATGTAGGAAGTGTAGCATGTCAGATTTCCTGGGCTTTTTTGGCGTTGGCGCTTTAATATCCATAGAAGCGTCTGGTGCCAGATTAAAGTCCCCACAGAATATTGTGCATCCCTGTTTGAGGCTGTTAATTTTCTTCCATACTTTGCGTATAAAACACATTTGTCCTGTGTTTGGCGCATAAATGTTAGCGATTGTGTATGTGGCATTGTTGATTTCACATATCAGGATGTGGTATCTTCCTTGAGGGTTTGAGATTGATGCAATCAGTTTAAAAGTCACTGAGTCTTGGTCTGATGGCTGTGAGAACTCCCTTAGTTTTGTTTGGAGAGTTAGCGAAAAAAATGTTCGAGAAATTTTGGTGGGTTATGGTGGGCGCTTTCCCCTAGCAAAGGTGCGTTTCTTGGACGCATAAAATATCGCATTTGAGCCTGCGTGCTTCTGTCCATAGGAGGTGCCTTTTGCTTGGGTAGTTCAAACCCTTTACATTTAGGGAGGAGAACCTTATAGGCATCTTTACTATGCAGGTAATTCTACAACTGATTTGGTGTATGCCTTGAGTTGTGCAGTTGTTTCAGAAGGATGTAATGGAGGTGAATATATATTGGAGAGACTTATGGTTTGACGTTTGAGCCCCAAAGATGTCCATGACAGTCCAAGCCTGCTGGAAAGGCTGTTGTTCTTGTAAGCTTGGGTTCTATGTTGATAAGCAGTTTGTACTGTATTGAAACAGACAAACAAATGAACAAAACGACAAGGAACCGTTTTTAGAGTTTCCTTAAGAACGTGCAAACATAAAGAGATCAACAGAGATAATTGAAAAGAGAAGTGTAAAACTTCATGAGCGGCAACTATTGGGGGTAAAGGTGGACAAGCCTGGCACAAGCAGCTGATCCAGGGCTTATCTGTGTGCCTTGTGTGTTTGAGTGGAATCAAGTGGTCATGTCATCTGGAGGGTCAAAGTCCTCCCATTCTCTGTTTTGTTGGTGGTGACGGTGACGATTCTGTTAACGCTGTTCTATTGGCTCAACGATGTTCCATTGGCGCAGTAAGGTCAGGCCCTCATCCAGTGTGCGAAGGGAGTATGATCTATTCTCCTTTGTAACTATCAATATGACTGGGTGACCCCATTTATATTGAATCTGGTGATTACGAAGGGGTTTTGTGATAGTGGAGAGATTTTTTGCATTGCGTCATGGTGTATTTTGATATTTTGATAATTTCTGCATAGAATGATAGGTTGTTGTTGATTTGTGGATAAGCGTCTGGGTTTCTTGTGGCACGCAACAGGTTCTCTTTTACGTGGTAGAAATGGATGCAGACAATGGTGTCCCTCGGTATGGAGTCTGAAAGGTGTGGAGGTTTTGGTAGCCGATGGATCCGGGCAACAATCAGCTCTCCTGGAGGCGTTCCAGGCAAGAAAGTTGCCATCAATTGGGTGAAGTAGTCCTTCAGGGTGGGTTGTTGAATGGATACAGTTATGCCACATATTTTTAAATTGTTCCTTCTGGAACGGTCTTCTAGGTCTGCTATTTTCGCCTTCATCCATTCAATATCTTCTGACTCATAATTTTGCGCATCCACCAGTTCGTTGAAGGAGGTAGTGACTTCCCCCATATTGTTTTCTATATTGGTAACCCTGTCTCCAAGGTGGGACACTTCAGAAGTAAAATGCTGTAGTATATTAGTGATATCTGAGTGTATTGAACTCTGGAGTGTCATTAACATATCTCTCAATGTAGTGTCGAGCACAGGCTGGTTGGAGGTAGGGTATTCAGCTATAGAGTTGGATAAGGCTATCTGTGCATTAAGAGGTTTTGGCAAAGAGTTCACCTCATTCTGTAGTTCTATCTCCGGGGTCAATTCCAGCTTGGATTTGGCTGGACTGGATGAGGGTGTTGAGGATGCCGAGCGAATTTCAGAGGTGTGTTACCCCCCGTTTTCTCTCCTGTGTACTGAGCCACTTCTTTGTAATTGTCCAATGTTGACATCTGTTGGCACAACATGACCACTAGCACCACCATGGAATGATTGTCGGCCCGGTGTCAGAAAAAACTCTAAGTTTACATGGAGCCGACCGCTCCTGTCTTCGTTTTGACATCTTTTGATCGTTGGTGAGTTATTTTGTTATTGTTTTGAATTAGGGGCAGCTGATTCTGTCGTCGCTTTCACCCTGGATCTCCGCTATAGGCGGGATTGGTTTCAGCAGACAAGCATATCGGATGTCGTCTGGCCCTGCCCTGGGTTAAGGAGCATTAATTTGTCTGAGCCGGATAAGGATCTAAGGGAGTTTGTGGTTCTGGACGATAATTTGTTACTTTCCAGATGTATCATCCAGGGAATGATGTGGCTATAGAGGCAGCTGGAGTAGAGGGATAGTGGCTGCTAGGTTGGATGTACAAATATAGTCACCGTACGTAGGCCCTTAGGTTCACAGTTCAGTCAGAGATAAAAGCAGTTACACCTGGGCTGCACTGTCTCAGGTACCAAGCTGGAACTAATTTGTTGTGTGGGCTCTAGGCACATCTGGGTGTACCAAGATGGTCGCTGGTCTCAGATTTCACAGTTCCCATTTACTTTTCCAGGGCCCTTGCCAGAGCATACCTTTTATTTTTAGGTCTCCTGGGGGTAGCTAGTGGGGGCTTAGTAGTTGTCCCCACATTTCAGGTCCTTGGATGGTCTGTACTACTGGTCTCAGACTTTCAAAATGGTGGCCGCTTTAGGTCTCAGTAGGCCTCAGATTAAGCTTCGGGCTTATTTAGGTTAGAGGTCCCAGTTTTGATGGTGGAGGACCCAGATAAAGAGGGAGAGCCCCTGGGTATCTGGATCAGATTACCCCTGAAGTGGATGGCAGCTATGTAGGAATCTAAAGCAATGTTGGCCTAGGCAGAGTGAACCGCACAGAGCCACGGCCTAGATTTCTTCACGGCCCAGGGACAGATCCGCCCAATATTGGAGTCAGGATGTGGCCAGGGGTATGGGGAAGAGGTCTAGCAGGGTATCGGTGCTCAACCGGTCCAATGGCTCGCAGATTCCCCTGGATTGTATGGAGACGGCCCAAGCAGATGAGACCGCGCGGAGCATTGGCTTAAATTTCTCTTCGGTCCGACGTCCGATGCTGGTGGAGGGACGTAGCCTGGGGTGTGGGGGAAATATTTAGCAGGGTGCCAGTGCTGCCCCGGTCCGATGGCTTGCGGTCTGGCGTGGACGCCCGGAGCTTTTACTAGGCCCCAAGATGGCGGCAGCGGCCACAAGTGTGTGTGAGGGAGCCGGACCAGAGGATGTACAGCCTCGGGTACGTTGCAGATTCCCCCAATATGTGGCTGAGTTAGGGGATTCTACTGGGGGTGCCGATGTCACTCACCCAGCTCCAGGTCCTGAGGATGGAGGCTGATTGTGATCGGGGACCGGCGTCCGCCGGCCGCACTTTCCTCAGTTCTTCCACGCAGGGCTGGGAGTTTTTTCTCTCCTGGTTAGTCTCACTGCTGCTGACAGGTTACTGTACACTACTGAGAAGGAGTAGGCTAGGATCCTTCGCTTGGATGGCAGAATGGGAGCTTTCTGCTCTCAGGCCGAATGGAGCTGAACAGTTAAGCGGCCATCTCCGTCTGCAGCAGGCCACGCCCCCAAAAGTGCTCATTTTAAAGGCTTATATGCAATGTTATTGCCCTAAAAAGTGTATGGGGACCTGGGTCCTGCCCTAGGGGACATGTTTCAATGAAAAAAAAAAAATTACATCAATCTTTTTTTCAGGAGCAGTGATTTTAATAATGCTTAAAGTAAAAAAAAAAATAAAAATTCCTTTAAATATTGTGCCTGGGGAGTGTCCTTAGTCTGTGTGTAAAAGGGCACATCTCTGTGAGGTGTAGAACATAGCCAGAGCAAAATGACATTTCCATAGGAAAAATTGCCATTTAAAATCGTGCCTGTACCCAAAAAATCGCTGAAAAAAAGTGCGTGCAGTCCCCCCCCAGTCCAAACCAGGCTCTTTGGGTCTGGTTTGGATATTAAGGGCAACCCCATGCCAAATTAAAAAAAAGATTGACCTGGGGGTCCCCCTAAAATCCAAACCAGGACCTTATCCGAGCATGCAGCCCTGGCCGGTTAGGATGGGGGGGGGGGCGAGCGAGCGCTTCCCCTGAACTGTACCAGGCTCCATGCCCTCAACATCGGGTGTATGGGTGCTTAGGGGAAGGGGGGTGCCTCAAAGCACCTTGTCCCCATGTTGATAGGGACAAAAGCCTCTTCCCCACAAGCCTGGCTGGTGCTTGTGGAGGTCTGCGGGTGGAGGGGCTTATCAGAATCTGGAAGCCCCCTTTAATAAGAGGGTCACCAGATCCCGCCCCCCCCATGTGAATAGGTTTGGGGTACCCATTCACCAAAAAAGGAGTGTAGTGGGAAAAAAAAACAATAGGCAGATTTTGACAAGTCTTTTATTTTGTAAAATAGCTCTTTCTTCTTTCTTCCTCCATCTTCTCCTGGCCCGGTCCTTCTTCTGGTCTTCTTCTTTTAAAATGTCAAAAACAGTCAGCGCAAATGTTTTTTTTTGAGACAAAATAGTATAAGCCAGCTGAACACTAGGGAGAAATCACGAGCTCCAAATGAGTACATAAACAAATAAAAAGTGCAGCACTATTAAATCATTGGTAAATAGTCCTTATCAATGTTCATATCCAATCTGCATCCACATAATACAGCATGGAGCCAAAAGGAAAGTTCAAAGAGCGTGCAGATGTGTGGATGATAAAGATCCCAGATAAGCACCAGAGTGCTCCCCTCCACCGAGTGGTAAGATTACATGCTCACCTCCATGTCAGACCCCTGGGTTAGCAGCTGGTCAGACGCGCTGTAGAGAGTAAATCTCAATGGGACAAACTACTCCAGGTCTCCGCTCCTCTTAATGCATCCCCAGAAGGCATACACCTCTCAGCCACCCCGCTCCCAAATAGCCGACCAGTATGCAAAAAAAGGGGGTAAAAACATTTAAGAGCACTCCGTAAAATAAATGAAAATATTTATTGGAAGATTATTGCACTCACATGTAAACGGCAGAGAAACAGCAACAGCAATCTGACCGAGCGGGAAGCTCCGGTCTCCATGAGCAGTGCAGGGTGACGCTCGTCCAGTCTCCTCCCCACCGTACGCGTTACATCATTGCATGACTTCTTCAGTGGGGCAGGGCCTAGACAAAGTCACCCAAAACCTTAAATAGATGCAATACATCCATAGAGAACAATAACAGCCAGAAATTAAGACATCTACTGGAAGGAGCCACAAACTGCAGTCTCCCAAAAATTAGCAGAATGAACCGCCATGCTCTCCACTACTGCATTCCGGCCCCTGCGTGTCTTCCCAAATGTGCAGTCTTCATGATGATAGTTCTTTTAAAAGAAGGGGCGGGGCCACCCATGACGTAAATGGGTTATCCACCCCCTCTGGCATCAAAAGACGGCAGAAGGGGGTGGGTTCACTCAGTTATGTCACTGGTGGCCCCACCCTTTATTATAAAAGTACTGTCATTGTGAAGACTGCCCATTCGGCAAGATGCACAGGGGCCGGACTGCAGCAGCAAAGAGAGCGGCAGCAGGGAAAGAAGATGAAGATGAAGATTGAAGATTGAAGACGAAGAGAGGAAGCAAGAAGACTAAAAGAAGAAGAAGAAGACCAGAAGAAGGACCAGGCCAGGAGAAAATGGGGGAAGAAAGAAGAAAGAGCTATTTTACAAAGTAAAGGACTTGTCAAAAACCGCCTATTGTTTTTTTTTACACTACACTCCTTTTTTGGTGAATGGGTAGGGGTACAATGTACCCCAAATCTATTCACATATGGGGGGGTTGTGATCTGGGGACCCCCTTATTAAAGGGGACTTCCAGATTCTGATAAGCCCCCTGCCTGCAGACTCCCACAACCACCGGCCAGGGTTTTGGGGATGAGGCCCATTTCCCTTATCAACATGGGAACAAGGTGCTTTGAGGGAAACCGCAAAGCATCTTCCCCATGTTGAGGGCATGTGGTCTGGAATGGTTCGGTGGGGGGATGCCTGCTTATCCCCACCCTCTGCAGGGCCTGGTGTGGATATTGGGGGGAACCGCACGTCATTTTTGTTTTAATTGTGGCACAGGGTTCCCCTTAAATTCCACACCAGACCCGAAGGGCGGCAATATACCAAAAATCACTGAAAAAAGTGCGTGCCCCCCCCCCCCCAGTCCAAACCAGGCTCTTTGGGTCTGGTTTGGATATTAAGGGGAACCACGTGCCAAATTTAAAAAAAAATTGATGCGGGGTCCCCCTAAAATCCAAACCAGACCTTTATCCAAGCATGTAGCCCTGGCCAGTTAGGATGGGGGGGATGAGTGAGACCCCCCCTCCTTAACCATACCAGGCTTCATGCCCTCAACATGGGGAGTATGGGTGTTTTGGGGGAGGGGGGCTCT
>BLSH010462559.1:445988-450988 GCA_018402905.1 Glandirana rugosa | reverse complement strand
ATTTTTAACAGTTTTTTTTCAAGCTAGCTATCTAAACTGCCTGTATACAGGAACCTACGCTCTCTCTCTACAAGCAACGCCGACACACTACATAGAGCCGTTGTACGAGCAGCTTTATATAGTATGGGGCGTGGATTGAGACTGCTGTGCAGTGATTGGCTAAAGGCATCCTGCCTTTAGCCAATCAAAGCTCTCACAGCAGGCTGCCCGCTGATTGGCCAAAGCATGCCATTTTAAAACATTATGGGGAGCGCAACGTTGCCGCGAACGCCCCATAATGTTCGGCTCACGCCGAACAAACAAACAGCTGCTGTTCGGGTCGGACGTATGTTCGACCCGAACATGAACCGCATCCCTACTCATGACCATAATGAGGGTGGTAGTGACACAGACACAGGTAGATAAAGCACATGGACCAGATAGCATCCATCCATGGATCCTAAAAGAATTGAGCTCTGTCATTTCAAAGCCATTGTATCTAATTTTGAGGGGGCGTGGTGTGCAAGCTCGAAGATGGCCGGTTAGGCACAGAGCTCCGTCAGACCGCCTAGGAGAACGACATAACACCAGAGCCTACAGCAGCCAAGATCCACAGCTGAACTCCCAGAGCACCAGCGAACACACCGAGGATGCGGAGGAGGAGAAAGGACCAGCTACCACAGCTCGGCAAGCTACTAGGCTTCTTCTCCTTGGCCGCGAGGCCAAGGCAAAATAGCGCCGCTCCGTTTGGACACACTAGGCCGCAGCCACGGCCTCTCCTCACCAGCAGACCAGAATCGGACCGCAGCAGCAATACAGCAGATTCTCCTCCCCTGCCTCCTCTCCCACCACCAGAAGCCCAGCCAAGACTAAGCAGTGGACGGCTTCCCCACATGTCGACATAATACAGCAGGACATGGAGGTGAGTGGGCCTAGCGCCAGCACAGAGCCTGTACTAGCAGCCCCTCCGGATCCCTTTGAAGGCTTTACCACTACAGGCCAGGCTGTTTCTGATACAGTTCTTAAAGACATGCTCATGTCCCTATGTTCCTCCCTACACCAGGACATTATCCACACAGCGCAGAAGTGCCAGCAAGAGGTGCAGGAAGTAGGGGACAGAGTAGATCAAATAGAACATTCTATGGCAGGAGTAGGCAACCTGAGGCCCTCCAGCTGTTGTGGAACTATATCTCCCATGAGGCATTTCAGGGCTGGCAGTTACAATTACTCCCAAAGGCATGATGGGACTTGTAGTTCTGCAAAAGCTAGAGGGCCGCAGGTTGCCTACCCCTGGTCTATGGGCTCATACGTTGACTCTTTTAACAACATGGTGGACGCACATAACACTCACAGTGAAGATTTCTCCTGGGTTAAAGATAAACTTGCCGATTTAGAAGATTGTTCCAGAAGGAACAACTTAAAAATTAGAGGCATACCGGAGACTGTTCCGCCAGCAAAACTACTTAACTTTGCCCAGGAAATGTTTTCTTCCATTGCTCCCAATCTCACCACCTTGGAGTTAACCATAGACAGAATACATAGGGTACCTAAGCCCTCTTTTCTTGCTGATGAAGTGCCCAGAGATGTTCTGCTTAGACTCCACTTTTACTGAGCAAAAGAGCTGCTCTTGGAATCGTTCCGAAAGATAGACCAGCGCCCAGCACAATTTGCCTCCATGCAGCTGCTCCCAGACCTCTCAAGGCATACCCTCCAATGCTGCTGCAATCTGGCCACCATAACAAAAGCCCTCCGGAACCACCAGGTCCCAGCTACTCTCTCGGCCACCTACAATGGCAACACTACCCAGATGTCCACTCTGGAAGAAGTGCTGACAATCCTTCACCAATGGGGCATTCTGCCAGACCCCCCGCAATCCATGACCCACAACAGCAATGCTCATACTCTCCACCAGGAATGGCAGATTGTGTCCCATAAGAGAAGCCAGAAAAAAAACCTGCAAACACAGGCTCCTGCATAACTAAACCTCCCTTGTGATCCATCTCTCCCTGGCCCTGGTAACATATGGATACATATCCCTTCCCCTCCTAGCGAAAAACACACTTGTTCACAAATCCATCAAGGATTTCCTTTTTACCAAACTGACTTTTCTCCTTTCCTTTTTGTTCCCAGTTTAATATGTTTTGTTACAGTCCATTCTGTTATGGTGCAGAGACGAACAGCAGAGCCTACTCCGGACTTTCCACTGAGGACCCCACAGAACTTCAAGAGCCTCCCAGGATTCCCTATTACTACTCTCAAGACCAGCATCCGATACCAAGACATGAGAGTAAATGGATTACCTACTGCCTCCCTCCCTACCTTTCTCCCACAATGAGTAAAACTACCAAGACCACACACACCTTGCTCACACACCCATCATGACATTTACCTGCCTATTCTTAAACCCAAATGGTCTTAACCATCCAGCCAAATGCCATTCGATGTGGAGAGAGGCCCTTAAGAGACAAGCTGACATCCTGTGCATCCAGGAAACCCACTTCCTGGCATCCAACGTTCCCTACTGTGCCCACAAGCAATACCCTCACGTCTTTCTCTCCAATGCTCCTCACAAGAAAAGGAAAGGAGTACTCTTGGCTATAAGGGACACGATAACCTTCCAATTGAAAGACTCCTTAATAGACCAAGAGGAAAGATACATAATTGTCTCTTGTGACATTAACTCGCAGCCGTTTACCTTAGCGGCAATATATGCCCCCAAAACCCGCCAACTGCGATTCCTACGCAGGCTCTTGACTAAAATCAACAAAATTAAATATGGAAACCTCCTACTTTGTGGAGACTTTAATATAACCCCTGACCCAAATTAGACATGTGCAATTCGTTTAGTTCCGAATCGAAATTCGGACAAATTTTTAAAAATTTGGAATTCGGATGCATCTGAATTTCCGAATTACAATAGTAACAATTTTGAACGAATCCGAAAAATTTTGATTCGAAAAATTTGATTTGAGTCGAATTCTAAACGAATTCAAAATAGTTGAGTCAAAAAGGTTGAATAAAATTCGAAAACAAATCGAAATAAAAATCAGAACTAATTATAAAAAAAGATTTTCTAAAAGAGAATATAAAATATAAGTAATATAATAAAAAAAGAATAGTAAAAGATAGAATAGAGAAGAATATAATTATATTAAAATAGAATATAAACAATTAACCATGTTCTGAAATTCGAATTTCGAATAGTATAAATTTGAATGAGATTGAAAAAAAATCCAAAACAAAGAAAAACAAAAGAAAAGAATATAATAGAAAATAAGAGAATAGAATAGAAAATAAATAAAATATAAAATAAATAGAAAACACAGTCTTACGAAATTCGAATTTCCAATAGAATGACTTCAAATTTGAATTTCAATAGAAAAGTTTAAAATAGAAGAGAAAATGAATAATAGACTAGAAAAAACTAGGGAAATACAAATAAAGAGAATAAAAAAACAATAGAAAACAAAAGAATAGAAAAACAATAGAACAGAATGGAATTATATCTATCTATAGTATTTATACATACATTTTTCGAAATTCAAATTTCAAAAACAGCATGAATTCCAATTTAGAATAGAATGAATTTGAATAGAAAAGATTATAATAGAAAAGGAAATAAGAGAAAAGAATAGAATAGAAAATAAGAGAATAAGATAGAAAAGTATAGAAAAATAATAGAACAGAACTTATATATATATATATATATATATTCAGTCCATTCGAAATTCAAATTCATTGTATTCGAAATTCGAATTTCGGAAAATTGATATATATTCGGATTTCCAATAGAATGGCTTCAAATTCGAATTTCAATAGAACAGTTTAGAATAGAAGAGAAAAGAAAAAATAGACTAGAAAAAACTAGGGAAATAAAAATAAAGAGAATAAAAAACAATAGAATACAGTAGAAAACAATAGACTAGAAAAACAATAGAACAGAATGGAATTATATTTATCTATAGTATTTATACATCAATTTTCCGAAATTCAATTTTAAAAACAGCATGAATTCCAATTTCAAATCGAATGAATTTGAATAGAAAAGATTATAAAAGAATAGAAAATAAGAAAATAAGAACAGAACAGAAAAATAATAGAACACAACTTAAATATATATTCAGTCTATTCGAAATTCAAATTTCGGAAGATTGTTATAGTATATATATATATATAGTTTTTTTTATTTTATTCTCTTTATTTTCATTTCCCTAGTTTTTTTAATTTGTAATATTTATTTTCTCTTCCATTCTAAACTTTTCTATTGAAATTCGATTTCGGGAAATCGATATATATATACAGGGATGGTGGAAACCCCTCATAAGGGGCACAGCAGGTGTACAGACCCAGGAACTCAGCACAGGGATGGTGGAAACCCCTCATAATGGGCACAGCGGGTGTACAGACCCAGGAACACAGAGTCAGCACAGGGATGGTGGAAACCCCTCATAAGGGGCACAGCAGGTGTACAGACACAGGAACTCAGCACAGGGATGGTGGGAACTCCTCATAATGAGCACAGCAGGTGTACAGACCCAGGAACACAAAGTCAGCACAGAGATGGTGGAAACCCCTCATAAGGGGCACACTGGGTGTACAGACCCAGGAACTTAGCACAGGGACGGTGGGAACCCCTCATAATGGGCACAGCGGGTGTACATACCCAGGAACTCAGCACAGGGATGGTGGGAACCCCCCATAATGGGCACAGTGGGTGTACAGACCCAGGAACTCAGAGTAAGCACAGGGATGGTGGAAACCCCTCATAAGGGGCACAGCGGGTGTACAGACCCAGGAACTCAGCACAGTGATGGTGGGAACCCCTCATAATTGGCACAACGGGTGTACAGACCCAGGAACTCAGCCCAGGGATGGTGGGAACCCCTCATAATTGGCACAGTGGGTGTACAAACCCGGGAACTCAGCACAGGGATGATGGGAACCCCTCATAATGGGCACAACATGTGGGTGACACGGTTAATACTCCCCAAGGGTGGTAGGGACCCGACTCAAGGACCCAG
>BLSH010462559.1:413962-428367 GCA_018402905.1 Glandirana rugosa | reverse complement strand
TCAACTTCTGGGTCTCCAAATTGGCCACATGGCCTGAGCTTGCCCTTTATGCCTTGGAGGTGCTGGCCTGCCCTGCAGCCAGTGTATTGTCGGAACGTGTGTTTAGCATGGCAGGGGGCGTTATCACAGACAAGCGGAGCCATTTGTCCACATCCAACGTGGACAAGTTAACCTTTATTAAAATGAACCAGGCATGGATCCCACAAGACTTGTCTGTACCTTGTGCAGAATAAACATTTAGACCGGACTCACACAGCCATTCATATACTTATTTTTTTGAATAGGCCTCAATATTTTGGGGGCTACCCCAATTATAAACAAACAAAAAAAAAATACCATGTTGGCTACCTCCTCCTACTCCTCTACCACCGCCACTTCCACCTACACTGCCACGGTCACGGCCTAGTCAACCTCTAGGCTCCTACTCCACATCCACCCCCTTCCCATTTTTTATTTGATTTTAATTAAGTCTCCCTATTCCCATTTTTTTGTAGGGCACTTGCCCTGCCCTTACCCCCCATTTTACTTCCTTTTGCAGTCCTCTAGCACTTGCCAGGACATTGTTACAGCCATTTTTGTACCTAAAAGTTCGGGTCCCCATTGATTTCAGTGGGGTTCGGAGTCCGTGCGAACGTTCGGGTTCTGTCTGGACCCGAACCCGGACTTTGTCCCGAAGTTCGGCCGGACCAGCAGAACCCGAACTTCCAGAGGTTCGCTCAACTCTAATCTGGAACTTTTTGATCTATGATCCTCTAAGGGGTAAAGGCATCTCACAAGTATATAATACTCTCCAAAACAAAACTCTTCTCCAAAAAAAACCCTTTATTCAAAAAATGGGAAAAAGACCTTGGCAAGACATATTCTCTCAGAGACTGGCACTCAGCCTTCCTCTCAACCCTTAAACACTCAAAATGCACCGCGCACTGGGAAATGCAACTTAAGATAAGACATAGATGGCACTACACCCCATATAAACTCTCTAAAATCTTCCCACTTCGCTCCCCAAAGTGCTGGCGAGACTGCAGGCAAGTAGGGACCCTGATACATGTCCTCTGGGAATGCCCAAGCCTCTCCAGCTTCTGGAGGCAAATCTTCCATCTAAGCTCTTCCACCACTGGGATAATCACTCCTCCTGACCCTGGCTTAGCACTGTTAAACCTGGAGATAGCCTCATACCCCATACTCTATAGACCCATGGCCACCCATATACTCCTTGCGGCCCGCAACACAATCCTCAGAAAGTGGTAATCCCTGGAAACACCAAGCTTGTCTGAAACTATCCAACAAGTAAATTTAAACTACTCCTACAAAAGGCTATTAGCCATCAACTCTCTGTCGAGAGTAAAATTTGACCATAACTGGTCATCCTGGGTCTCAAGCAACAGTCTCACTGTCTGACCACATATTTAAACACTTCTTTAGTATCACTCCCCCTAGGCTCCATAAGCTCTGTACCTCCTATGGACTGCTTTCCCTCCCTTCCCTTATGTTACAGTACCTTGCTCTAAAATGTGAAAACAACTTCCCTCCTCACTCACCAGTCAAACTCAACCAAGTCTTATCTGCCCATCCCTGATGTACTTCAAGACATGGACAAGGCACAAGTTCTCCCATTTCCCCTTGTTGTAATGTACTGTTTGTTAAAATGAACTCTGCCTCAATTATATTGGAATAAGGAGATGGAGGGTGCTGTCTCCCCCCTGGGCACAGTATACTCCCAGGCGGGGTGCCCGAGGGTGGTAGACAGTACCCTTTGCCTCACTCCTGCCTTACAGAGTTTTCAATACTGTTATAATGTTCAAGTATGCTTATTTCTTACATGTACTAGGTTTAGAATGAACTGCTCTTCAACTGTAGAATCTATGTTCTTCAACATTAACTGTAACCTCTCCTGTGTGAATTGTTGAAGACCTCAATAAAAAATTATTGAAATATAATTTTTAGGGACTCCTTAATGACTGGAATAGTACCACTGGATTGGAGTAGGGCCAATGTAGTTCCCATATTTAAAAAGGGATCAAAGTCTTTACCAAGTAACTATAGACCTGTTAGTTTAACTTCTATTGCTGAGAAGATACTGGAGAGTTTAATAAAAGACCACATAGATGAGTTCTTGTTGGAACAAAATGTTTTAAGCAACAGACAGCATGGATTCATGAAAGACAGAAGTTGTCAAACAAACCTGATTTCTTTTTATGAGGAGGTAAGAAAAAACTTGGACAGAGGGGTGGCTGTGGATGTGGTATACTTGGTTTTTAAAAAAGCGTTTGACACAGTTCCCCACACACAGCTAACGTGTAAGGTAAAGTCTACAGGCTTGGAAAGATCAGTTTGTAAATAAATAGAAAACTGGCTAAAAGACCAAATTTAAAGAGTAATGGTTAATAGAGTTGAGCGAACACCTGGATGTTCGGGTTCGGTGGGTTCGGCCGCAAAAAAGTTCGGGTTCGGTATCGTACTTGACCTGAACTTTACCCCAAACCCCATTGAAGTCAATGGGGACCCAAACTTTTTGGCACAAAAATGACTGTAAAAAAGTCCTGGAAAGTGCTAGAGGGCTACAAAAGGAAGTAAAATGATTTTAGAACAATAATCTGTCCCTTACAGCAACAGCAGGAACCTGACCCTATAGAACTAGAAGATGATTTTAGAACAATAATCTGTCCCTCTAAGCAGTAAGACTCTACCTAGTCCAGTCAGATCGTTCTGTAATGCAGGATGAGATGCTATTAGATCTGCAATCTGTCCCTAAAAGCAGTAGTAGTAGTAATCTCTACCTAGTCCACAATCAGATCGTTCTGTAATGCAGGATGAGATGTTATTATATCTGCAATCTGTCCCTCACAGCGCCGGCAGCATCCTCTCCCTACACTAGCCAGAGAGCGTGTGACATGCAGCACTAAGTGACTCCAGCTTATAAAGAGGCTGGGTCACATGATGCACTGGCCAATCACAGCCATGCCATTAGTAGGCATGGCTGTGATGGCTTCTAAGGGCAAACCAGTGAAACGCTTGTTGATTGGCTGCCCTGCAGCTATTCAACATGCGTGATCAAATACCCGAACCCAAACTTTTTTTCAAATGTCCGGGTTCGGGTCCGGGACACGGACACCCCAAAGTTCGGTACGGACAACCGAACTTTACAACTTTACGTTCAGGTTCGCTCAACTCTAGTGGTTAATGATTCTTACTCTGAATGGTTTAAGGTTATCAGTGGTGTACCCCAAGGTTCAGTGTTGGGACCCCTACTTTTCAATATATTTATAAATGATATAGGGTCTGGGATTAAAAGTACAATTTCACTGTTTGCAGATGACACCTAGCTATGCAGTGGAATAGCGTCCTTACAGGATGTCTCCAACTTACAATAAGACCTCAATGCACTGTTTAATTGGGCAACTATGTGGCAAATGAGGTTGGATGTTGATAAATGTAAAGTTATGCATTTGGGGGCTAAGAATATGCATGCATAATACATACTAGGGGGAGTTCAACTGGGGGAATCCATAGTGGAGAAGGATCTGGGGGTTTTGGTAGATCATAAGTTTAATAATGGCATGCAATGCCAAGCTGCGGTTTCCAAAGCAAGCAAAATAATTTCTTGTATTAAGAGAGGTATGGATTCCAGAGATAGAGACATAATTTTGCCCCTGTACAAATCATTAGTAAGACCTCGCCTGGAATATGCAGTTCAGTTTTGGGCACCAGTTCTCAAAAAGGATATCGGGGAACTGGAGAAAGTGCAAAGAAGGGCAACCAAACTAATAAGAGGTATGGAGGAGCTCAGCAATGAGAAAAGATTACAGGAACTTATTTTATTCTCTCTTGAGAAGAGGAGATTAAGGGGGTATATGATCGACACATACAAATGCATAAGTGGTCCATATAGTGAACTTTATGTTGAGTTATTCCCTTTAAGGTTTTATGTCTAGAGGAAAAAACATTTCATCTCCAAATACGGAAAGGTTTCTTCATAGTTAGAGCTGTGAAAATGTGGAATAGACTCCCTCCTGAGGTGGTTTTTGCCAGCACGGTAGATTGCTTTAAAAAAGGCCTGGAAAAAATGTTCATTATTTTTATGGAATTAAAGAATTGTAAAATCACATCCACATAGTTTAATGGCATTTTTTGTGTAATCTAAATTCAACATTGCCATACTGTAATATCTGAATAAAATGACATCCAAGTAAAAAAAAAAAAAAAGGCCTGGATCAGGCGCATGCGCGGAAGCTCCATGGATGGACACTACCCCTGACATCTCTGCACCGCTCCAGTGAATCCGCCCCATCATAGCTACCAGACGAGCCGACCTCACACCGCAGCAGCCTTGGGGGGACCTCAGAGGGTTCCAGGATCCCCCCCGGATGGCAGGGGGCTCAGCCAGATGGGACCTTTCCAGGCTAATGGAGCCTGGGCCTACGGCCGGGCTGGAACCGAAGATGGCGCCCGCGGAGGACACACGTGGTGCCATGATTGGCGAAGCTGCATGCATAGCAGACCAGGACAGTCCAGCATTCCCAGCCAACCTGCCATGCAGTCCTAACGTGAGGAGGCAACACTATGCCAACCTGCCATGCAGTCCTGACGTGAGGAGGCAACACTATGCCTCCCTATCTCCAGTATAATCTGAATCATTGTTGGTGGGCACTCTCGGTGGCCCTAATCTAATACCAGTGGAGGATGCATTCACCACCCCAGATCACCTAGGGGGATTCGCAGGTCTCCCCTGAAGGCCCCTACGGACATTTCCACCCTGTTAGAGACATTCTCTCCAATGCTATCCAGGGGCCCCCGCCCAGATAGCAGCCCAGATTACTTCCACCATCCAGGTGGACATATTCAAACTGGGGGCCAGAATTGATCTGGTTGAGAACAAGACTGATCAAACTATCGCTAGAGCTAATCAAATCACAAATCGTATACAGGAACTCCATGAGCAACTTGAAGCGGCCCTTTTTAAGCTGGATGACCTTGAGAACAGGTCACGCAGACATAACTTTAGGATCAGAGGAGTCCCAGAATCTTTAAAGGACACGGACATGGTGGTCCATACCGTAATAAAAGACCTGATCCCAAGTTTGCCTGACCACTGTCTGAAAATGGACCGAACCCATAAAGCCCTCCAACCTCCATGCCAGGATGGCCTTCCGCGTGACATTGTGGTGAAACTTCATTTCTTTAAGACCAAGGAAGAAGTTATGCACCCATCCCGAGATAAAGACCAGCTCTCATTCCAAGGACACCCTATCCAGATATTCACAGACTTATCCCCCTTACCATTCAAAGGAGTAGGTCTCTAAAGCCGTTACTCCAAATCCTTGCTCAGAAATCCATCACATGCTTAAACTCCTCCTTCTCACACAAATCATATAGCTTTTCCACATTTGCTGATGGTGAACATCTCCTCCTGCAACTGGGCCTGATCTCACAAACCCCAACAACGCCTGCAGCCTCCAGAGGCCCCAACTCTTCCAAGAGACCCCCTCCTCCCAGCCCCATCGCCCCTCTGTGGCAGAAACAACAGGCGAAGAAATCAAAAGACGCTCGGCCTCCCTGAGGAAAGGCCTTAATCCCCTTTCTGATTTGGAACACTACTCGGGATTGAGTCCCTTGGGAACAAGATTAACTAGTTCCTCTTTGCTTTTTTTGCCCCTTCAAGACATTTAAAAAGCCCCTTCTATTTTTTGGCTCACCCTAACTGTTGTCCTTTTCCCACCGGTTCTAGTGGGTTGCTTCCTTATGTTATGGTTATTATCTAAATCTGGTTATAGACATTTAGGGGTTTTAATAAGTGTTATTTTTACCCTTTCCAGGTAACTGACCCCTCCGTAAAACCTCTAGTTTACTTTCTGAGACTTACTGACTCGGTAATCTCTCAAACTCTGTATAGCTCCACTGTGACTCCACGAGGGGAGAGCGAATGCCCACCCCAACTTTACCAATTCAGTCAGTGGACACACAGTCGGGCTGCTAAAGAATCAGCTAACTTAGTTATAGGCCCTAACAGGGCTGTACAAACCATGGGAGGCTCCCCTTACCCCCCCCCCGGCATGAGACACGGGGAGGAAGGTGACCCCTCCATCCCACCCCTGCATATTTTTCCCTTGGGATTTCCTCAAGGTTCGAAGTACCATTAGTACATGGTATCCTGATCTGATAGGGGGCTGGCTATCCACCAGTACTTTGCCGTAGTTCCTTTTGAATGTGGGTGCTGGCGGGATGCACTGCACCTCCGATTTTCTCTGGGCGAAAACTAGACACCTCCCTGAGATGATGTCACACCCCCCTGCGGGGGGGATGCTTTTGGAAGAACACTCTGTGCGGCATTTGGTTAGCCTCATTCCCCACACAGAGGTTCACTGGCTTGTTACCACTTTTCATTTGTTTATGCTACACAGTCTTTCACCTATGTTGTTTTTTCTCCTTAGCTGTGCTTCTTCACTCTCTTCTCTTTCAAACTTTCCTCCTTCCCGGTGAGTCGGATGGGGTGCTCCCCCATGCGGTGCTGTTCACTCCAGCTGATATTGGGCCAAGTCAACAGGGCCACAACCCCAAGCGCACCCTCTCAGGGTAAATCAATTTCAGTCACAGATACTTCCTCCCCAATGATAAATGGCAGTTGACAACTCTAATATGTTTGGCCACACATAGCATCCTGGGGATGAACTCCCCGGTAAAGAGACGGAAACTTTTTAATATATACAGGTGATACTCAAAAAATTATAATATCATTTATTTCAGTAATGCAACTTAAAAGGTGAAACTAATATATGAGATAGACTCATTACATGCAAAGCAAGATAGTTCAAGCCGTGATTTGTCATAATTGTGATGATTATGGCTTACAGCTCATGAAAACCCCAAATCCACAATCTTAGAAAATTAGAATATTGTGAAAAGGTGCAATATTCTAGGCTCAAAGTGTCCCACTCGAATCATCTAATTAAGCCATAACACCTGCAAAGGGTTCCTGAGCCTTTAAATGGTCTCTCAGTCTGGTTCAGTAGGAATTACATTCATGGGAAAGACTGCTGACCTGACAGTTGTGCAGAAAACCATAATTGACACCCTCCATAAGGAGGGAAAGCCTCAAAAGGTAATTGCAAAAGAAGTTGGATGTTCCCAAAGTGCTGTATCAAAGCACATTAATAGAAAGTTATGTGGAAGGGAAAAGTGTGAAAGGAAAAGGTGCAAAAGCAGCAGGGATGACCGCAGCCTGGAGAGGATTGTCAGGAAAAGGCCATTCAAAGTTGTTGGGGACTTTCACAAGGAGTGGACTGAGGCTGGAGTCAGTGCATCAAGAGCCACCACACACAGATGGATCCTGGACATGGGCTTCAAATGTCATATTCCTCTTGTCAAGCCGCTTCTGAACAACAACGTCAGAAGCGTCTTACCTGGGCTAAAGAAAAACAGACCTGATCTGTAACTCAGTGGTCCAAAGTCCTCTTTTCTGATGAGAGCAAATTCTGCATCTCATTTGAAAACCAAGGACCCAGAGTAAGGAGGAAGAATGGAGAAGGACATACTGCAAGATGCTTGAAGTCCAGTGTGAAGTTTCCACAGTCTATGTTGATTTGGGGAGCCAGATCATCTGCTGGTGTTGGTCCACTGTGCTTCATTAAGTCCAGGGTCAACGCAGCCGTCTACCAGGAGATTTTGGAGCACTTCATGCTTCCTTCCGCAGACAAGCTCTATGGGGATGCTGACTTCATTTTCCATCAGGACTTGGCACCTGCCCACACTGCCAAAAGCACCAAAACCTGGTTCAATGACTGTGGGAGTACTGTGCTTGATTGGCCAGTAAACTCGCCTGACCTGAACCCCATAGAGAATCTATGGGGCATTGCCAAGAGAAAGATGAGAGACATGAGACCCAACAAAGCAGAAGAGCTGAAGGCCACTTTTGAAGCATCTTGGTCTTCCATAACACCTCAGTTTCACCTTTTAAGTTGCATTACTGAAATAAATGGACTTTTGCACGATATTCTAATTTTTTGAGTATCACCTGTATAAGATTGATGTACTTTTCCTCCAGGGAACACATTTCCCTGCCTCATACTCACCCTCATTCCTACATAACCACTACCCCCAATTCTTTCTCGCCAAAGTCCCTAATAAAACTAAAGGAGTCACAATCTGCTTTGCTTAATCTTTCAAATTCTCCCATACAAGTACCCTGATAGATCCGGCGGGAAGGTATATCCTGATTGTTGGCTCAATTGACGGAGTAACGTACTCCCTGATATCCTACTATGCCCCTAATAAAGGCCAAGCCGCCTTCTTCTCCGCCATGGTAGCTACAATACAGCCACATTTGCAAGGAGTCATAATCATGGGGGGAGATACAAACTTAACCTTTGATCACTTGCTAGACAAATCCCATGTAGGGCCCCCCCGCACGAGGAAACCGCTCAAACAGAGTACTAGAATAGCCTCTACTCTGTACACTCTGGGCCTAGTAGACTCCTGGAGGGAGCTGAACCCCCGTTCCAAAGATTTCACCCATTACTCTGCCCCCCACCAAATTTACTCTAGAATAGATCATATCTTCCTGCAATCCATCCAATTACCGCAAGCAGTTAAAGCTAGCATTAGAGACTGCCCTATCTCAGACCACTCGATGGTACTTCTCACTATGCAAAGAGCCCCCAATACAAACTCTAAGTCTACATGGCACCTCAATGAAGCCTTATTAAGCGACTCAGTGCAGTGTGCAATCCTGGAAAAGGATATCAGTGAATACTTTCACCTCAACGATACGGGCGATATCTCCCCCAAAACACTATGGGCCGCTCATAAGGTAGTTATAAGGGGGAAATTATTCAAATTACCTCGAAACTAAAATGCGAACAATGTGCCGTCAAAACTAAACTTACCATTGACTTTCAACTGCAGAGCAAAAATCACAAAAGACACCCTACTAAAGACTCCTTACAAACCCTGGAAGTGGCCAGATTGGCACTAAACCTAGCTTTGACTACGGATGCGGAGAAGGGTCTCCGATGGCTTGGTGCCCGTTTCTAGGCGCAAAAGATAGGCGCCAAATTAGCCTCCAAAATATCCCCCAAGCCAAGATCCTTTAACCGCTTGCTGACCGCTGATCGGCATTTGACGGCGACAGAGTGGCTCTCCTGCCCAAATCGCCGTCATCTGACGGCGGCTGTGAGATCGCGCACAGTGAGCGCGCGCGCCGCCAGAGGCGCTCCCGTGCGCTCACTGTGTCCGGGGAGGGCCAGGGAGCGGGTGCGGCGGATTCGATCTCCGCCGGCCACCCGCGATGCCCCCCCTGGAGTGAAAGAACAGAGTTCCGTGTAAGTAAACACGGACCTCAGTTCTGTGAGGGGGAAGGGCTGTGATCACAGCCTCTACATGGAAGCTGTGATCACTTCCCTTCCCCTGTTAGGGCAGCCCAAATACAGTTAGAACACGCCCAGGGAACACAATTAACCCTTAGAGCGCCCCCTGCAGGTTAACCCCTTCACTACCAATGGCATTACACAGTAATCAGTGCATTTTTATAGCACTGATCGCTGTATAAATGCCAATGGTCCCAAAAAAGTGTCAAAATGTTCCGACATGTCCGCTGAAATATCGCAGTACCGCTAAAAATCGCAGATCACCGCCATTACTATTAAAGAATAAAAAAATAATAAAAACCCCAGAAATGAATTCTCATCATCCGTAAACGCGACCACTTTTGCGCAAACCAATCAATAAACGCTGATTGCGATTTTTTTATCACAAATATGAGGAAGAATATAAATCGGCCAAAACCGATGAAAAAAAGTTTTTTTATATTTTTTTTTGGATTTGTATTTTAGCAAAAAGTAATAAATTTGGGTTTTTTTGCAAAATTGTCACTCTTCTTTTGTTTATAGCGGCGATCAGAAATGACGCAGCGGTGATCAAATACCACCAAAAGAAAGCTCTATTTGTGGGAAAAAAGGACGCAAATTTTGTTTGGGTACAACATCGCATGACCGCGCAATTTTCAGTTAAATCGACGCAGTGCCGAATCGCAAAAAGGGCTCTGGTCCTAAAGGGGGAAATTCTTCCGGGGCTGAAGTGGTTAATATCCCCAAAATACACACCAAACAATGGACTCTCTCTCAAAACCCGAAACTCATCATGGAAGGCTTCCATGACTTCTATACTGAACTATATAAAGGGAAGGACTTGGGATCCCAATCCCAAATTGACAACTTCCTGGATAACTTACCCCTGCCAAATTTATCGGTCACCCCCAGGGTCATCTTAAATGCAATGATATTGGATAGGGAAGTTGATAAAAAATCTTAAAACTAACTCAGCTCCAGGAACCGATGGCTTCTCAGCCTTTTATTATAAAAAAAATTTGCATTGGTAATAGCTCCATATTTAACAAAATTTCTTAACTCCCTTGTCTCTGTGTCTCCCCTCGATGAAGCCCTTAGCCTGGCGCACATTACAGTAATACCTAAACCCGGCAAAGACCCTAGTCTCGTCAGCAATCAACAACATCCACAAAATTCTTACAAAAATTTTAGCTAACCGGTTATCTTCTTTCATTGCACAATATGTTCATAAGGATCAGATGGGCTTCATCAAGGGGCCAGATCAAAATAAGGAGAGCCATAGACATAATTTACCTGTTGAATTCCAAGTGGGATGGAGGGGCCCCAACAGGAAGGATTTCTCCTTTCCATAGACCTCTAGAAGGCATTCGACACAGTCACCTGGCCATATATTTTTACAGTTTTGACTAAATGGGGGTTTGGTCCCAAATTCAGGGCTATCCTGCAATCCCTATACTCTAATCCAAGAGCACAAGTTAAAATGCAGGGCTACTATTCAGATCCCATACAAATTGAAAATGGCACGAGGCAAGGATGCCCGCTATCCCCTTGATTTTCACGGTGGCGATTCAGTCGCTAGCCATTGCAATCAGAAATCAACCCGACATTAAGGGAATAATCTGCGGCCAACAGCAGCACAAATGCGCTCTGTTTGCTGATGACCTCTTACTCTTTGTTGGTTCTCCACTTATTTCCACCCCTAACATTTTCACTTTACTTAAATGATTCAGAAGAGCATCGGGCCTCCAAGTAAATGTCTCAAAATCCCAGGCACTAAATATCACAGTCCCCTTTAATTTAGTAGAAACTCTGCAATCCCACTTCCCGTTCTCCTGGAACTCCTCCTATATTCCTTATCTGGGCATTAACCTGACTCTGAGTATTGACCGATTATACGCCTCCAACTACCCTGCTATGTTTCAAAAATTGACAAAGGACCAAACTTCCTGGTCCAAACAAGAACTATCCTGAGTTGGACGTATAAATGAAGTCAAAATGCCACTTCTCCCACGACTATTATATTTATTCCGAGCCCTCCCTATACCGATCAAGAAAATTCAACTACAACAGTTCCAGTCCAAAGTCCTGAAATTTATCTGGGGCCCCAAAGGTAGCAGATGCTCTAAGAACATCCTCTTTCGCCTCAAATCACTAGGGGGTCTAGCTCTCCCCAACCAATGGTGGTATCTCTTAGCAGCCTGACTAACTTAGATATCCATTGTATACTCCCACCATGCCAAACCATATTGGCTCTCTATGGAGAGGCAAGCAGTACCCCTCCATACAATCGATTTCCTGCTATGGCACCCACCCAAACTCAGATCTCCATTTCTAGCCCCTACCTTGTCTCATTCCCTCACGTTATGCGATAGACTACATAAAAATCTGTCTCTGATATCAGCACTTCACCCACTGACTCATATTTTCCACAACCCTGACTTTCCCACTGGTATGAATATCCCTGCTTTCTAGTGGTGACAAAGGTTTATTCAGAATAGGACATTTCTTAATTTCAACAGGTCCATTTTCTATTGCACACTGCCTTAAAAATCTTGACATGCCTAACACAGAAAGGTTCAGACTGTCACAAAGTTCACACTTTCTTCATTCAATCTGGCCCGACAAACCAGAACCCCCCAGGGTTACAGCCTATGAAGCTTGGTGTAATGAACTAACACATCAGAAGGGTGGGAAACTCCCTGCTAGCTTCAACCACATCCAAAGCCCCCTATGCTCTAGCCTGGGAAAAAGACTTGGGCATTGAGAGGGAACCCGAGGAATGGAACCATTACTTCCAAAGACCTTCTAAAGGGATACTAAATATCTCTCTCATCAAAGCCAACATCAAAGTATTCTCGCGATGGTATAGAGTCCCCATTGTGTTAGCAAAGATATTCCCAGATGCCTCCCCCTTATGCTTTCAGGGGTGCAACCATGTGGGCACTATACTTCACACGAGGTGGTCATGTCCGAGAATCCGCGGTTTCTGGAACAAATTATTTGCCTTAATCCGCCCTATTATTGGTTTCCCGGTTCCACAGTCTCCTGAGGTGGCTCTGCTCAATCATAAAGTGGACAAATTAGGCAAACACACTCAAGCCCTGGTGCTTTTCATCCTCACAGCCGCTAAAATTACAATAGCTAAATGTTGAAAAAAGACCACTGTTCCTATCTCGGCAGTCAAAAGAAAATTTCTTGGATCATGGCCCAAGAGAAAATAGTAAGTATCCTTTTGGACAAAACCCATGTCTTTGAACTTATCTGGGAGCCGTGGGCCAAATTTGCAAAAATAGCCATTCTCCCAGGAGCCATAGCCACTTAATACCCTTGTGTCTCATCCGTCTAGCTGGATCCCTCTACTCCTCTTTCTTCTCGCTTTCTTTCTACTTCCTGCCTCATCTATACCTTCACTACTCTCACATGGGCCCGAATAGAGCCCTTGTGTTAGTACTGTATATAGACCGTAATTGTTCCTGATGTTTTTATTAATTTACTGCACTATGACCACATCCGTGATTATTAGTGTTGAGCGAACCCGGACTGTAACGTTCGGGTCCGTACCGAACTTTGGGGTGTCCGGAATCCGGACCCGAACACGGACATTTCAAAAAACGTTCGGGTTCTGGGTTCTGGTAGTTGATCACGCATGTTGAATAGCTGCAGGGCAGCCAATCAACAAGTGTTTCATTGGTTTGCCCTTAGAAGCCATCACAGCCATGCCTACGAATGGCATGGCTGTGATTGGCCAGTGCACCATGTGACCCAGCCTCTTTATAAGCTGGAGTCTCTTGATGCTGCAATCACATGCTCTCTGAGACTCTGACTAGTATAGGGAGAGGAAGCTGCCAGCGTTTTTGTGAGGGACAGATTACAGACATTTTAACATCTGACCCTGCATCCTGAGATTACTACTACTGTTGCTCTGAGGGACAGATTACAGAAATTAGAGATTTCACATACTGCTGCTTTGAGTGACAGATTGCAGATCAAACCCTGCATAACACAACAATTGTTACGATCGTACACAACAATAAGATTGTGGGAGTAATTTGAGATTTCACATACTGCTGCTTTGAGTGACAGATTGCAGATCAAAACCTGCATTACACAACGATCTGACTGCACTAGGTAGAGGCTTCTGCTTAGAGGGACAGATTATTGTTCAAAAATCATCTCCTAGTTCTAAAGGGAGAGGTTCTAGCTGTTGCTGTAAGTGACACATTATTGTTCAAAACTCATCTCCTCGTTCTAAAGGGAGAGCTTCCAGCTGTTGCTTAGAGGGACAGATTATTGTTAAAAAAGCATCTCCTAGTTCTAAAGGGAGAGGTTCTAGCTGTTGCTGTAAGTGACACATTATTGTTCAAAAATCATCTCCTAGTTCTAAAGGGAGAGCTTCCAGCTGTTGCTTAGAGGGACAGATTATTGTTCAAAAATCATTGCCTACTCCTACAGGGCCAGGTTCCAGCTGTTGCTGTAAGTGACAGATTATTGTTCAAAAATCATCTCCTAGTTCTAAAGGGAGAGCTTCCAGCTGTTGGTGTGAGCGGTGCATTTCTTGCACCAAAATAAAAAGTCCATCTACGTTGGTGTTTTAAAAAAAAAAGGTATTAATTGGTATTAATAAATACTTACATAGGGCTACATAGTACATTTGTGGGCACAATGAGGAGAGCAAAAAAGGGACGTGGTCATGGTGCTGCTGGTGATGCTGGTGCTGCTGGTGTTGGGGGTGTTGGTGAACCTCCTGTTGGAAGGAGAGGACGTGGTTGAGGTGTGCCAGTTACATGCACAAGGGAAACACCTTCCTCAGGTAGCCAACAGAACCTTCTAGTTTTTCGTATTCTCAGAGAACGTCCTGAAGTCCACGGTTGAGACTCGAAAGTAGTTCCCCGGCCCTCCCTCTGTTACACTTCCTTGACCTCCGTAACAGTCGGTGGGTTAGATGATAGCGGACATGAACAAGACCGGAGGGGTTAGTACTTCCAAGACAACCGATGGACTCCTTCCACAAAGGGAACACGTACATTGACCGTGTGGAGTTGGTGCAGGAGAGGAAGGTTGTCCTCC
>BLSH010462559.1:367963-387314 GCA_018402905.1 Glandirana rugosa | reverse complement strand
AGGAGTACAAAGACAAGTGTGTCTTGCGTACAGTCAAGCATGGTGGTGGGAGTGTCATGGTCTGGGGCTGCATAAGTGCTGCTGGCACTGGGGAGCTACAGTTCATTGAGGGAACCATGAATGGCAACATGTATTGTGACATACTGAAGCAGAGCATGATGCCCTCCCTTCGGACACTGGGCCGCAGGGCAGTATCCCAACATGATGCTGACCCCAAACACACCTCCAAGCTGACCCACTGCCTTGCTGGGGGTAAAGGTGATGAACTGGCCAAGCATGTCTCCAGACCTAAACCCTATTGAGCATCTGTGGGGCATCCTTAAATGGAAGGTGGAGGAGCGCAAGGTCTCTAACATCCACCAGCTCCATGATGTTGTCATGGAGGAATGGAAGAGGACTCCAGTGGCAACCTGTGAAGCTCTGGTGAACTCCATGCCCATGAAGGTTAAGACAGTGCTGGAAAATAATTGTGGTCACACAAAATATTGACACTTGGGGCCCAATTTGCACATTTTCACTTAGGGGTGTACTCACTTTTGTTGCCAATGGTTTAGACATTAATGGCTGTGTGTTGAATTATTTTGAAGGGACAGCAAATTTACACTGTTATACAAGCTGTACACTCACCACTTTCCACTGTAGCAAAGTGTAATTTCCTCCGTGTTGTCACAGGCAAATATATAATAAAATATTTACAAAAATGTGAGGGGTGTACTCACTGTGAGATACTGTATTTATATGCGCTGCATTCAGTGTAGACTATATACAGTGAGTTCAGGCAGTGTAAAAATATATACAGGGTGTGCCATTTATATGGATACACCTTAATAAAATGGGAATGGTTGGTGATATCAACTTCCTGTTTGTGGCACATTAGTATATGTGAGGGGGGAACTTTTCAAGATGGGTGGTGACCATGGCAGCCATTTTGAAGTCTGCCATTTTGAATCCAACTTTTGTTTTTTCAATAGGAAGAGGGTCATGTGACACATCAAACTTATTGGGAATTTCACAAGAAAAACAATTGTGTGCTTGGTTTTAACATAGCTTTATTCTTTCATGAGTTATTTACAAGTTTCTGGCCACTTATAAAATGTGTTCAATGTGCTGCCCATTGTGTTGAATTGTCAATGCAACCCTCTTCTCCCACTCTTCACACACTGATAGCAACACCACAGGAGAAATGCTCGCACAGGCTTCCAGTATCCGTAGTTTCAGGTGCTGCACATCCAACACAATGGGCAGCACATTGAACACATTTTATAAGTGGTCAGAAACTTGTAAATAACACCATTGTTTTTATTGTGAAATTCCCAATAAGTTTGATGTGTCACATGACCCTCTTCCTATTGAAAAAACAAAAGTTGGATTCAAAATAGCCAACTTCAAAATGGCCGCCATGGTCACCACCCATCTTGAAAAGTTTCCCCCCTCACATACAGGAAGTTAATATCACCAACCATTCCCATTTTATTAAGGTGTATCCATATAAATGGCCCACCCTGTATATATAGTATAGAATATACACTGAGCAAGATTATAAATGCAACACTTTTGTGTTTGCCCCTATTTATCATTAGCTTAACGCAAAGATCTAAGACTTTTTTATGTACACAAAAGCCTATTTCTCTCAAATATTGTTTACAAATCTGTCTAAATCTGTGTTAGTGAGCACTTATCCTTTGCCGAGATAATCCATCCACCTCACAGGTGTGGCATATCAAGATGCTGATTAGACAGCATGATTATTGCACAGGTGTGCCTTAGACTGGCCACAATAAAAGGCCACTCAAAAATGTGCAGTTTTACTGTATTGGGGGGGGTCCAGGGGGGTCCATTTGCCTCACACAGTGCAGCACATCTTTGCATGTAGTTGATTAGGTTGTTAATTGTGGCCTGTGGAATGTTGGCCCAAATGATGAACCAATGCAATGTGATAATGCTTACTTGAAAAAAATGCATTTCTCTTTTAGCACAGGTTGCAAGTACTGCAGCATGTCAGGAATGGAAAAGAAAATTTGTGTAATTTTAGTTGATGGAAAGCCAGTCACAGCTCTGCTAGATTCTGGTAGCATGGTAACCTTACTCAAAGGTGATTGTGTAAATCTCGCAAAGTTACACCCTAGCACTATTGGGGTTATTTGCATACATAATGACACACGTAATTATCAGATTGTTGTGGTTGATATTGATACCCCTTAGGGCATGGTGACACATTCAGTGGGGGTGGTACCCTCACTGCTTCATGAGGTCCTAGTTGGGAGAGATTTTCCAAACTTTTGGAGTTTTTTGGGAAAACAAAAGGAGTCGGGAGGACAGAGCTCCCCCTGCTGGGGAAACACTGGAACTAACTACGGAACCTTTTTGATTGCAAAATTGAAAAGGAAACTGTGGGTGTGTCCAACGGAGGCATAGGTCCTTTTCCTCTTTCTGTAATGGCTGGGGACCAGGAGGAGCTGTAATCCAGCCCCCAGCTATTAGTGAGAGTGGATAGAATGCGGTGCCTGACTTAGAAGTCAGAAAAGATGATTTCTGTATGCAACAACTAAAAGACGCCACACTCAATAGAGCCAGAGAAAACATTAAAATGGTAGATGGGGAACCTGTTGAACCTTATATAGGGGTGTTGCTCATTTGGGGGTGAATGCCGCGCTAAGTGTAAAAAGTGTAAACCTATAACTGAGCCACCACACAACAATCAAACATATTTTGAATAGCTACTTATAACTAAAGTGTAGCTCTCAAGCCAGAGGGTGAGAAACAAAAGTGAATAACATTAAAAGTGTAGCAATGATGTAACACTTGTGATATATACTACCACTTTCAGATAATATTGAAAAACACATCACATTGGGAAGTCCATCAAGTTAGAGAAAACTTCAAATAGTACAAAAGTGGCGGTTGGTGGCTTGAGCGCTACACCTTAGATATAGGTAGCTAATATCAGGGTGTTGTTTCCCTAAATGGCTCTTAAAAATAGCTTGCTGTATCAGGTGTATCAGCAAGGGGAGGAGGAGGTAGAGCAGCTGCTGGTTCCCAAACCCTATCGCCGGATGATATTTGATTTGACCCCTGGTCATATAATTAGTGGACATCTGGGTATCGAGAAGACCAGGGAGAGAATAACCCAGAGATTCTTTTGGCCCAGGTTATATGCAGATATCAAAGAATATTGTGAGTCATGCCCAGAGTGTCAGTATTCTGTGCCATCTCCCCATTTTTGCAGTCTGCTGGTACCATTACCATTTATTAAGGTGCCTCTTGAAAGGCTTGGCATAGATCTGGTGGGACCAGTAGTAAAGTCTGCCTGAGGCCATCAGCACATACTGATAATACTGGATTATGCCACGCGATATCCTGAAGCCATTCCCTTGCATAATACCTCAGCTAAAACTATTGCCAAAGAGCTTGTCCAGGTATTTAGTCGTGTAGGTATTCCAAAAGAAATATTTACAGATCAAGGCACCCCCTTTATGTTCCGAATCACTAAAGAATTGTGTAAGTTGTTAAAAATCTCCCATCTCCATACCTCTGTCTACCCCTGCAAACTGACTGTCTTGTGGAGAGATTTAACAAAACGCTCAAAAGCATGTTAAAAAAGGTGGTGGACAAAGATGGAAGAAATTGGGATTTTTTGCTGTCATACCTCATGCTTGCCATACGGGAGGTACCTCAGGCATCTACAGGTTACTCCCTTTTTGAACTACTGTATGGGAGACATCCCAGGGGATTGCTAGATGTTGCAAAAGAAACATGGGAGGGAGCGACCATGCTTTATAGAAGCAACATTGAGCATATCTCATTGATGCATGATAGAATCACTGCTGTCATGGCGCTTGTACGGGAACATATGGAGCAAGCCCAGGAGGCCCAGAGAAGGGTTAATAATGGTAGTGCCAAGACCCGGGTCTTCAGCTCTGGCGATAGAGTGCTGGTACTAGTCCCAGGCTCCTCACCATTGAGAGTAAATTCCTAGCAAAGTGACATGGTCCCTTTGAAATCATGGAAAGAATTGGAGAGGTAACCTACAAAGTTTACCAGCAAGGGAAAAGGAAAACTGAGCAAAAATATCACATTAATCTCTTGAAACCTTGGAAAGACAGAGAGACTTTACTGGCAATGCCAGCCCCCCAAAAGGACATGGCCCCCGTGACTCCTGAAGTAACCATAACTGAAACCTTGTCAGTGTCAGAATTTGTGAATAAGAATAGACTTTTTCTCTCACATTGGAGTGACCACAGTTATACAGCATGACATTTTTACGGAACCAGGTGTCCACGTAAACGTAAAGCTACCCGAGGCCAGCCGTGAAAGAGTTGCAAATGAAGTAAAGAATATGTTTGAGCTGGACGTGATAGAGGAGTCTCACAGTGACTGGTCCAGTCCCATAGTATTGGCCCCAAAACCAAATGGAATGATAAGGTTTTGTAATGATTTCAGAAAGTTAAACAGTGTGTCCAAATTTGATGCTTACCCAATGCCTTGGGTTGATGAGCTTGTTGACAGATTGGGTAGTGCCGGTGCATAATTACATTAAACCTGAATAAAGGTTATTGGCAGATACCCCTAATGGAGTCGGCGAAAGAGAAAAATGTGTTTTCTACCCCAGAGGGGTTCTTCCGGTATAAACAGATGCCTTTTGGCTTGCATGGCGCTGCTTGCCTTCCAGAGAATGATGGATAAGTCCTTAGGACCACATCACTGCCTATTTGGACGATGTAGACATTCACAGCCCAGATTGGGAATCCTATTTTACCCTGGTACAAGCAGTATTAGATTCCCTTAGGAAAGCAGAACTCACGGCCAACCTCAGAAAGTGTGCCATAGGCTTGGAGGAGGCCAAATACCTTGGCTACATTTTTTGTCGGGGGCTGATCAAACCTCAGATCAATAAAATTGAGGCAGTTCAACATTGGCTGCAATCTATAAATAAAAACCAAGTTTGTGCATTTCTTGGGATCACAGAATACTACAGGCACTTTATTTCCAATTTTGCCACCATTGCAGCCCCACTGACAGATCTGACAAAGGGTAAAGGGTCCCTCATGATCAAGTGGGATCTGGAGGCTGAGAAGACATTTCATGTTGAAGCAAGCCCTTTGTGCACAATCTGTGCTTGTGACCCCAGATTTCACAAAGGAATTTGTGGTACAGATGGACACCTCTGATGTGAGACTGGGTGCTGTACTGTCCCAGGTCAGAGATGGGTGCGAGCACCCAGTGGTCTACCTTAGCAAAAAGCTCAACAGACATGAGAAAAACTATGCCATTGTTGAGAAGGAATATTTAGCCATTAAATGGGATGGAAATATTACCTATTGGGGAGACCATTCAAATTTTTCACTGACCATGCCCCTCTTAAGTGGATGTGTGATAACAAGGATAAAAACAGTTGGATGACAAGGTGGTTCCTCACTCTGCAAGCATTCAAGTTCACAGTGAAGCATAGAGCGGGGAAACTCCAGAATAATGTAGATGCCCTTTCCCGGGTCTACTGTCTGGTTGGGTCAGTTGCTCAGCCACAGGGGCTGGAGCAGGGGGAGGTATATGTGACTTTATGTGAGGCGAGGTGATAGATGGACAATATGGGGCTGATTTACTAAAGCTTGAAAGTGCAAAAGTTTTATTGTCAAAGCTTGATTGAACAAGCTGAGGTTAGAAGCTGATTGGCTAGCATGCACAGCTGCATGGGTTTTTGCACTCTCCAGCTTTAGTAAATCAACCCCTATGTGTCGCATCCCATGCATTCATTTGGAGTTGACTAAGGTGGAATCTTGCCTGGTTTTACCAGCCACCTTGGCAGGGTTGGTTTTGGTCCAGATTTTGTGGTCCACTGGAGTCCACCATCAGGTGGTTTAAATATCCAGGAAGAGAGGAAAGTTCTGTTCTGGCCTGGGACTCAGGAGAAGAGTTGAGCGGACACCTGGATGTTCGGGTTCGGCGAGTCCGGCCGAACTTTGCGAAAAAGTTCGGGTTCGGTACCGAACTTGACCCGAATTTTACCCCGGACCCCGAACCCCATTGAAGTCAATGGGGACCCAAACTTTTCGGCACAAAAATGGCTGTAAAAAAGTCCTGGCAAGTGCTAGAGGGCTGCCCCTTACAGCACCAGCAGGAACCTGACCCTATAGGAGTAGGCGATGATTTTAGAACAATAATCTGTCCCTTACAGCAACAGCAGGAACCTGACCCTATAGGAGTAGGCAATGATTTTAGAACTATAATCTATACCTTACAGCAACAGCAGGAACCTCTCCCTTTAGAACTAGGAGATGATTTTAGAACAATAATCTGTCCCTTACAGCACCAGCAGGAACCTCTCCCTTTAGAACTAGGAGATGATTATAGAACAATGATCTGTCCCTTACAGCACCAGCAGGAACCTGACCCTATAGGAGTAGGCGATGATTTTAGAACAATAATCTGTCCCTTACAGCAACAGCAGGAACCTGACCCCATAGGAGTAGGCAATGATTTTAGAACAATAATCTGTCCTTTACAGCAACAGCAGGAACCTGACCCTATAGGAGTAGGCGATGATTTTAGAACAATAATCTGTCCCTTACAGCACCAGTAGGAACCTCTCCCTTTAGGACTAGGAGATGATTTTAGAACAATAATCTGTCCCTTACAGCAACAGCAGGAACCTGACCTTATAGGAGTAGGCGATGATTTTAGAACAATAATTTGTCCCTTACAGCAACAGCAAGAACCTCTCCCTTTAGAACTAGGAGATGATTTTAGAACAAAAATCTGTCCCTTACAGCAACAGCAGCAACCTCTCCCTATAGGAGTAGGCAATGATTTTAGAACAATAATCTGTCCTTTACAGCAACAGCAGGAACCTGACCCTATAGGAGTAGGCGATGATTTTAGAACAATAATCTGTCCCTTACAGCAGCAGCAGGAACCTGACCCTATAGGAGTAGGCGATGATTATAGAACAATAATCTGTCCCTTACAGCAATAGCAGGAACCTGACCTTATAGGAGTAGGCAATGATTTTAGAACAATAATCTGTCCCTTACAGCAACAGCAGGAACCTGACCCTATAGGAGTAGGTGATGATTTTAGAACAATAATCTGTCCCTTACAGCAACAGCATGAACCTGACCCTATAGAACTAGGAGATGATTTTAGAACAATAATCTGTCCCTCAAGCAGTAGACTCTACCTAGTTCAGAATCAGATTGTTCTGTAATGCAGGATGAGATCTGCAATCTGTCCCTTAAAGCAGTAGACTCTACCTAGTCCAGAATCAGATCATTCTGTAATGCAGGATGAGATCTGCAATCTGTCCCTCAAAGCAGTAGTAGTAATCTCTACCTAGTCCACAATCAGATCGTTCTGTAATGCAGTATGAGATGTTATTAATATGTGCAATCTGTCCCTCATAGCGCCGGCAGCATCCTCTCCCTAGACTAGCCTGAGAGCATGTGACATGCAGCACTACGTGACTCCAGCTTATACAGAGGCTGGGTCACATGATGCACTGGCCAATCACAGCCATGCCATTAGTAGGCATGGCTGTGATGGCTTCTAAGGGCAAACCAGTGAAACGTTTGTTGATTGGCTGCCCTGCATCTATTCAACATGCGTGATCAAATACCCAAACCCAAACTTTTTTCAAATGTCCGGGTTCAGGTTCGGATCCGGGTTCCCCAAAGTTCGGTACGGACCCAAACTTTTCGGGCTCGCTCAACTCTACTCAGGAGCCATCAGCCTGAGAGAGCACTGTCTATGTTTTGTGCGTGTCTGGGAGAAGCCCTGCACTGTTCAGTTAGGAAAACTGAAATATTTAGCTACTGCCTGGATTGTAAAGAGTTATTTTCCGTTTTGTTTATTTTGATTTCTACACACAACCTTTTAAATAAACTTGGCTACAAGTCAGATTTTAAGGAAAATTGCCGTTTGGACTGCCCTTTTCCAGGGAAGGTGATCCCCATTGATCTAAGCCCCCACATCACGTGCAGTTGATCGCACAGTTGCTGTTTGCAATGTATGTCTGATGCAGATCAAGCACAGCCAGAACAGCAGCTGCTTGGGCACTACATGCTTGACAAGACATATGACGACCTGCCACGCAGTCCACTGGCAACGGCATCTGAAGGACTCAAATCGTAAAACAAGGCAGACTTCTCCTTGCTCCTCATCTGGGATCTCAACCCCTACTATACCTCCAGTCCTCTCAAAAACCTGCACTGTGATGTTAGCAATTACAGACCCATCTCTTTGATAAATAATGATCTCAAAATCATGACAAAAATTTTAGCTAATAGACTTTCTAAATTCATAAGCCATTACATCCATAAAGATCAAGTAGGTTTTATCCCGGGCAGGCAAGGCACAGACCAGATCCGTAGAGCAGTGGATATTGTGTCGCTACTTAATTCAAACTGGGATGGGAGCCCTGCTAGGGAAGGCTATATTTTAACTGTCGATTTTCAAAAAGCCTTCGACACGGTAGATTGGTCTTATCTTTTTGAAGTTTTAAAGAGATGGGGTTTTGGACCTAGATTTATCCAAATCCTAAAGGCACTATATTCAAACCCTAGCGCCCAAGTCAAATTACATAATTTTTACTCCTATCCTTTCCCCATTTTCAGAGGCACTAGACAGGGATGCCCTCTATGCCCTTTAATTTTCGCAATTGCGATGGAATCTTTGGCCATAGCCATCAGAGACAACCCAGACATCCAAGGGATTGAATGTGGCCCGTACACACACAAATGCGTGCTTTTCGCAGACGACTTACTTCTGTTCATCTCATCCCCCATCACGTCTACTCCTAAGGTTATACAGCTACTCCAACTTTTTGGTGAAATCTCAGGTCTCTGTGTAAATTGGTCTAAATCTGCAGCTTTAAATATTTCTTTGCCTGAACACATTGTACGTCGTCTTAAGGAACTATATAAATTTAGCTGGAACTCGTCCCAGATCCCCTACTTGGGGGTCAGTCTGGCGGCCAACACCAACAATTTATTTAAAACCAATTACCCCCCTCTCTTAAAGAAATTAACACAGGACATTTCTAGCTGGGATAGGGAGGGTCTATCTTGGTTGGGCAGGATACACGCAATCAAGATGACTCTCCTTCCCAGGATCCTTTATTATTTCAGGGCTCTTCCCATTCCGGTTAGGAAGTCTGACCTGCAAAAACTGCAATCCCTGATACTGAAATTCATTTGGGCCCGTAAAGGTTCTAGATGCTCAGCTAAGGTGCTCTATAGGAGACGTAATCTAGGGGGCCTAGGTCTCCCACACCTTTTTAAATACTACCAGGCGGCACAACTGGCCCAATTCTCAATCGTATTTTCCAGAGGGAATGCTCCAGATTGGGTCAAAATAGAAAGACAGGCAGTTCCCCACAATACCATTGACTTCCTGATAGGTGTCCCTTTTAAATCGAGACCCCCAATTTTATCTCCTACTTTGTCCCACTCTATGGCCCTTTGTGACTCGGTCTTCAAGTCTCCCAACCTAATCTCAACCCTTCGTCCACTTACTCGTCTTTTCCATAACCCTCTGTTCCCACCCGGTTTAGACATTAAGGCCTTTAAATGGTGGATGGACAAGGGGTTTTATCGTATATGCCATTTCCTATCTCTGTCTGGACCTCTGACACTGTCCCATTTCATTGACAAGCTAGAGATGTCACTCTCAGAGAAATTTTGTTTTTTTCAAATACACCACTTCCTGACCACTTGGTGGAATTCCAAGAAAGACCACTCAGGTATTACCCCTTACGAACAGTGGTGTTCGGGAACTGTGGATACGAGAGGTGGTATCTCCTTGGTCTACGCTGCTCTGGTGGAGGACTCATCCAGACCACTGCACATGATTAAATGGGAAAGGAATCTTAAAGTGGAGTGGGAAGCTGACAAATGGTCTTCATTATTCTCACGTTGCTATAAAGGGATCGCTAATATCTCTTTGAAGGAAGCCAATTTAAAGGTATTTATCAGGTGGTATTTAGTACCTTCCAGATTAGCAGCTATGTTCCTTAATACCTCCAATCTCTGCTTCAGAGGCTGCGAGCACGTGGGCACTTTCCTTCACATGTGGTGGGAATGTCCCCACCTGAGAGGTTTGTGGAACAAATTTTTCCACCTGATCCGTAAGGTCTCGGGTTTCCCAATTCCCCAATGTCCAGACATAGCCCTCCTTAACTCTAAACCCGATGGTCTGTCCAAACCATTATTTAAGCTCATCCAATTTATTTTTCTGGGGGCTAAGATCACAATTGCTAGGTCTTGGAAACGCCCGTCGGTATCCTTCTCTGAAGCTATACGGAAGATATCCTGGATAATGGTTCAAGAAAAGCTGGCCAGCTACATCCTGGATACCTCCCCTAAATTTGATCTAGTTTGGGATCCTTGGAGGAAATACTTAAAATTACCAGGATGACCCCCTCTCTTCTACTCCTTCAACTAGCCTCACTGGTGTCTAATTTCCCTTCTTTTCCTTCTGGCTTTCTCTTCTTTTTCAAGTTACTATGTCCTCATTCTCTTTCAGTCTGACTCTATCTTGATCTTTATATGTTGTATAGGGAAAGTTTGGTACAGGGGCTGTTCCTTCCTTCCCCATCTTTGTGGTTGGGGGGGACTTATAAATACTCCCACTAAGAGGACAATAAAGCGGATTACATTTGTTTAATTTAGTACAGTTTCCTATGCTATTTCAGAGATTATTTCCTCTTAAACTCTATTTGTTATGGGGCTACCTAGGGGGGAGGAGGCTATCGTCTGTCCTCCTGGTCACAGTTTGTTCCCAGATGGGGTGACCGAGGAGACGGTGGGCTTTCTCCGGCCTGGGAGCCACCAATATAGTTTTGGTATTGCATCTTCCAATACTATTTACTCTTCTCTGATAATTAGATAAGATTTTTTACCAATGATCCTCAGTCAATGTTCTATTAATTATTTCTTCTTTTCGATCTCGTTTTATAAGCACGTGCCCATATCTATACCTACACATTGGAGAATTTATATGTACCAGACATATGGTCTTTGTATCTACCTTTCTTGTTGTACTTAAAAATTTTCAATAAAAAGATTTGAAACAAAAACCTGCACTGAGAGGAATAAAGGTATAGCAAAGGGTGCCACAAGTACTTGCAGCCAATCTGCTAGCAGTATACCACCAGTTGAATTTAGGAGGCAAATTTCCCTATCCCAGTTCCTGAACCGTAAAAAAATACTGTTCCAGCCCTCCACATGCTCAGTGTCTAAATGCTAGCTTGGCCAAATTGCTAGCACTACAACTGCTGCCTTTTCAGCTGGTAGACTATGCCCCCTTTTGTGAATTTGTGGAATGTGCTGTACCACAGTGGCAGATTCCAAAAATAAATTTCTTTCACGTAAGGACATCCCACCTCTCTACCGTCATATAGAAGGTAGTGTTTTGGCCTGGTTGGACAGGGCGGTCAGCAGCAAGGTTCATATTACGGCTGACTCATGGTCCAGTAGGCATGGTCAGAGACATTACCTTTCCTTCATCACTGGGTAACTCTGCTGGCAGCTGGGAAGGATGCAGGACAGAAGTCAGTGTTGGAGCTAGTTCTGCCACCAATCCTCCAAAAAGCGGTGATTCTGTCACATCTGCTTCCTCCTCCCCTCCTCTTCTTCTTCCTCTGTGACCACTTCTGCAGAATTGTCCACTGAACCTGCATTTCTCCCTAAGCGTTCAAGGGGCTATGCAAGTAGTCAGGCTAAAAGATGCAATGCGGTGCTTCAGTTGGTCTGTCTAGGGGACAGGAGCCACCCTGGAGCAGAGATTCTGTCAGCTCTGTGGGGAGAGGCTCAGAGGTGGTTGACGCCATGACAGTTTGAGCCAGTAATGGTTGTATACGACAATGGCACCAACCTTCTCTCTACCCTCCAACAGGGACACTTGACACATGTTTCATGCTTGGCACACGTCCTGAATGGATGGTGGTGCAGTATTTCTTGACCAGGTACCCAGGCTTACCAGGTGGTCAAACAATGCCAGTGCTTGGCTGGCTGACATTCAGGGGGAATTCAAACTTCCCACCAACCGCCTCATTTGTGACATGCCCACCAGATGGAAATCAACATTGGCAATGCTGCAGCGGCTGCACATACAGCAGAGGACCATCAATGAGTACCTGTGTGAGTATGGCACCAGGACAGGCTCAGGGGAGCTTGGCTTCTTTTTGCCACGCCAGTGGCTACAGATCAAGGATGCATGCATTTTCCTGTCACCATTTGAGGAAGCCACAAGGATAGTGAGAAACGATAATGCATGCATCAGTGACACTGTCCCTCTAATCTTCCTGCTGGAGCCCACGCTGCATGGAATCGTGGACTGGGCACTTGAGGCAGAACAGCGGGAGGAAGAGGAGGACTTCCTTTCTTCTCAAGGCCCACTTTATGCAGATAGCATTCCTGCAGGGCCACCAAACACACAGGAAGAAGAGGAGGATTGTGTCAGCATGGATATAGAGGATAACACGCAGCAGTCTTCAAGGGATGGTTTTCAGTCCTCAGCAACGAAAGGAGTTGTACGTGGCTGGGAGGAGGTAGGTTCTGACAATGTCATCCTCAGTGACCCAGAGGACTCCCATGCCTCCTCAAACTTATGCTGCATGAGCTCCCTGATTCTACAAAGCCTGTGAAAAGACCTGAGGGTTTGTGGTATCAAGGAAAGGGATCATTACTGTCTGACAACCCTTCTTGATCCCTGTTAAAAGGGTAAAGTTGCAGAGCTCATCCTGCTTTCACATAGGTAGCAGAGGATGAAACATCTTCAGGATATCTTGATGAAAAGTTTGTGAAACACCTTTCCAGACCCTGGGAAGTTACCATCTCCTGGTGCTGGACAATGCACTTCTAAGGCTTTGTTCAGTCAGAGGAAGAATGGTGGAGAAGGCTGATCAATGCCTTTAAACAATCCTTCAGTCCTCAGCTCCAAGGGCTGATAGGTTAAAGCAACCATCACCAGCGTCTGCATTATAATATGACAGGAATATCTAGGGGCAAGAGCAGACTTGGAGACATATCAAAGAGTGTGCCTGTCCACAGACTCCGTTGATAGGCTCACATTTATAAAAATGAATCCTGGATCAGCAGCTATCATGCCCCTGATGCTGATGTAACTGATTGAATTTGGTAGGGATCTGGGGTCCCTTGAAGACTGCCTATGCTGCCTAAGTGCCTATCCTATTCATAAATGTTGATGATGCTAGCTTCCAACAATATTTTTGGTTTAGAGCACCACCAACACCCAAGGCCTAATTTTTCTGCACCTGTTTAACAGGGGCATGTAATTACAATTTTTAAAATAATGTTTAACAGCAGGGCCCATTCCTGTGCCCAGCAAGAGTAACTGTGAGGGGTTACAGTGTTCAGGCAACATCAACACCCAAGACCCAATTTTTCTGCACTTGTTTTACTGGGACATGTAATTAAAAAAATAAAAATATTTTTTAACAGCAGGGGCCATTCCTGTACCCAACAAGAGTAACTGTGAGGGGTTACAGTGTTCAGGCACCACCAACACCCAAGGCCCTATTTTTCTGCACCCGTTTGACTGTGGCATGTCATTACAATTTTTTAAATAATTTTTAACAGCAGGGCCCATTCTTGCACCCAACAAGAGTAACTGTGAGGGGTTACAGTGTTCAGGCACCACCAACACCCAAGGCCCAATTTATCTGCACCTGTTTGATTGGGGCATGTAATTACAATTTTTAAAATAGTCGTTTACAACAAGACCCAATCCTGTGCCCAACAAGAGTAACTGTGAGGGGTTACAGTGACAAGTCCTTTATTAAAAAAAAGCTCTGTTTTCTCCCCGATCCGTCATATCCCCGATCCGTCTTCTCTCGGTGCTGTCTCTCCCGGTGTTGTCTCTCCCGGTGCTGTCTTCTCCCCGAGTCATCTTCTCCTGTGCCAATGTCTTCTTCCTCGGCAACGCTGTCTTCTTTCTCCCCACTGGTTACCCGCTGAAAACAAAAAAGACGCTCTTCTCCTGTTGCTGTCTTCCTCCGTTGTGATGTCTCCCACTGTCTGACAACTCTTTTGTAGCCTTGTGACGTCATGAGGGGGTTGGCTCTCCAGGTGACATTATCAGATGGCCACACCCCATGGCTACAAAAGAGCTGTCAAAAAGCGGGGGACATCAGAATGGAGGAAAACAGCATCAGGAGAAGAGTGTCTTTTTTGTTTTCAGCATGTAACCAGCAACAAGAAAGAAGACAGCGGTGGCGAGGAAGAAGACAGCGGTGCGGGAGAAGACAGCTCGGGGAGAAGACGGCAACAGGAGAGATGGCACCGGGAGAGGATGGATCGGGGAGAAGACAGAGCTATTTTTTTTAAATAAAGGACTTGTCAAAAACCGGCTCTTGTTTTTTTTACATTTCACAGCTTTTTTGGTGAATGGGTAGGGGTACAATGTACCCGATACTCATTCACATGCAGGGGCCCTGGATCTGAGGCCACCTTGTTAAAGGGAGCTTCCAGATTCCAATAAGCCCCCTGCCCACTGACCCCGACAACCACAGCCCAGAGTTGTTGGGAAGAGGCCTTTGTCCAAGACGCAGAGCCCCCACACCCCTAAGCACCCACCCCCCGTGTTGAGGGCATGTAGCCTGATATGGTTCAGGAGGGGGGGCACTCGCTTGTCCCCCCTATCCTGCCTTGCCAGACTGCATGCTCGGTTAAGGGTCTGGTATAGATTTTGGGGGGACCCCACTTAAATTTTTTTTAAATTTTGATGTGGAGTTTCCTTTAAAATTCATTCCAGACCCAAAGGACCTGGTATGGACTGGGGAGGACCCCAATAATTTTTTTTCAGTGATTTTTTTATCTATGTTGCCGGGAGATGGCAATACATTGCAGCCACAAGCAAGTTTAAATTACTTTTTTTCTTTAGATATGTCATTTTGCTGCGGCACTATTCTGAACATCACACAGATGTGCCACTTTACAGGCAGACTAAGGGCACCCCCCAGGCAGGGTATTTAACCACTTCCAAACCGAGCCTCTTTTTTAGGTTCAGTGGTTATGAGTTAGAAACATTTTTTTTTTAAATGTTATAATTTATAAAATTACTTAGAACCCCCAAACATTATATATATATATTTTTTCTAACACCCTAGAGAATAAAATGGCGGTCATTGCAAAACTTTATGTCACACCGTATTTGCACAGCGGTCTTCCCAGCGTGCTTTTTTTTTAATAAATTCAGTTTTTTTAGTTAAAAAATAAGAAAACAGTAAAGTTAGGCCAATTTTTTCCATATAGTGAAAGATAATGTTACTCCGAGTAAAATGATACCCAACATGTCATGATTCAAAATTGCTCGCGGAATGGGGGCAAACTTTACAACTTAAAAATCTCCATTGGCGACATTTAAAAAATTCTACAGGTTAGCAGTTTTGAGTTACAGAGGAGGTCTAGTGCTAAAATTATTGCTTTCCCTCTAACGATCGCGGCGATACCTCACATGTGTGGTTTGAACACCGTTTTCATATGGGGGCGGGACTTACATATGCATTCGCTTCTGCACGTGAGCTCGGCGGGACGGAGCGCTTTAAATTTTTTTTTTAATTATTTATTTTGCTTTTTACTTTTTATTTTTACACTGTTCTTAAAAAAAAATTATCACTTTTAGTCCTATTGCAAGAAATGTAAACATTCCTTGTAATAGAAAAAAGCATGCCAGGACCTCTTAAATGAGATCTGGTCAAAAAGACCTCAGATCTCATATTTACAGTAAAATGCAAAAAAATAAAATAAAAATATTTGAAAAAAATGACAGCCCAAAAAAAATGGGCCCTTTAAGACCGATGGGCGGATGTGACTTCTCATTTCCGCCCTGCCGTACTATGGCTCACGGACACTGGGGGGGGGGGGGGATCCGGTAAGCGCAGGTCCGGTAGCGGCAGAGATGATGGGAAGACCATTAAGACCACTTTTATCTGACGGGGAATCACCAGAAGAAAAAAACAGTATCTGAATGGCAGGCACCATAGAGATATCACCACTCAAACCCAAGGACGTCATATGACGTCTGGCGGTACAGAAGTGGTTAAAGGAATATTTCATTTTTATTTTTTCACTTTAACCTCCCTGGTGGTATGATTATGTCAGATTTTTTCATCTCAAAGTGGTACATTTTTTCGCATAGAATTTTGGCGTTTTATATTTTAGGCCTGTGATTCTTAATAACTCACTAAAATCTTTACAAACAAGAGTTTAATAGACATCCCGATATGATAAAGATCAAAAATATTAATATAATAATAATAATATAATAATAACGTTTATTCAATAATGTAATCACATCAAAACACTGAAATTTGCTCATTTGAAGAATTGTCGCTCTTGTTACTTTCAGTGTCTGATGACGAATTTCCCTATAAGTCAGTATCACTCAATTATGCAAATGATTCTTATTTACTATGGCTGTTTTCTAGCTGGTCCAAAACCGCTTTTGACATAAGGGATGCTTTTTGGATGCCAAGGACATTCTCAAGTTTCCAGGCAGAAAGAATGGCATATATAATATAAAAGGTCATGCAGGGCACTGGACGAAGCACTAGGGACAAAAGGAATGTGAAATGATTTGATACGGTAATGTAATGTAATCTTATAGATTACAGTGTACCGTATGTGTACCCCCACCCCCATACTAAGTGACGCTCGCAGGGAACGGAGCCCATAACTCAGAGGCATCGGGCGAAGATTCTGCTGGATGACACAGTGGGGGGGCATTGTAGGATCCTGGGAACAATGTAAGTAATGTAATGTAAGTAACTTTTCCAGGATCCTGCGATGTGATCCCAAGTGTGGCTCAGGTTTACCGCTTTTGGTAATGAAAACTCACCCCGAGCCACACTCGGGTTAACCACCAGGGAGGCTACGCATTATTAAAATCACTGCTCCTGAAAAAAACAAGTGTTTTAAAAACTTTTTTTGCATTAATGCATGTCCCCTAGGGCAGGACCCAGGTCCCCATACACTTTTTATGGCAATAACTTGCATATAAGCCTTTAAAATGAGCACTTTTGATTTTTCATGTTTGTGTGCCATAGACTTTACTGGGGTCTGCATGTTCGCACAAATTTTTTGCCTGTACGCATGTTCTGGTGTGAACCGAACAGGGAAGGTGTTCGGCCCATCCCTAGTTTAAACTATAGCAGAAGTGTTAATAGTTTTCTCTGTACCACCACACTCCACAAAGTATATTACAACGGATTGCAGCAGAAGAGCAGAACATTTTTTTTAATTTTTTACGACGCTGTATTCCAGTCCAAGGCGCAACCCCCACAGGCCCAAAATGATAACAACAATGTCAATTGCCAAAACAACTCAGCATTGAGAGGCAAGCTCAGATCCATGTCATCAGCTCTGCATGCCAAAAGTAATCGCTTCACTGGATCAAACTGGGCATATCAATGCACCTTGCAAAGCTCACAGCAACCTCTGCCAAGCCTGGCAGGTGCTAGAATTTTAGTTTAATTGCTGAGAGCCAAAAGAAATCTCAACTTTGGGATTACTCCATAGACAGACAAATCAATTAAAACAGTTCCCTTCTCTCCCATCACTAGGGACAATGCAGAGTTTACAAATGCAAAATAAATATTATATTATTATTCCTGGGTGCAGTGGGCTGATGAGGGTACCAGCAACATTTCTGGGGATGTTTTAGCACATCCAAGCACCTGCTTGATGCCACTGGAGGTAAACTTAGCATACTTTTCTAATTGAAGTACAATATTAATACAACAAATAAATCGCTTGCTTTATAGAATTATATGAGGATGATAAATTGTACAAAAAGAAGAGGGAAAATATTCAGTGAAATATACATAAAACAATCCAAGGATTCAGTAGCGACAGATCCACATATGACCAACAGTGCAAATAGTGCCAGAGAGTAACACTAAAATACCAAGCTGCAAGGGGGGGATTACTTATGCGTAGGGTGCCCAAGTGGAACTTTTTCAGAGGAAATATTCTTCTGTTACACTCTGACATGTTTAGCACTATGGGTCATATATGTTCTATTTAGTTGTTTGCCTGGTGTTTGGCTTTATCCCCTTCTCACCCAGCCCCAGTGTCCCTTTAACAGGGTCTGTATGCCCAAGAGGCAGGAATATTCATTTATCATGTGACCATTGAGAATGGCTGTGACCCACATGATTGAAAGTTGGTCCTGCTGGCTACCAACCATTAGTGGAGAGTGGTCTCTGACAGCTCGGTATTGGTGCTGGGAGTATGCAGTGAGCACACTTTTAGCACAGAACCCTCAGCTGCCTATTGATGCATATGTGCAACATGTGGGCATTACATTTCACTCTTTTGCTGTCACACTTATGTGTTACATAGGCAGCTAGAGGTTAATGATTGTAATTCATCACTACTAAGCCTTTTACATATTTTAAGTAGTTATAATAAGGATAAGGATAATCTTAACTTTCAATGTCAAAACTAATCCAAGGCATTCATTTCAGTTTCCAGTGATGGAAGGTTTATGGAATTAAAGTGTTATTGAATTTAAAACCAAAAATGTAAAATATTTCAGATTACCAATCAGTAGATATAGTGGCTGCATTCATTTTTATTTGCTTTCCCCCCATGTTTTCACCTGGTGATCTGGCGAGTAGCACACCTTTTGTATTAGACTGCCCCCACTCAGGATGAAGCAGCACAAGGGACACCTTTGGACAGCAGCATAGTCTGCCTAGGGTGAGGGGAGTGGTAGATATGCTATCAGATTTAGGTACACTAACAAACTGAATCAACGCTCCAGCTAATACTTTATAAGCAGGTACAGCAAACAGTATATTTTCTTTTGTGATAATGGCTTTACATAATAAAACTGAAAATTGAAAGCACCCCTGTCAGTTTTAAATGGTTTGTCTCAACTCTATAACTGATACATTCTGCAAGAGATCTTGTACTTTTGAAAAAAAAAACAGTTGTTGGCTAGATCATCAGATGAAAATAATAGAAAGAAAGCTTAAAAAAGAAAAAATATGCAGGCATCACCTCTAAGAATTAGTAAGCTGCAATATATACTGAATGTTTGCTTTTGGTGTGAAGATTCTTTATATTAACCACTTCAATACCGGACGTTTATACCCCCCTTCCTTACCAGACCAATTTTCAGCTTTCAGCGCTCTCACACTTTGAATGACAATTACTCTCTCATGCTACACTACACCCAAACAAAATTTTTATCATTTTTTCACACAAATAGAGCTTTCTTTTGGTGGTATTTAAGAACCTCTGGGTTTTTTATTTTTTGCAACATAATTGAAAAAAGTGCGAACAGTAAGTTTCACACTCTCGCGACTTTCGACTTTTAACCAGACCATTCC
>BLSH010462559.1:346745-359440 GCA_018402905.1 Glandirana rugosa | reverse complement strand
TGTTGAAACTCAAAGATGTGAATGGGTATATGTATATGGGTATTGAGGTTTATGTTCACTTTTAAATGCACGTGAAGAAGAAAAATCTGTAGCATTTCAGTGATTCATTTCAATGTATTTGTGTAGCAGCCCAAACAAATATCACTGATTCATTTGAGGAGCCAAATTGTATGCATCGCGTGAAGATTGATTTTAAGTAAATACATTGTGGAGACAGGAGTATCGGTATGCATACAGTATGACATGTTGATGATCTGAGAAAAATGATTGCAGAGGCTCTGCAATGAGACTCAACCTTTGGCACAAAACAGTAGCATCTCATGCATGTCCATTCTAGATGGAATGGTCACGCATTGACCTTCCAGCAAATGAGCTGTGAAGACTTTATGCAAGCTTGTTGTATTAGTTGTGAAAATCTGCTCAGGAGTCACATGCCAAGACTTTATATACAGCTGTTTGTAAATAGAAAAAGCAAAAGCTTTTACTGCCAATTGTCAAATATTTAAAGACTTTGGCAAAATACCCCTTTATGTAACTATACAGTACACTTTTGAGATTTTTTCAATTTATTTTGTACAGTGCTTAAACAAAGATGCAGACCTGATGTCAATTTTAGGTCAAAGTATAATGGCTTAGCAGCAGGTCTAACAAGTCACAGATATAGCCATGCCAATAGGCAAACATAAATAGTACCACTGTGATTATGACTTTCAGTGGTACAGTATTTCAGTATTTTTAGATGCAATTATTTTGATGCAGTACATTTGGGAACTGCAATTGGCAGTGTTGTGCATTACTGCAGGGCTGTAAAAAATTAACACAAGATGCAATTAAAATAAGACCCCCCCCCCAAAAAAAAAAAAAAAACTTAGTCAAAAGATGATAGGAACTATTTAAGATATTACTAGAATAAACACAGAACCATGGTCAGGTTATGGACAGTCAATATTTTCATATTCTTTACATGCAGTAAATAGAAACATAGAAAAGTGATGGCAGCAAAAAGACCAAGTTGTCTATTGCCTGTGTGTTTTTTTTTTTTTTTTTAATTTCTATGTGTTTGTGTATTTTTTTGTTAAGGAGTATACAGTATCTCACAAAAGTGAGTACACCCCTCACATTTTTTTGTAAACATTTTATTATATCTTTTCATGTGGCAACACTGAAGAAATGACCCTTTGCTACAAAGTAAAGTAGTGAGTGTACAGCTTGTATAACTGTAAATTTGCTGTCCCCTCAAAATAACTCAGCACACAGCCATTAATATCTAAACCGCTGGCAACAAAAGGAAGTACACCCCTAAGTCAAATTGTCCAATTCGGGCCCAAAGTGTCAATATTTTGTGTGGCCACCATTATTTTCCAGCCCTGCCTTAACCCTCCTGGGCATGGAGTTCACCAGAGCTTCACAGGTTGCCACTGGAGTCCTCTTCCACTGGACATCACAGAGTTGGCGAATGTTAGAGACCTTGCGCTCCTCCACCTTCCATTTGAGGATGCCCCACAGATGCTCAATAGGGTTTAGGTCTGGAGACATGCTTGGCCAGTCCATCACCTTTACCCTCAGCGGTTTTAGCAAGGCAGTGGTCCTCTTGGACGTGTATTTGGGGTCATTATCATGTTGGAATACTGCCCTGGGGCCCAGTCTCCGAAGAGAGGATATGCTCTGTTTTAGTATGTCACAGTACATGTTGGCATTCATGGTTCCCTCAATGAACTGTAGCTCCCAAGTGCCGGCAGCACTCATGCAGCCCCAGACCATGACACTCCCACCATCATACTTGACTGTAGGCAAGACACACTCCTCACCTGTTTGCCGCCACACAAGCTTGACACCATCTGAACCAAATAAGTTTATCTTGGTCTCATCAGACCACGGGACATGGTTCCAGTATTCCATGCCCTTAGTCATCTTGTCTTCGGCAAACTGTTGGCAGGCTTTCTTGTGTATCATCTTTAGAAGAGGCTTCCTTCTGGGATGACAGCCATGCAGACCAATTTAATGCAGTGTGCTGCGTATGGTATGAGCACTGACAGGCTGCCCCCCCCACCCCTTCAGCCTCTGCAGAAATGCTGGCAGCACTCATACGTCAATTTCCCAATGACAACCTCTGGATATGATGCTGAGCACAGGATCTCAACTTCTGTGGCCGACCATGGCAAGGCCTGTTCTGAGTGGAACCTGGTCTGTTAAATCGCTGTATGGTCTTGGCCACCGTGCTGCAGCTCAGTTTCAGGGTCTTGCCAATCCTCTTATAGCCTAGGCCATCTTAATGTAGTACAACAATTCTTTTTTTCAGATCCTCAGAGTTCTTTGCCATGAGGTGCCATGTTGAACTTCCAGTGACCAGTATGAGAGAGTAGGAGCAATGACACCAAATTTAACACACATGCTCCCCATTTACACCTGAGATCTTGTAACACTAATGAGTAGAGTTGAGCGAACCCGAACTATAAAGTTCAGGTCCGTACCAAACTTTTGGGTGTCCGGGACCCGGACCCGAACCCGGACTTTTCAAAAAAAGTCCGGGCTCGGGTCTGGGGTTCTGTTTTATTCCACGTGTTGAAAAGCTGCCAAGGGCATCCAATCAAAAAGTGTTTCACTGGTTTTCCCTAGAAGCCATCACAGCCATGCCTACTAATGGCATTGCTGTGATTGGCCAGTGCACCATGTGACCCAGCCTCTATATGGGGCTGGAGTCACCGTGCTGCATGTCATATGCTCTCAGGATAGTTTAAGGAGAGGATGCTGCTGGCTCTGTGAAGGACAGATTGCAGATATTATAGAACATCTCATCTTGCATTACTGAACAATCTGATTGTGGACTAGGGAGAGATACTAGTACTGCTGCTTTGAGGGACAGATTGCAAACCTCATCCTGCTGCACAGAATGATCTGACTGGACTAGGTGGAGTCTGTTGCTTTAAGGGAAAGATTATTGTTCTAAAATCATCATCAAGTTGTACAGGGAAAGGTTCCAGCTGTTGCTTTTAAGGGAAAGATTAGTGTTCTAAAATCATCTTCAAAGTGTGTGGGAAAACCCTGTTTCTCTAGTCGTCTGTCCAGGACAGCACTAGAGAGATATAGCTCCACCTCTGAAGGCAGGAAACACAAAGGTTAAGTCTTTAAAGGGGCGTCTCCCCTTCTCTACCTCAGTTTTTTGTGTTTCCTCCACGGAGGAGGAGGAGGGTGTGGGAGCTCTAAGAATCTGCTCACCTGAGGGTAGTGCATTGTGGGTCCCCCGGTCAGGCACAGGGGAAGCTGAGACCGGCGCTTCTCCCCCCAAGTAAGTCCAAAGGGACTGACGCTCCCTGCACATGGCTCCTGTGCTGGAGGAGATCCTGGGCAGACTGTGAGGGGGGCGGGCGTTGGGCCTCGAGTTCTGGCCTGTCGAACGCAGGGGGGAGGGCGGGGACTTCCGGGTCGTCACTTCTGGGTCCCGCGAGGAGCATGGATGCCGGAACCAGCCTGTTTCTTTTTAAAAAGCAGAGCCAGTCACAGTGCTGGGGTCCTGGGATCCTTCTACAGCACAACGGCGCAATGAAGCAGGAATTGATGGACCCAGCAGAAGGTGGCAGTGACGCCGGCGCAGCCCAGCTAGGAGGCACAAGGGTGGCTGGGCCTATGGGGCTGTGGGAGGAAGGAGGGGGGGCTGGAAGGCATTGTAGCTGGGGGCCCCTCTGACTTCCCTGTATGGTTAGCCGGATCCGGGCTAATGAGCCTTGTGAATCCGGCTTTGCTGGTGGTGGGTGCACATAGGTGTCGGTGGTGGCTCACTATGTGCATGGTGGTTGTTAACAACTGGACCTTGTTTTGTTTCCTTCTCCTTTTTATCTCCCTTTCTTGCTCAGGGGCAGCTCAAGGAAGGAGAGAGGTCAGGGGGAAAGAGGTGTCCATCCTGTGGAATTAAATTAAAAGAAGGATGGAACAAACCACTCTGTAAACCAGTTTGTCAATGCAAGGTCTACAAAGAGTCTACGGGAGCTTGTAAAGAATTGATTGCAGGAGTCAAAAAAGAGATGAATGCAATTAAGGCCATGTTGCCGAACCTGGAGACCCCCTTAACCACCAGCAGAAACCCCCCTGTTCCAACCCTAGAGGATGGTAATGAAACAGAGGGAGAAGAATCGGATTCCCTGGATGACCTCAGCGAGACAGCGTCATCTAGGGATACACCGGTTCAGAAGAAATCACCCAGATACAGGCTCTCGCTCGAGGAGGTGGATGCGCTGTTGGGGCTGATTTACGAGACGCTTGAGATCAAGGAAGTACAAGCCTCTGTCTCTGCACGATAGGATGTACCAGACCCTGAGAGCGCATCAGGGGAGGATTTTTCCAGTGCATAGTTCTCTGGCGGACTCCATTAAAAAAGAGTGGGTGGAGCCAGAGAATTTTTTTCCCGAAAGCCTTAAAAGGAGATTTCCTTTTAGCGATGACGCAGAGTGCGTCTGGAACAAAGTTCGTAAAGTAGATGCGGCCTTCTCTCAATGTGCCAAGTCTACCGACCTCGCCTTTTGAAGACATGGGAGTCCTGAGGGACCCCATGGATAAAAGAATGGAGGTATTGCTGAAACGGTCATGGGAAACAGTCATGATCAGTTTAAAGCCAGCAATGGCCACTACGGTCGTAGCCCGTAACCTGGAAGTCTGGTTGGACAAGTTGCGGGCTTATTTGGAAGGAGGGACCTCTAGGAAAGAAATCTTAGAATCCTTACCGATGCTGTATAAAGCAGCAGGCTACATGGCGGATGCTTCCTCAGAATCAGTCAAACTAGCAGCGAAGGCTTGGTTAACTCATCTCGTAGAGCCCTGTGGTTGAAGTCATGGGCCGGTGACCCAGCTTAAAAAACCAGGCTTTGTGGGATTCCGTTTGAGGGAGACCTGTTTGGGCCGGATCTAGAGAAGGTTCTAGATAGGACGGCCGATAAGAAAAAGGCTTTCCCGGTAAACATTTTTTCATCCCCAAAGGCAAGGAGGCTTTCAGGGACAGGTATCAAAATCGGCGGCGGCCAAAAAACAGTGGGGGAAAGGGAAACAGAAAAATATTCTGTTTTCCTCTCCTAAAAAATCCACCAAACCGCAATGACTCGGTTCCGGTGGGAGGCCGGTTGTGGCAGTTCCTCCCACAATGGGAAGAAGCTACCCAGAATGCTTTTATTCTAAGGATTGTCAGGGAAGGTTACCAGATACAGTTCAGGAGCAATCCTCCTGTCAGGACGTTGGTAACCTCCCCTTCCAGAGACCCCTATTTGGCAGAAGCACTGTTGGACCAAATCGGCAACCTTGTGGACCAATAAGTGCTTGTCCCGGTACCTCAGGAAGAGATCAACCAGGGTTTCTACTCACATGTGTTTGTAGTTCGGAAACCCTCTGTTAGAAGACTGTGCTAAGGGTTAATTGCATTTGGGTGTGTTCCCTCTAGTTGCTGAGAAGCAGCTCTATTTAAACTTCCTGCTTCCTCTAGCAGATGCTGTCTGATCTACAGCGTATTGTGTGTATTCCTGATCGTCCTGTATTGGTTCCTCTGTTCCTGTGACCCGGATTGCCTGTCTTTGCTGATTTCTGCCTGCACCGACCTTTGGACTGCCTACGACCACTCTCTTGCCTAGCCCTTCTGTACCTTGCCTGCCTGCCTGTTGACGACCCTGCTTGAATCCGACCATCCATCTGCCTGCTCCTCTTGTACCGCACTGCCAGCTTGTTTCACGACCCGGCCTGTACGACCATTCTTCAAGTGCACGAGTGCTCCAGCGGACTTCTACCAACACCAGTGGCCCAGTCCGACCCTCGTGCCATCCTGCACTCCCGAGCCACCTGTCTACTCTACCAGGGGTTCCCGAGTCAGGGTAGTAAGGGAGGTTACCTACTGCATAAGTCAGGCTCATCCACCAGGTACGTGACACCCTCGGGCAAGTTCCGGTTAATTCTGAACTTTAAATCTCTCAACAAGGAGGTGGTTTACAAAAAGTTCCGCATGGAAACTATTTTTACAGTAAAAGCGTTACTGCCACCGGACTGCTTTATGGCCTCCCTCGACTTGAGGGACGCTTATTTAAACGTTCCTATCCACAAGAACTCTCAGAAATTTCTGAAGGTGGCAATCTTATGGGGGAAGGAGGTTCGGCACCTACAGTTCAGGGCCCTGCCCTTAGGCCTTTCCTTCTCTCCCAGAATCTTCACAAAAGTTCTGGCCCTCCTCAAACTGAAGGGAATCAAGGTCATTCCATATTTGGATGACCTGCTATTCTTTGCCCAGTCCTCAGCCCAATTTCAAAAAAACCTACGGGTGGCCTTGGACTTCCTGAACAGATTAGGTTGGCTGATAAATCAGGAGAAATCACACCTTACTCCGACGCAGGTTCTGCAGTATCTGGGGTTCCTGGTAAACTCAAAGGAACAAAAGATCTTCCTTACGGAAGATGAGGTTCAGAAGGTGGTAGCAACGGCAGTTTTTTTTCAGGGAAGGCAGACTGTGGCGGTACGCACAGCTATGTCTGGTCTAGGGCTACTGGCAGCGACCATCCGGCGGTTCCTTGGGCAAGGGCCCGCTTCAGGTGTCTCCAGGCCAATGTTCTAAAAAATTGGGACGGAACACAGGGGTCGCTGAACTCATCCTTCCACCTGTCCCCAAGGGCCAAGAGATCTCTGTGGTGGTGGAGGAACGAAGCAAACCTGAAGAGAGGTCTTCAGTGGTCCTTCCCAGTTTCTATCCGCATCACGACGGATGCCAGTTCCTGTGGCTGGGGGCTCACTGGGAATCCAGAGTAGCCCAGGGCCGCTGGGAGAAAAGCAGGCTGTAAGATCGGACAGCTGGAGAGAGTTGCAGGCGATCTGGGAGGCTCTAAGGGTCTTTGCTAAAAATCTGAAAGGTCAGCATTTTCAAATTCTTTCGAACAATATGGTGGCAGTCGCCTACGTGAACAAACAGGGGGGCACGCGCTGCCCATCTCTGATCAGACTGGCAAAGACTATCTTTGTGTGGGCAGAGAGAAACCTAAGTTCGTTGTCAGCAGTTCACCTGAGGGGAGTAGACAATCACCTAGCCGACTATTTGAGTCGACATCATGTGGGAGAGTCAGATTGGGAGCTGAACAAGGTTTTCCAGCTATTGTCTATGGGGTCTATCAGAGGTGGACCTGTTTGCCACCAAGGCGAACGCCAAGGTTCCCACTTATTTCTCTCTGGAAAGAGAGGAAGGGGGCAAGAGGGATAGATGCTTTGGCCCAAAGGTGGGCTTTTCATCTATGTTACGCCTTTCCGCCAGTCAGGCTCATTCCGCTAGTGTTAAGGAAGTTTGTGCAGGAACAAACCTCGCTAATACGAGTAGTTCCTTGTAGTAGTGCCGAAGAGGCCGTGGTTTTCGACGCTGCTTCGACTAGCGAAAAATCCCCCTCTCATGCTGCCTGAAAGGGAGGATTTGCTGTCGCAGGGTCCAGTACGGATTCAGGCCCTAAAATTGTCGGCCTAGTTTCTGAGTAAAGCCTCCTGAAATCTAAGGGACTTTCCGATAGTGTAATTGGGACCATTCTTTAGAGTAGAAAGAAAGTGACCCAAGTTATTTTAAAGTTTGGAAAATTTTTTGTTCATGGCTTCATACCAGGAAGCGGTCAGCAGAGGTGGCAGCTATCCTGGAGTTTTTACAAGACGGAGCGGATCAGGGGCTGGCGATAAGTACTCTAAAAGTACAGATCGCAGCCCTATCCGTCTTTTTGGAGCAACCCCTGGCGTTAGACCCGCTGGTCAGCAGGTTCTTCAAGGGGTTAGCTAGGCTAAGGCCGGTTCCATTTAAAGTGTTACCTAAATGGGACCTAACTACGGTGTTACAGGGCTGGATTAAAGGGTCTCAAGGAAGACATCTATCCCTGAAGTGGGCCACGCTCAAAACAGTGTTTTTAGTGGCAATCTCCACGGCCAGGTGAATTAGTGAGATACAGGCTCTCTCTATTAAGGAGCCTTTCTTGCAGATTTTCGAGGACAGACTGGTGCTTCGGACAGACCCAAAAGTGGCTTCTAGTAGTAATAGGACACAGGAGATTGTTCTGCCCTCCTTTTGCGCATCTCCAAAGGGTCCTAAGGAGGCAGAATTCCACCATCTGGATGTGAGGGCCTGTGTCTTGCATTATTTAGAGGCATCAAAAGACATTCGGAAATCCAATGCTTTTTGTACTACATTCTGGTAAAAGGTTGGGGTGTCAAGCTTCAAATGCACGATTGCCCGCTGGATTAAACAAGCAATTGTGGAAGCTTACAGGATTCTTGGGAAGGAGTGCCCTTCCCCCCCCCCCGGCCCATTCGACCCGGGTGTTATCAGCCTCCTGGGCAGAACGAGCTGGAGCGACACCAGAGAAAATTTGCCGTGCTGCAACCTGGTCAAGTTATACAACCTTTATGAAGCACTACAGGTTGGACCTCATCTCAGCGCAAGAGCAAGCGTATGGGAGAAAGGTCCTCCAGGCGGTAGTCCCCCCCCCCCCCCAATCTGGTAAGTTCTCGTTGATCCTCTCTAGTGCTGTCCTGGACTACTTACCGGTAACTCTGTTTCTGGGAGTCGTCCGGGACAGCAAGGATTCCCTCCCTATATGCTGTTGTAACTTTGGACGAGTGTTTGTTTCTTTCAGAAATCGTGCCGGAGTTCTCAGTTAAAGACTAAGGAAGAGAAGGGGAGACGCCCCTTTAAATACTTAACCTTTGTGTTTCCTGCCTTCGGAGGTGGAGCTATATCTCTCTAGTGCTGTCCTGGACGACTCCCAGAAACAGTTACCGGTAAGTCTAACTCTGGTTTTCGGCCACATGAAGCCATATTAGTGTTCTCAAATCATCTTCACTGAAGATGATTTGAGAACACTAATATGGCTCCACACTGCTGAAACAGGCTTTACTCTTCCGTTCACTGACAGACGCAGCCTTCTTATGACACGTCGGGTTATGCTCATATTACTAGGAGTAGACTTGGCAAAAATAAAACAAAAGCATAGGTTGGCCCCTCCCAGGGGGCCATCCTCACCTTAGCATATAATCCCCCTGCTCTGCATAGCACATCAGTTCGTAACAAGCCGTACAAACTCAACACAGAGGGGTGGGTGCTGCGTCTGTCAGTGAACTCAGAGAAAAGGATTTTTATTGCAAGTTATAATAAAATCCCCCCGCTCTGCATAGCACATCAGTTTTAAATTGCCTAGTGCAAGGAGTAGACCTGATTCCCTATGGGATCTGCGGTCTCCTGAAGATTTTTTTCTGATGAAGACTGCTATCAAGAAGCCCCAGGTGGCTGGACCTCTCTTCCGTCCTAGGGGCGCGGAGAGTGGGCACCTGGGCAGCTTCTGTGGTAGCCAACCGATGGGGTCCGATAGTGGGGACACACTGGGTGGTACCCCTTTGAGGATTATTTCCCCCCCCCGCAGTACCGCACCTTGCACTGACCATTCGGAGCACTGCATTAAGCAGTTCGCCGCCATTCGGTGTGGATCACCGTTCGTTCGTCCGCCAACCGCGCCATTTTGCTATAAGCTCTGCTTGTGTTAATGGCAGCATCCATTGTTTGGTAGCCCATGCGTTTTTTTAGCCTGTCCTCTGGCGGTCCCCAGTGGGCATTTTTGTTATTACAGGAAATAATAAAAACGGAAGTAGAACTTCCGGTTTCACTTGGACAACATGGCTGACACTCGGTGGTACAGGCTCTTGAAGTGCAGTGGATTTTTGGGCATTGCTCATTCCAGTCACAGTGCTGAGGCATTTAAAACCGCAAGTATAGCTGGCTCTCCCTGGGTGCTGGTAGCGGTGGGTGCAATCCTCCCGGGTCTCCCTGGCTGATTGGTGGGGTAGAGGTGGTGGTCACACAGTAGGGATGGCGGAAGGCTGGGATGTCAGAAGCCGGCAATGCTATGGCAGGGGTACCTGCGGATCAACAATAAACCCCGGGAACCCTGGTGTCCTTGGAACAGCTGAGGGCGGTGTTTGGGGAGTTCTTTCCCCGGGCGGGGGTCCCGATTCTGGGGGGCCCCAAAAAATGCCCCCCCCCATTCCTCAGGGGAGGATTCAGGTCCAGAGAGCGCCTCAGTGGTCACACCCGTGGACATATCAGAGGGTGAACTGCCCTCAGACGACGAAGGTGATAAGGAGGCTATATTCGCGACTCCATGCGGCTTGACCAAGCAGGAAAGTCGCATGAGTCCACATATATATTTGTGGATCGCTTAAACCCCCTAGGTCCCCTAGGGCTTACCCTTATGATCAGGTGTTTGAACAGGCAGTGTTCAAGGAATGGCTACGGCCGCAAAATTCCTTTGCTTTACCTAAAAGCTTTGCTGTTCGCTACCCCTTTGAGGATAGCTTTACTAAGAGATGGGAGTCCCCAGCGGTGGACCCTCCAGTGGCCCGTCTGAATAAGGCAACGACCATTCCCTTGGAGGGGTCTCCGTTTTTTAAGGAAGCGGCCGATCGCCGCATGGAGGCAGTGTCTAAGGCACTGTTCTTGTTGCCTGGGTCAGCCATGAGGCCGGCTCTAGCAGCTGCGATGGCGGCGAAATCTCTTCACGAGCACGCTGCCACATTACACTCCAGTTTAACTTGTGAGTGTGCACAGGCTGAAGTACAGGGGGCACAACATTTGGAAGAGGGTCTCCGCTACATATGCCATGCGGCTTTGGACCTGCTTCCCATGCTGTCAAAAATGTCTGTTTTTGCAATTATCAGGTGGGTGCTTTGGCTCCGCTCTTGGTCGGGTGACCAGGCTTCAAAGAAAGCTCTTACAGATCTTCCCTTTCAGGGAGGGCGTCTGTTTGGCCCACAGTTGGATGAAATCATTAAGGATTTCACGGGAGGGAAAAGTACTTTCCTTCCAGAGCCAAAGCGGCAGGATTCTCACCGTAGGCAGGGCTCTGTTTCTTCAGGTCAAAAGCAGGTAAGGGCTTCTGCTGGGCCCAGTAAAAGGCCCTGGCAACATAAGTCCAAAAAAGCGAAGGATAAGTCAACCTCCGCATGATGGGTTGCCCCCGCCCGACTCACGGGTGGGGGGCCGGTTGCTGGGGTTCGCAGGCAGATGGGCTGCCCGCATCACCGATCGGGGGGTACTGAAGGTGGTGTTCTCCGGGTACAGGGTAGAATTAATCTCTTTGCCCCCAGAAAGGTTCTTACCTTCAAATTTAAGACTTCCTCAGGGGCGTTGGGAGGCGCTTCTAGGCATCCCTTAGGGCGCTTGCCGAACAGGGGGTGATTGTACCGGTACCCATGGTGGAAAGATTTCATGGGTACTCAAACCTCTTTGTGGTGCCCAAAAAGGGCGGTGTCAGGCCAGTTCTGGACCTGAAGGCATTAAACTGCTTTGTAAAGACGAAGCGATTCAGGATGGAGCCCATCCGCTCGGTCGTGGTCACCCTGCACCAAGGGGAATTCATGGCGTCCCTGGATATCAGGGACGCGTATCTCCACGTTCCAGTTTTTCAGTCACCATCGTTTTCTACGCTTCGCAGTGGGAGAACTGCATTACCAGTTTGTGACACTTCCCTTCGGGCTGGCTTCATCTCCCCGAGTGTTCACCAAGGTGGTGCTGGTGCTGCTGAGACAGAGAGGTATTGCGGTAGTAGCATACCTCGATGATTTACTCCTGAGAGCTGAGTCTGCTGCAACTTTGGAGGAAAACGTGACAATCACGGTGTCCACTTTAAGAGTTTGGTTGGCTGATCAACCTGCAGAAATCATCGTTGACTCCATCCTGCCAGCTGGAATACCTGGGTCTGATTCTGGACATGGTGCAGGCAAGGGTGTTTTTACCACCAAACAAGCTCCAGTGCGAACCCTGTTATCACGCCAGTGGTCCTTCTTACGGTTCTGTATGCGAGTGTTGGGGCTCATGGTGTCGACTTTCGAATCGATACCTTACGACCAGAGTCACACTCGGCTCTTGCAGAAGGCGATTTTGTCGCAATGGGACAAATCCCCCCCCCCATCCCTAGACAGACTGATCAGGTTGGATCATCAGTCCCGAGGATCCTTGATTTGGTGGATTCGGGCTCCGGCCCTAAAGTTGGGAAAATGTTTTCTCCCCCTCAATTGGTCGATAGTAATGATGAATGCCAGCCTATCGGGCTGGGGAGGGGTCCTGTGTCAGTTCTCTGCCCAGGGTCGTTGGTCAGTGCAGGAAGCTTGTCTTCCAATAAATGTACTGGAACTGAGAGCGATCAGACTTTGTCTGTCCCATGGGTCAGAAAGGCTGCAAGGGTGTTCAGTCGGACAATGCCACGGCCGTGGCATATGTGAACCATCAGGGCGGAACAAGAAGCTCGGCAGCAGCTGCGGAGGTGGCTCTGATTCTTCAGTGGGCAGAACTTCACGTGCCAGCTCTCTCTGCAATCTACATCCCAGGCGTGGAAAACTGGCAGGTGAACTTTCTCAACCGCTGGACTCTGGATCAGGGGGAATGGTCCCTACATCCAGAAGTTTTCCGCCAGGTTTGCCTCAAGTGGGGCACGCCAGAGGTGGACCTCATGGCCTCCAGGTTCAATCACAAGGTACAGACCTTTGTGTGCAGAAGAAAAGATCCGTTGGCGGTCGCCTCGGACGCACTGGTAGCGCCCCTGGGGTCGGTATCGGCTACTGTACATCTTTCCTCCTCTAAAGCTTCTATCACTATCTTCGAAATCTCCTCCTTTCTACATGTCATCGGCTATGGCTGGGGTCCCCGCGATGGTCACGCAGGC
>BLSH010462559.1:291620-305817 GCA_018402905.1 Glandirana rugosa | reverse complement strand
CGGTGACCTCTTTGGAGACCCTGTGAATGTGTGTCCTATTTCTGTGTAGTGCTGTTCCCTACGCTAATACTCAACTAGTGTATGGAAGCGCTCAAAACAGTCACCGATGCAGAGACCAGGCTGACCAAAACAGGTGGAGCAATAATATCAGGTGTCACACCTGTATCTGCGTCGTTGGCAGACACAACATCTTTTTTGGGGGTATCGTTGGGTAGGGGTACCATGGATGGCATGTGGAAAATGCCGCCCATGCAGCCGGCTCACTGAATTTGGATTGGGAAGATGGGGTGCAGAATCATCTGGATACAGAAGGGCTCTGATGACCTCTTCCTGGAATTTAAGGAGAGGTCCAGTCCATCCTGACGCTTTGTATAGCACAAAAGTGTTCAGCAAAGCCAATTGGAATAAGTAAACCGACACTTTTTTGTACCAGCGTCTGGACTTACCTTCAATTAAGTACGGCGCCAATAACTGGTCAATGAGATCCACCCCTCCGCATATTTTGGCTATATTCGTGGACACAGAGGGGTTTCTCCACAGCACCAGTCGCCGTTCTAATTTTGACAGCCGTATCTGCATGAATGGAGGAAAGAACAAAAACATCCTTTGTATCCCTCCACTTCATCACGAGTAAATTGCTACATCTCAAGCAGGCTCTCTCCCCCCGACTAAGTTGGGATTCTACCAGCTGTTGGGGGAAGCCCCGACGATTAGGCCGCATGGTGCCACAATGCGCCAATTTGGTGATCAAACAAGTGACTAAAAAGTGGCACCCTTGTGCAGTAATTGTCCACGTACAAATGGTACCCCTTTCCGGTTAAGGTAGACACCAAGCTCCACACTTTTGCCAGCACTCGCCATGTAGTTTGGGCATCCTTCTGGCTCCACGTGGCTACCTTTTGCCCTCATAAACCATAAAACTCCATGTATAGACTGTGGCCCTGTCACAGAGCTTATACATCTTGACCCCGTATCTGGAACGCTTGCTGGGGATGTACTGTTTGAAAGCAAGTCATCCAGCAAATTTAATCAGGGACTCGTCCATGCATACAACTTGGTTGGGAATAAAATGTGCTGCAAACTGCTGGTTAAAGTGGTTTATGAGGGACCAAATTTTGTAGAGCCGGGTCCCCATATGGACGACCGAGTTCATTGTCACTGAAGTGCATGAACCGCTGGATTTGCTTGTATCGTGTCCTGGCCATGGAAGCAGAGGAGACCTACATATGATGAATTGAGTCAGTGGACCAATATAACCGCAGTTCAGGTGCTTTATGTATGCCCATGTTGAGGGTAAGGCCCAGAAAGGTCTTAAATTCGGAAACCGTAATTGGTTTCCAATCTCTGGCAAGTGACAAATGGGGATTAGCGACAATGTATTGACCAGCATATAAATTGCTTTGGTCCACAATAGATCTATAGAGATCTTTGGTGAAATACAGCAAAAAAAAATCAATGGCCTTTAAAGTCAACTGTATTCACCTGAATTGGACAGTGAATGGGGGAAGTATGGGCACTGCATCAGTGGTGGGTTGCCAATCAGGGTTTGCAAGAGCGTCAGGAAGGGCACTATGGGCTCTGTGGGCCTGTGTTCGTCTTCGTGGCTGCGGGACATTACTTGTGCTAGCCACACCAGCTTGAACTGCACTTATGGGACTCGCCACATCACCAAGTGCTACTGCAGTGCTGGTTCATCTACAACCAGGATGTACTCAGCCGCTGGGGCTTGCCAGGTCACCAGAAGGAGTAGCGGCGCTAGTACTGTCTCTCTGCTCCATACGAGAGCCCTGCGGTTCATACACCTCAGCGACAGCTAAACGGGATCTGGTACGCCTGACCTTAGCAGGGACCACTCCGTCGTCAGAGGTATCTGTCATGGAGCCGCTGTCTATGAGCTCGTATGATGAGTTTGAATCTGACAGCGAGGTTTCACCGTCACTCTCATCTGTCATATTCACCAACGCCTCTTCACTAGTGTACCTTGGATTTGACGTGGCTTCTAAATTTATAGGTACACTAGTGTGACTCACAGGCAAAAAAATGCACCTGGTTGTCAGAGCCTGTGTCAAGTCGCTACCAAATTCACTGTCAGATTTCAAAGGGATCGGGCATGATCTCTGCGAACGCTGCAGATATGTGTTCTGTGATTGGTAAGTGTCAGCGATCTATTGATCCTGCACTTGGGTGGGCAGGGCTGGGCTAGGCAGAGAGGCTAAATGCAGGTGCTAGCAGGGCTGATCCCGCTAACGCTGCGTTTTTTTTAGAACACTAATCTAGTGGGGACGCTAATATATCTGATCAGATCCCAGATATTGATCTGATAAGATACTACAATAGTATCGAACACGTGTGTGTGTGTGTGTGTATGCGTGTCAGAGTACCTAACTAACTGACCCTAATGCATGCTAAAACCTAACTGGGGTCACCGCCGGGCGATCAGGGGTTAAAACCTATAAAAGGTATATAAAATATACAACGGGTAATCGGATTGTAAAAAAAAAGAGCTAGCTAGCGTCACCCGTGACACTTATATGGTGATCACAGGTGACGGGGCAATCAAGGGGTTAAAAACTTTATTGGGGGGGCAAGGGGGGTATTTACACCTACCTAGGCCCACTACTAACCTACCCTAACACTGATTTAGTGTCACGTACAGCGATCGGTAAAAATCAGATCACTGCACTATGACACTGTGACAGGGGGTGACAGCACTGAAAGGGTTAACTGGGGGGTCGATCAGGGGGCAATCAAAGGGTTAAAGGTGTGCCTAACTGTAATGGTGTCAGTGTTGGTGCAACTCGCGTTTCTGATGTCTCTCTCTCCTCTCTGCAACGGAAAAGAAAGCGGAGAGGGGAGATGACATCACTTCCCCTGCCTGTGGTTACATTTCACAGGACACGTCCACACGTATTGCCATCTGATGTGTATTTTCAACATCATCTCAGTGGTTGGTGCTATGAGTTGCCTTAGATATACTCTTGAATGCAGCTTTCCATTGGGCCTCTGAGAATGTGTTTTTTTTTTTTTTTTTTTTTTTTTAAGTTTCTTTCCCATTTTAAATAGGTATTTGTTTTGCAAAAGACCTGTTTTCCTGTTTGAAGTATGTTCTAGAAAAGAGTAATACCTTTTGGTCTTGGGTGCGTGGGAGCTGTAGTAGTCCCATAGTGGTTGGGGGAGTTTGAGTGTAGGAACCTTGTGACTTATTAGGAACTTTTGTATCCTTACTATAGTGAAAAATAGACTTTTTGGAACATGTAATTCTATTAACTGTTTAATAGTCTTGGGGGTGCAGCCAGAGGGAAAGTCTTGTGGTGTGGAAATCCCGCATTCTCGGATTAGTCCCATAGAAATCATGGGCATTCTGTCTGCTAATGTTTTTAGATTGGGTTGGTTGTCAGGAACCGGATTAGAGTTGCCACCATGGTTTAGTAGCAGTCTCCATGCCTGCATTGATACACAGATAGTAGGTGGTATGTCTTGCTTGGGCCACTGTGCCCATGTGTCTCCTATCAGGAGTGATTTTAAGTCCCGAATTGGGGCTAGTTCTCTCTAGCTCGACCCACAATGGTGCATTTTCCTCCCGGAACCCTTCTCCCAATTGGTCCATTTTGGTTGCCCAGAAGTAATCGCCTATGTCTGTTAGACCAGCTCCTTCCACAGACTTGTGGGTAATTAAGTTTTGGCGTGAACACCTGGCACGTTTCCCACCCCAAATGTATTTCCATAGGAGACTCGACAGGGTTTGTAGGAAATGAGAGGGTAGGGATGGGAAGAGCCCTGAATATATACAGAATCTAAGGTAAGAGAGCCTTTCCAAGCAGGAGAATTCCTTCTTTGACATTGTTTTTAGTTGGCCTTCTATTTTATGGTGGTTTGTAATTGGTGGTGGCTAGAGTGGCTGTTTTGGTTGTTAGCCCAAGTATTGTATGTGTAGGTCTGTCCATTGATATGGGAGAGATTGTTCAAATTTCTTTTTGGCGTGTTTAGGGACTCCTAAGTCCAAGATAAGGAATTTTGTGTTGACTTTGTAGTAAAATATTCTACTGAATTCCTTTATGACTTTATGGGCGTTGGGAAGGGGGTTACTGGATTTGTTAAAAGTAGTGTTATGTCGTCTGTAAATAGATTAATGGTATGGGATTGTGAGGTCTTCTTAAAACCAGTGATCGGGGGTGTGCATATTTTTTCTGCGAGAGGTTCTATCATCAAGTTGAATATGGAGGGTGAAAGAGGCCAACCCTGTCGAGTCCCATTTGTGATTGGAAACGTTTTAAACAGGAGGCCAGAGGTGTGTACCTGAGCCGTGGGGCAGGAGTACAGTGCTAGAATTGCGTTCAGGCGCGGGCCCCAGAAGCCAAACTTAGAAAGCACACGAGACATGTATTTCCAATGTACTCTATCGAACGCCTTCTCTGCATCAATTGACAGAGAAGGCGTTCAAGTTTTTTCTGCATAGTGTATAACTTTTACAAGCCTCCTAGTGGCGTCTGAGGTCTGCTGCCCTCTAACAAATCCCATCTGGTCGCTGTCAACAAGAAATGGTAGAAACTTAGTTAGGCGCTTGGCTAATAGTTTCACATATATCTTGATGTCTAAGTTTAATAGCGATATTGGTCTAAAATCGACTGGTGTTGTAGGGTCTTTGCCTGGTTTGGGTAGTGTTACAATGTGTGCTTTGAGCATCTCGGGTGGGAACTCGGAGGACTGTGCCGCTTTGGCAAAGACAGGTTCTAAATAAGGAGAGAGGATGTCAGTGAATACTTTGAAGTACTCATTGGGAAGGCCACCTGGGCCGGTAGATTTCCTGTTGGGGTGTGGTGTTTTTTTGTTTTTTTTTTGTTTTTTGTTTGTTTTTTTTGTTTTTTTGTTTTTTTTTTTACAATTGAAATTTTATTGAAGGAAAAAAGTACATGTTATGATCATATGAAATGACATTGTTATACAAGGTGGTATTGGGTATTGCCGGGTTACAAGTTAGAAAATATGGCGAAAAAATATAGCACGCTATATATTTCTGAAAAATGACAAATCCTCTTATGAGAGAATTCCTCTTGTATGGGAATTTCTGAGATAGTCTGTTTTGCTCTACCACTTTTGGGGCAGTTATATGGTACAATCCTAGTGTCTCGGACATCATGAGTTGGAGTTTGATTTCACAGCGTAGTTGGGGTTTGGTGAAATGCAACTATTGGGTGATCTTTCTCACCCGGACACCCCCAATGGGTACTAGCTGTGTCCGATATTGGGCTAATGATGAGTCCCTTCTTGAGTCGTTAGGGAGCGTTTTGATGATGGCTTTAATTTCCTGGAATGTGAATGGGGCATTTAGTTCAGATAATTGTGAGTCTGAGAGTGAAGGGAGTTTTATTGTTTGTAGGAAGCTTTGTATGTCCACCTCAGAGGGTTGGGGGGTCTACTGGTCCCTATTTAAGTTATACAGCGAACTATAAAAGTCGGCAAATTGGTCAGCTATGTCTTGGGGGTTGGATATTTTGTGTTGGGAGGTCGGGTGTAAGAGATAGGCAATTGTTTTTGTGTGGGCTATTTTGAGTCTGTTAGCCAGATACTTGCCTGCTCTGTTGGCATTGGCGTAGTGTGCTAGTTTTAAGCATCTCAGGTGATAGTCGTATTGTTGTGTCATCAGTTATTTCAGTCTTTCCCTGAGTTGGGATAGCTTGTGTGTCGTGGCGTGATCGGGGGAGGTTTTGTTGATCCATTCTAGGGATTTAATGTCTAATAAGAGGGAATTGAGAAGTGAGTTGTCTTTTGGCCCTTACCCCTTGTTGTATGAGTATCCTCCTTATGTACTCTTTATGGACATTCCATAGTGAGTAAGAATTCTCCACTGATTTTTCGTTAGTGGTGAAGAAGCTTTATAGATGTTGAGATATGGTCTGACTATATTGGGGGTCCTGAATGATCTTATTGCAGCCAGATGGAGGAGAGAGGGGCATCCCCTACATTGACTGACATAGTTATAGTGGCGTGGTCTGACCAAGTTATGTTATGTATTGTAGCCTCAGTAATTTTTTGTAGCAACCATTTGTCTGTGAGGAACATGTCAATGTGGGAATATGGGAGAAGGTGTAGTCCTTTTTCATTTGCGTGGAGGCACCTCCAGACATTGCAAATCTCCTGAGTACAGGAGACGGTTTAGAGTAGCTGTTCTTTGTGATGTGGGTGCAGTTGTGTCAAGTTTCGGGTCCACTATTGGGTTTAGATCCCTGCACAGGATCAAATTTCTATATTTCGTAGCTTGCATTTTTTTTCACTAGTCCGTGCATGAAGCGTAACTGATGAGTGTTAGGGGCATAAGCTGATACTACCGTATAAGGGCGCTCATTTATGTCCGCATGGAGGATAATGTATCTGCCCTCCGCATCTGTGATGGTTTCCTTGAGGTGGAAGGATGCCAAGTCCCTGATTGCCAGGAGAACTCCGCCTTTTTTGTGATGGGGGTTATTGGCTAGGAAGATGTGGGGGTAGTCCTTATGTTGGCAGTAGGGGACTTTGGAGGACTGAAAGTGAGTCTCTTGTATGGACAGTAGGTCCGCTTTTTGTGCGTTGGCTTCTTTCCACAGCGAGTGTCTTTTGGCCGGGTGATTAAGGCCTCTCGCATTTAAAGACAGACATTTAAGGGTCATTTGTGGGTGTTACAGTGAAGTAGGCTTGTGCGGTGTGGTACTCAGTTGTGGTGGAGCTGGTCCATTGCTCACGGCATTGTACTTGGCGCCCGGCTGTGAGAGGCTGGAGAAACAAGATAACTAGAACCTAAGGTTAAAACTTGTAAAAAGTTGGGGCCTTTTGGCAGGCCCGTGAGCAGGAGATACTGCTGAGAAAACATTGGGGGGTAAAGGGAGTGACTCTGTGGTCCTCCGTGGTCGGATAATATTATGAGAGGTTGGTTAGATTAGGTGCTTCCGCTGGTTGGTTTTTTGTGTTGTCTTTTATGGGAGACTACTTGCCACTCTTCTGGAATGGTGCCCAGTTGTGGGTACTGAGTAGAGGCCGTTGGTGCAGTTGGGGAGGATTCAGGTATAATTCCCCATCGGTGTAAGGCAGTGATTCCCTCTTAGGGTTGTAACTTGGAGTCATCCCGTTGTGGGTGATCAGTAGTGTCACTGGATATTTCCACTTGTGTAGTATCTTGTGGTTCCTCAGGGCTTTTGCAGGGTGTGACTGGACAGGTCCAGGAGAAGTTGAATGGAGGCGTAAGGAGAGGATGCATTGTCTGCCCTTTTCGATGCTATCATGATCTGCTCTTTTATGTGGTAAAAGTGGACTCTGAGCAGAACATCTCTTGGGGACTCTGTTGATATGAAGGAAGGTCTTGGCAACCTGTGAATCCCATCGATCAGAAGAGCTCGTGCTGATAATGTCGGTAGCAAGGTGGAAAAGAAGGCTTGGGCATATTGTTGTAGCTGGTTGGGTTGTACCGTTTCCAGCTGTTTTATGTTTCTCCTGGATCTGTCCTCCAGGTCGGAGATTTTGTCTTTCAACCAGGCTATCTCCTCGTTTTGGGCTTTGTGGGTGTCCACCATGACGTTGTGGGAAGCAGAATATTCATCCATTTTTAGAGTTGAGCGAACCCGAACTGTAAAGTTCGGGTCCGTACCGAACTTTGGGGTGTCCATGACTCGAACCCGGACATTTGAAAAAAAGTTTCAGCTATTTGATCACGCATGTTGAATGGCTGCAGGGCAGCCAATCAAGCGTTTCACTGGTTTGCCCTTAGAAGCCATCACAGCCATGCCTACATGGCTGTGATTTGGCAAGTGCATCATGTGACCCAGCCTCTTTATAATCTGGAGTCACTTAGTGCTGCATGTCACATGCTCTCTGGCTAGTGTAGGGAGAGGATGCTGCCAGAGCTGTGAGGGACAGATTGCAGGTATAATAACATCTCATCCTGCATTACAGAACAATCTGATTGTAGACTAGATGGAGATTACTACTACTTCTACTGCTTTTAGGAACCGATTATTGTTCTAAAATCATTTTACTTCCTTTTGCAGCCCTCTAGCACGTTCCAGGACTTTTTTACAGTCATTTTTGTGCTGAAAAGCTTGGGTCCCCATTGACTTAAATGGGGTTCGGGATAAAGTTTGTGTCAAGTTCGGTATACCGAACCCGGACTTTTTCCCAAAGTTTAGCCGAACCCACTAAACCCGTACATCCAGGTGTTCGCTCAACTCCATCCATTTTTCTTTCGACCTGGTCAACTCTGTTCCTTATGATTTGTACCTCAGCTCCACATTGGGTCAGCCCAGACATGATGTCAGATTGTAGAGAATAGTATCTGATATTGGTTGTCTGTTCGTTGGGAAGCTGGATATGGGATTTGCTCCCTGTGCGGTGTTGTGTTGCTTGTTGGAAGCAGGCCCGTTTACTTCCATTTCCCCGTTGTGGTTTGAGTCATCCTGGGGGTCCAGGTGGGGTTTTTGTTTGTGGGGGCTTCTGGTACAGGGAGTGGAGGCTCCCGAGCAGGGTACATTTATGCTTGCTGCCTTCTGAAAGTTTTTTTTGCATGTCTCCACCGTTCGTGCTTTGGTAATTAGTTGATGGTATTGGCTGGGAGTTTTGGGTCCAGTTACTGTCCTGTTGTAGCCCCCGTGCTGCTGAGATGAAATAGCCAGACACTTTGCAGGGCTGTTAGTTTTTTTTCTTGTTTTTGGTCATTTCGTTATATGGCTGGCTAGAAATCATGCCGCCATCATGGGGTGTGTTGTTGATTGCTGAGGGAGAGCATGAGGCTATAGTAGTACTGGGTGGCTTCGGGTTTGAGGCATGCAGGTGGCAAGTGATTGAGACGGCAGGATATCGATCGTTCATGTGATCCTTGCAGCTATGGGTGCAGAGCGCTGTACCTGGGGTTTCAGGGCAGAAAAACGGACAGCCTTTGGTTGTTAGCTTTAGTTTGTGGAGGGCCGCTTGTGGATGTCGCCTTTCTGCCCCTAGGTTGCGTGATGTGGGCTTGCAGCCTTGTATGTCATGGGACAAGAGGTGTAGGGCCTGGGCCTTCAGAGCAGGCTGCAAGATGGGGGCCTAGCTTGTGGAAGGAGGAGATGTGGTGGGTATTGGCAGCTCCCCTGGTGCCCTAGGTCTCCTGCACTTGCTCCGAGGGTTGTGGGTGCTGGATGGGGGGGGTTACAGTGAGCTGGATGTGTCTGTGACCTATCTGGCTTGTCTGTCAGGTGGGCAGCGCTGGAGGCCTTCTATCTAGGCCGCATCTGTGGTAAAGGCTGTGGGAGTAAGTGGCAGCTCCTCCAACACCCTGGGCTCCCTGCACTAGCTCCAGGGTGTGTGGGTGCTGGATGGTCTCTGTGACCGGTCCAGCCACTCGTTCGTCAAGGGGGATATCGCTGGAGGCCTCCAGACTAGGCCTCAAGATGGCGGTGGCTGCCACAGAGATGGTAGGCAACACTGGGATGAGGTAGGCCGCGGGTGTCTAATGTGGCCAATAAATGGCCCGATGTGCAGTTCGGATGGAGAGGGGGCTTGCTGGGGGGGTGTTGGTCCACTCGCCCCGTGGTAGTTGGTGGATGGCAATGGATTGGGTCGTGGGAGCCGGCGCTCTCCGGTCCTCTCCGTTCCCTGTTGTGGTCAGATGTCGGCCTCTTCCTTGGGGGAACCCCCTTTTGATGCCTTAGTGGGGTGGGTGACTGTCAATGCCCCTCTGGATGCTGGGATGCAGGGCGTGGGGCTACTGAAGATAGGGGATCCACAGTGTCTGAGCAGAGCTGAGAGCTGTGTGTCCTGCTCGGTCCATGGCCAGCCACGCCCCCCTCGCTGGAAGACACTATTAAAACAGGTAGAAATTGTTTTTTTTTTTGTTATAAAGCACAGGCACTAGGATGCAGCTTTTTATCTGACAGAGGATGATGTAAAGATAAGATAGTGGCTTAACAACCACTTTAGAAGATTTACCTTCAACTATGTAATGCAAGGGCCTGTCTGATTGCATACAAATTGAAAGTGTTTAGGTTCGACCTCATAGTATATGGTTTTGGTAAATCTAAAGGAAAATTGTATAATGCATAGCCAGCCTTACTGTGATAGAAGGTTCAGCTACACTTTAATCTTATTACTCCATAATCCTATACAGTCACAGCACATAAAGATCTTTACCAGTTCAAGTGGGAGATTTTTTTCTTAACGGAAGCGCTGACTAACTTCCCTTTCCTGACAGACTCTATGGCAGCATACGTCTGGGTTAACCCCGCCTCCATTCCTCCCCTATAGGACCCCACTCCCATAAATCTTTGCTCCGAGCCGGAGGCCGTGTTCCTTTTTTGTCCTCCTCCTAAGGACCGGTTTGTTTATTTGATTACCTGAAGTTTTTTCTCTCCGCGATCAAGACTGGCTAACAACGACCACTGGAAAGACAGGTCGCGATACTCCGATAAGCCCTAGATACTAGCGGGGTATGGAGTGGGCAGTTGGTAGAGCTGCTGGATACTCCGATAAGCCTTAGCTACTAGCAAGGTATGGAGTGGGCAATTGGAAGAGCTAGAAGCCTAGCCACTGGCAGGTAAGCGGCGCAATGGCCAGACAGCCCAGCTACTAGCGGGTAGCCTTATGTGCCCCAAGTACGGCGTGATCAGCCTACCTGGTCCGGTTTTGATCATGGAAGCAGGATTGAATTGTGGTGATGTATACCTTTATATTACATATTCCATGGCAGCAGTGTGTGGTTGTCTGTCTTCTTCCCTGTCTCTAGTGTTTTCCAGTCTATGGCGGCTGGAGCGCATTGGCGTTCCAGGCCGCTGCTTTCTCTTCTGGCCAGGTGTACCCAGGTTACTCCTGACCAGGGACCCAGTGCATGCGCACTGTGGGCGGCGGTGGCATCATTTCAGTGGAGAAATTCAATCAGCGGTCAGTACTGTTGATATAGGGATTTCTCTGCTTTGCATTAACTTCCTGGTAAGCTGCCTGTGTAATTCTGCTATGCCTTGATCAGCTGGGCAGGTTGTCTGGCTGTGCAGTTTTGCACTGTGGATGTTTCACTGCCCCCCTGGTGGCCAGCCCTTGTGCAGCAAGTATGAAAGGGGGGGATTTAACCCTTTCCTTTCCTTGCTGACCTGGGTACTCTTTTCGAGTTTAACCATTTCCTTTCTATCCTATTTTGTTTTCTATATTTTTCCTTGTAGGTCAAAGTAGCAAGATACGGCACAAGATGATAAAGACCTCATTAGGTCACAACATTCCTCTTCCAAATGTATTTGGCATAGGGCACTGTCAAGGCCTTCATAGTAGAAGCTATGAATCCCCTTTACGCACCCACCGCTATGTCAGCTGCTCCAAGAAGGGAGCCTACTGGGGATGCGGGACTCCGGTCTCAGAGGGTAAGTCTCTGCATGAGCTATGCTAAAGCCCAGGTGGTTGGAGAAGGGGATAGTGATTTCCAACAGATGGAATCTCTGATGAGGCATGTGGTGCAAGAATCCCTTAAAGAGTGGAATGTGAGCCACATTAAGATTTCAACAGCCATTGCGGCATGTTCTCCCGCTAGGATGGCCAGGAAGAACAGACTGTCCCATCAAGCCATCCGTCTATAAAGACCTCCAACAGTGGGGCAGAGGGAGATAAGTCTCTTTACCCTGATAACGCCTTTTGTTAAGGCAATGAGGGGTGCATTTACACTAATAGAACCTGTGGAGTCCCCTGCAAAGTAAGAGGAAGTTCTGTAAGCACCTTGGGCTCCGTTTTCCTCCAGTGCAACTTGTCATGCATTCCAATCTATGCGACTTAAGGTTGTAGCAACTCTGAAAAGGTTCCTGCACTACTTCGGTGCGACTTTTGTTGCAGCTCTGATCCAGAGACTGTAAAGTTGGATCGGGGGCTGCACTTAGTCGCACTCCCAAGTCGGTGCGACTTTGGGGTCGCAATAGTGGAGACGTAACCTCAGAGAGAGTGTTCTATTCTTCCCATTCCTAACGGAACTAGGGGACATGATTTCGGATGAGCAAGGTCGCAGGATATACCTCGCTTCTGAGCAAACATGTCGCTTTTCCTTAGAAGATGCAGTGAATGGCCCGAAGGTTGGTCTGGGCTCTTGTGGCCACGTTAAAGGAAAAGGAAAAAAAGGGGATGGAAATGTGGACCCAGTACACAGGAGCGTTTTCAGAAACGCTATACCTCAGAATCTGGAGATGATGTCGGTTTCCATGGTAGCATCATCTGCATGGTGGCATGGATTATGCTCTCATTAGTTACGGCAAGTGAGTGCTATGGCTAGGGCCTGGGCCTGCTGATCCTGCCACTATCAGGCGTAATATAGCATTCCCTTTGAGGGAGCTTCATCTTTGCAAGCTAACTAGCACCGCATCCCGGGCTATAGTTGGCAAGCTAGTGTCTTGCCTCAGGACCGGCGCCTGAAAGTCTGGAAAACAACTGTCTAGAGAACAAAGTTTGGCGCGTGCGAGGGTTGCACATTTTTACAGCCCAGGTCTGGATTTTAGGTAGAGATGGTGTGGAGACCAGATTTCCCCTCAGAAGCATGCTAGAAGCTTGAACTCGGGTATCAATAAGCGACTGAGTTTGGGCCTCAGACTATTGGGACATCAAAATGGTCTCTTAGGGTCATGCATGGTCCATCAGAGGTCTGCTTCATCTCGGATTCATTTCAATGGATTTCACCTCACACTGAGATAAAGATAACATATACACAGGCTTTACATAAGTCACTGGTGTCACAAAGTGCTGCTGTGCCAGTTTCTGAATGCGAGAGATTTCAGGGCAGGTACTCACCCCTCTTTATGGTATGAAGGAGAACAGCTTGCGGTGGCCTGGTTTGGACCTTGCACACCTGAGACAATTGTCAGCAAGCTTGTTTCCAATAGACATGGAATGCTTACTTTCATGTGCCCATTGTAGAAGACTTCTGCAAGTTCCTTCAGTTCACTATAGGTCAGGACCATCTCCAGCTCCAGCCATTTGGGCTTTCATCATCACCCTGTGTATTTTCAGGGTCTTATTGGTTCTTATGGTCTTTATCAAGACAAGGAGCATAAGCCTGCTTAGTTACGTGGATGTACTCCTAGTGTCCCAAAACAAGGGCAGCTGCTGGAGCCCAGAGCTCAGGGCTTTTCGATGCTCCTCAAATTCGGATGGCAGCTGATTCTGGTAGGAGTCACCTGGAGCACACTCAGTCTCCTGTATGCCTCGGAGCTCAGTGCAATATAGTCAAGAGGTCTATTGCCTTGACTCTGGTTCCCGAGGTGCTGGAACAGAATACTCCCGGCCTTGTCTTCTTCCCTGTGCGCCTTTCAGTGTCTAAAATGATTGACACTATGGTGTCTACAATTTCAAAGGGGTTAAGTGGAGGCTGGAGAAGACTGCCCTTCTAGAAGGGGTTTCTCCAGCAGTGGGAGCCAGGAAGCAAAATTCAGGACATCTACATTACCTCAGTCATGAGAGCGAGTCCCCTGGTGGCTGCAGTGGAGGAGCTGGCTCATTTGCCATTTCCATCGCCCCATATCCTGGTTCATATTCACATCCGATGCTAGCAATACGGACTGGGGGGGGGGCTTGCTGCCTGTCGGGGATAACTCAAGACAGACGGGGCTGTCAATTTCACAGGATTGTGTTATACATTCTGATACTACAGACAGCCTTCTGTACCCTTCAGGCCTTTCACTATATGAGGAAGGGAGCGCCAATGCTCTTAGGTTAGTCAACACTACGGTGGTCTCCTATGTTAAGACAGAAGGACTCACAGCTTGTTCTCTATTACGGGAAGCAGGAGCCAATTTTGTCTTGAGCTCAGAAGATTCAAGCCTACACCTCAGCGGCTTATGTGCCAGAGTCCAGAGTATTCTAGCAGACTTTCTTCCAGAGTCCATTTGGACAACAATGAGTAGCCTCTACATGTGGAGGTTTTCAGGCACAAATGCCCTGATCATTGGTAATGCAGACCGGACTCCTCTTCCACGTGACCCAAGGCCTTCGATTTGACACGATCGTTCCCCTTGGGACCGGATTAACCGGTTATTCCGTAGGGACGGTAATGGACGTGTTGGAGATGAGCCTCAGAAGTATCTTTGGGCTCCAACTAGTCCTGACCTTCTTTACGTGGTCAGGATGACGTAATGGTTACTAGTCCCGTAAACACGGACTTTTGGAGGTGTACATCTCCGATGAGTAACAACAGGTTTACCTGAGACCTTCTTTCAGACGATCTTATGAGACCTGAGAC
>BLSH010462559.1:257630-277923 GCA_018402905.1 Glandirana rugosa | reverse complement strand
CCGTCCTTAATTCCCTCACTGGAGCATGATCGGAAGATGCGCGACTACAAGTGCACGCTGGTAGATGCGCTGCTGAGGGCATTCCCAAATGACACAGAGGGCTCAGTGGAGGAGGAGGGAGAGGTCACCAACGCAGCTGTGGCACCGCCAGCACCTCAGAAGGCAGGGTTAGCATGGCCGAAATGTGGAAAAGCTTTGTCAGCAGCAGGCAACGTCTTAGCAGGAGGCAGCATTTCAGCAATATGGTGGAACAGTATGTGTGCACACGCCTACACATACTGACTGATGGGTCTGCCCCATTCAACTTCTGGGTCTCCAAATTGGGCACATGGCCTGAGCTTGCCCTTTATGCCTTGGAGGTGCTGGCCTGCCCTGCAGCCAGTGTATTGTCTGAATGTGTGTTTAGCATGGCAGGGGGCGTTATCACAGACAAGGGCAGCCACCTGTGCACAGCCAACATGGACAAGCTAACGTTTATTAAAATGAACCAGGCATGGATCCCACAAGACTTGTCTGTACCTTGTGCAGAATAGACATTTAGACCGGCCTCACACAGCCACTGGTTTTTTTTTAATATGTCTCAATATTTTGGGGGCTAACCCAATTAGAAAAAAAAACAAACAAAAAACAGTGTTCGCTACCTCCTCCTCCTCCACCGCCACTTCCACCTACACTGCCATGGTCACGGTCTAGTCAACCTCTAGCCTCCTACTCCACATCCACCTTCTCCCATTTTTATGTGATTTTAAGTTATTACCCTACCCACATTTGTTTGCAGGGTACTTGTCCTACTCTTACCCCCATTTTGCTTCCTTTTGCAGCCCTATAGCCCTTTCCAGGACTTTTTTTACAGCCATTTTTGTGCCCAAAAGTTGGGGTCACGTTCGGATCAAGTTCAGTACCGAACCTGAATTTTTCCGCGAAGTTCGGCCAAACCAGACGAACCCAAACATCCAGGTGTCCGCTCAACTCTAGTCTTAACAAAAGTGTGCTTTTTAAAAAATAGAGGGATTTTAAGACCGCTCACCTACCACTAGCGATAACAAGTGCCTCTGCATGGGGTTTGGGGTCATTCTTCCATACTAGACAGTAGTAGGAGTCATATGTAAGGAAAAACTCTAAAGTATATATAAAATGCATCTTTACTGAAGTTGGTGCCTTTGTCCTAGCTGGCCAACATCTGAATGTAAACACAGGGGCCTGGGATGCTGGCTACCATTATTGACCAAATATGGCCACATAGCCATATTTAGCCAAAGGCACCAGGCATCATCCCCGGCCCCACTGTTCACGTTCAACTGAATGGGGCCAGGATGCATCCTTGGTTGATAGGATGCTCCTAGAAACCGCAGCCTGGGTAGGAAGCTGTCATTCATTAGTGGCTATAATAATATCACCATTAATAAATGACTTCTCTTTAGCCAGTGGGTTTTGTTGTAGTGGGCAGAACAGTACAATTAGTGTTCTTGTTCATGAAAGAGTGAAGAGAGAGTTCAGGTGTCCCAAAAAATCATACCTCGCGGGCTCAGGGATAAAGCTCAGGGATAAAGTTATCCCCGCTGAACATCTCCACAATGAACGTTTCATCACGAAATGGAAGGATCTGTGCATAGCACATGGTATTGACCTTATGAAACTAATTATTGAGGAGGAGAAGATTCAGTTGAACGAACTCAAAGAAGAGATAGACAACAGCAGTAGAGAATTGGAGATGCACAAAACTGATGACGAGTTCATCAAACAAAATGAACTAATTAAGAAGGAAATTGAGAAGGTCCAAAGAAATCTCAGAATAACGAAACAGTCAAAATTCAAACGTGACTTCATGGATTGGGAAAAGGGGGATATTTTTGATCTGTCCCCCCAAAAGGGCCGCCATAGATCCAGACGACGTCGGACTAGATCCCGTTCCCAAGTGGACACAGAAAGCAGCGACAGCGATAGCTCTAAACGATCGGTTTCTTTTTTAGATGGAAACAGGGAGAGTTCCCCCTCCCCGGAAAGAGAACAGCAGGTACGAGGAGGTGGGGGAATCCTGAAACAAACGAAATCAAAGGATCCACAGGGAAGAGGCGGAGAAAGAGGAAAAACGATCGAACTACAAGGAGCAGAACCAGGGGCCAAAAGAAGTACAATTAGATGGTCTGGCGCTATCTCCTTGTTCTGATAATAGGGTGGTGAACCTGTCAAAATTTCCCTTAAAACAAGCCCATATAAAACTACTTAATAAAGGCCTATCTTTCTCTCCAACCAATAACACGGATGAGTTTACCGTGTTTAAGGATATAACCCTTTTTTTACGCAAAGTCCTTTTTCGCTATTTACATGAAATTAAAGATCAGGGGGATATTACTCAACAAGAGCTACAGGAAGATGAACGTAGAGCCCTGGAAAATCTTATTTCACTTTTGGATGAGGCCCAAGAGGTCGACTTAAACATGGATGATGATGATTCTTTATTGGTCAGACGTCCTGACTTAAATATAAAATCAAATAAAATGGTCCCTCTAAGCAAAAACAAAACTATCAGTCATTTTTATGACCTAATCTGTGGCGAATTGAAAGCTATGAACTGGAACTCGGCACGAGAAGACAACCTTACAAAGGAGGAAAGGAAAGCTCTCAATGAGCTGCGGGGGGCCCAGGGAGTCATCATCAGGAAAAGCGATAAGGGTGGGAATGTCGTCCTTTTGGATGAAGAGTTTTATGTATCTGAGGTCAGAAGACAACTGGGTGACCAGGGAACATACCGTAAATTATCCACATCTCCCTTCAATGATGTGGTAGTGGCCCTGAACTGCCTGCTAAAATTAGCATGGGAAGCTGGCATTTTGAGTCGAAAAGAACTTGAGTTTTTGACTGTCCGGGAATTCATTATACCGGTTCTATATATAATCCCAAAATTACATAAGGACTTTAGCCATCCACCGGGTAGGCCAATTATTTCGGCGATTGGTGGCCCTCTCGATAGAGTGGGAAAGTATTTGGATGAGTTATTAAAGCCCATGGTCCCCATGCTTAAGTCATATGTAAGGGATACTAAACAAGTACTCAACAAGTTACAGGAGGTGAAGGTGGATGCGGGATGGCTACTGGTGGGGATCGATGTGGAGTCTTTGTACACATCGATCCCTCACCAGTGTGGCCTCAGAGCTGTGTCCTATTATTTGGAGAAAAATTTCCCGGAAATGGCCCATCAAAACGAATTTTTATTGGACTTATTAGCCTTTGCACTCAACAATAACTACTTCCAATTTAATCAGCAGCATTACCAGCAGATTTCGGGGACCTCGATGGGAGCAGCCTGGGCCCCTGCATACGCCTGCCTACATCTTGGCATGTGGGAGGAAACCGAGGTATATCCCACGACTGACTTCAAGAGCTTTGTACACCTTTGGATTCGTTATATAGACGATGTTTTGTTGATCTGGAAAGGAACCGTACTCGACCTCGATAAATTCATGAACAGCCTTAATGTAAATGGTCTGAACATCAGACTTACTTACAATTGGAATCTCGAAAGTTTACCTTTCTTGGATTTGAATATCGCCAAAGGGAAGGGGGGCATCACCACATCAACATATCGCAAACCAACAGCAGCCAACACACTGTTGAGGGCAGATAGCTTCCATCCTCAATCCCTGAAACAGGGAATACCGACTGGGCAGTTCCTTCGTATACGAAGGAACTGCTCAGATGATGAAACATTCAAAAAGGAAGCCCATGCGATGTATGGCCGTTTCAGAGAAAGGGGCTACAGTCATAAGACCTTAAGGAAAGCCAAAAAGAGAGCGATGGAATGCCAACGTCCCTCATTACTTTGTGAAAAGACAGAGGAGAACGACATGACTGAGGTCTGTGGAAAAGACCCTGTACGATTCATCACCAATTACGGCTCACAATGGCCCGCAATTAGAGAAGTCATGTCTAAACATTGGCCAACCCTGACTAGATGTCCTGTTATAGCAGGAATTGTGGGCGACTATCCCCATATGGTGGCAAGGAGAGCCCCAAACCTGTCGGACCTCCTGACGAAATCAGAGTACTCCCCAACAGATAAAAAAGGCACTTGGCTGTCTACGATACCACGCACCAAAGGCATGTATCCTTGCGGCCATTGCCAGATCTGTAAATACGTCGACAGGACCAAGGAATTCACCGATGTCACGGGAAAAAAGTCCTTCAAAATAAAGGGTCTGATAAACTGTGCTACCACCAAGGTGATTTACAGCCTTAGATGTCCATGTGATAGGCTCTACATCGGGAAGACCAAACGACAACTACGTATCCGCATAGGTGAACATTTAAATGACATTAGGCGAAATGAGCCTAAAAGTCACATTGCGGAACACTATGCTCTCCACCATGACAGTAACCCTGCTGGCACCAAAGTGAAGGGCATCTACGTATTAAATATCAGTGGCAGACGTGGCGATTTTGACAGGGTCCTATTGCAGAAAGAAAAATTCTGGATATATACCCTAGGGGCAATGGTGCCGGCTGGGTTAAATAAAGAACTTAATTTGCAACCATTCCTGGATACCCCTTGATTGCTGATTGCCCCTTATCCTGCCCGGTCCCTTGGGAAATTCGCCCTGCTCTGTGTGTTGTTTAAAAACCATCAACACTGGTTTCAACTGTCGATTTTGTTTTCTCTTGCCCCTCCCCCTCGAATCGCCTCTAATGTCATTTCTATTCTTATATTTATTTTTATGTGTATCATTGGTTTATTTATTTTTATTTTTTGATGTTACTGAGGCCGTCACTATTTTGCTAATATCTTTATGTCGATACATAGAGTAGTTGACCATATCTCCGCTCAAAATTCCCTGGGGAGTATGTCCTGGTTGATTACTGTTATTTTGCCCTAGTTTATTATCTACACCTTTCTTCTAGCGTTTGCCCTTACACAGATTTTCACTTTATGTATTTCATACCTTTGGCCCCTATGTGTTTATACAATTATGTTACATTTACATTTGCATTATGTGTCCTGTCATGTTAAGTGATCAGGCAATGATGCTAGATGTGTAATGCTTTTGTCCTACTATTATATGTTATACAAACACAGTGGGTGGTCTCCGGATGTTCCGGAGCTATGAGCACAGCAATAGCAACACCTGCGTCTAATAGACTTCCATTATGAGACCGGACGGTGGGATGTGTATATATACACCCCCGCCCAGCAGGTGGCGCTAGTCCTGACGAAGCTGGGGTACCAGCGAAACGCGTAGACAGTTGTGCCTACACGCCAGCTCGCTAGTACTCACATCCCCATGAGGTTTTGATCCCCGCCGTAAACTACACGTCCCCGCCAGGAACGTCGGATGGACCCGTCGGCATGCCTGTGAGCACTGCCTCTGTATCGTGGAGAACTCCAGAGGATCCGTGCGACTGCACTTTGTCTTCACTTCAGGAACTGCCTCATGGCACAGCTGGTCACCGTCTGGATCGGTGAGTCTATACCGCCTATGTGCTGACCTTCCAAGTGCCTTCTCTCTCCACGTATCCAGGTTTCCTAGGTCCACCGGCTCGAGACCATTCGGGTCCGGAGGTATTTGTGCCTATATTTGCCCTGTTGGCAGCCCGCACTAGGTCCATCTAGAGATCCAGTGGACACTGTGCCCGACCTTCCCCCCTCAAGCCTGTGCTATTTCCACCTGCCTGTAGCCGACCCCCCCCCCCCCCTGCTGTTTTTGGACTTTCATTGGTGGTCGGGGGATTTTGCAATCATCAGGCAGTCATTGGAATATATGTCTGTGCATTGGGGCCAAGGTTAGTCAGTCCGTAGCTTGCCTCATTGGCTGTTGCCATCATCGGACTGACCCTTTCAGTTTGTTCATTTGTCAACCATTTTTCTTATCGGCTCTATCCTAGTCGGGGACCCTGTATGCAATTGTAGTTTTTTGCTATACCATTTGTATGTCTATGGCTATATGTCCTATGTTGGTCTTATGCCCTGTGTGGCATATTTTCTCTCCATGACCATCATTCATTTAGTGCTGGGATCCCTCTTTTTGTGTTGGGGTTTTGTGGGCTGGCTCACTGGCTTTCCTCGTTTCCATTCAGGTTGAGGGCAATTCCATTTTGGAAGGCCCTCACTTGACTGGCTCCGAGGAACGTATATGTGTTTGTCTTTTTTATGATCGTATCTGACAACATTGTCAATGGTGGTGGTTTTCTGATTGGCTTTTACTTATGCTTCATAATGTGTGCATATTCAGTTGTAGCATTATTCCCTAATAAATTCCTTATTTTTTGATATTGCATTTATGCTTGGTCTCTCCTTTTTATATTTGTATATCCCAGTGGCTACTTATTTGGTGACTTCTATGGACAGCCTCCTGTGCTGCCCTTTTTTGCATAGAGTTCAGGAGAAGCCTGAATCATCCCAAAACTCCAACTCCAGCCCTAATCTTTAATAGATTGTACTCCTATTTATATTTTTTTTTCACGCAAGATTCACACGGTTTGTCAATTAAATTCAATTATAAAAAGGGTGAATAACATATAAAGGGTGTGACAACATTTATAAATAGACCCCTTTTATATTTTATTTGATAAAAAAAATTGGGTAGAGCTGGGTTCATTTTAAGGATCAGGTTTAGAAGCTATGCTCACATATAGGGGAGTATAGTGCTCACAGAAAGGTTGTACATCCTTTTAAGAAGAGCCTTGTGCAAAAAACACAGCTCCTTGGTTCCTGTGGGCTGCCATTCACTTAAAGTTTCAAGGGAGAAATGTTCATGTTATACTGTATCTCCATTACAACATTGATTTGTTTTGAGCCCTTAACAGGCCCCTTTGTCTGACTCGAAGTACATTGTTTACATTCTTCCAAAAAAAGGGGTTATTGTATTTGTGTGCACTAAAATTAATTTTCTATTGTAAAAGTTTGATAAATGCATTTTGCCCATCCAAAAAAAACAGGCTTTTGTGTTCCATATATTCTTTATATAAAAAAGGGTGCATTTTAGCGTGTGTGTGTAAAAAAAAAAAAAAAAAAAAAAAAAAAAAAAGTCCAGCAGCTAAAAGTTAAAGCAGTATTTTTAGCCCTCATCTAGAACTAATCTGTTAGGGTAGAAATTTAGATTCAATTTTGATCTCACTAAGTATAGTTACATAGCTGAAGTTAATCTGGTTGAAAAGACATACGCCCACCCAGTTGAACCAACAGAGAAAAAAAAACACACACACAGAAATCAAAAACATCTGTATACAGTACACTATCCTATACCCACAATTGACCCAGAGGATGGCAAAAAAAGCAAAGCATGATACAATTTGCTTCAGCGGGGGGAAACCACTGCTTGGCATTGCATTCTATTATTAAGCTTATGGTCTACCGGAACACCCAGATCCTTCTCCACCATTGATTCCCCCAGTTGTACTTTCCCTAGTATGTATGATGCATGCATGTTTTTAGCCCCCAGGTGCTTAACTTTACATTTATCAACATTAAACCTGATTTGCCAAATAGTTGCCCATTTAAACAATGCATTGAGGTTGGCTTGTAAGTTAAAGACATCCTGTAAGGATGTTATTCCACTGCATAACTTGGTGTCATCTGCAAAGCCAGAAATAGTACTTTTAATCCCAGACTCCATATCATTTATAAATGTAAATAAAAAGTAAGGGTCCCGACACTGAACTTTGGTTAACACCATTAATAACCTTAGACCATTCAGAGTATGACTCGTTAAGCACTACTCTGTGAAGCCAATAGAGCTTACATTACACACTAGCCGTGTGTGAGGAACTATGTCAAACTATTTTGTAAAATTCAAGTATACTATATTTACAGCCACTCTTTGTCTATGGTTTTTCTTACCCCCTCATAAAAAGAAATCAGATTTGTTTAACCAACTTTTCCTTTCATGAGTAGAGTTGAGCGAATGCCTGGATGTTCAGGTTCGGCCAAACTTTGTGAAAAAGTTTGGGTTCGGTACAGAACTTGACCCGAACTTTACCCCGAACCCCATTGAAGTCAATGGGGACCCGAACTTTTTGGCACAAAAATTACTGTAAAAAAGTCCTGGAAAGTGCTAGAGGGCTGCAAAAGGAAGTAAAATGATTTTAGAACAATAATCTGTCCCTTACAGCAACAGCAGGAACCTGACCCTATAGAACTAGATGATTTAGAACAATAATCTGTCCCTCTAAGCAGTAGACTCTACCTAGTCCAGTCAGATCATTCTGTAATGCAGGATGAGATGTTGTTAGATCTGCAATCTGTCCCTAAAAGCAGTAGTAATCTCTACCTAGTCCACAATCAGATCGTTCTGTAATGCAGGATGCAATGTTATTATATCTTCAATCTGTCCCTCACAGCGCCGGCAGCATCCTCTCCCTATACTAGCCAGAGAGCATGTGACATACAGCACTAAGTGACTCCAGCTTATAAAGAGGCTGAGTCACATGATGCACTGGCCAATCACAGCCATGCCATTAGTAGGCATGGCTGTGATGGCTTCTAAGGGCAAACCAGTGAACGCGTGTTGATTGGCTGCCCTGCAGCTATTCAACAGGCGGGATCAAGTAACTGAACCCTGAACCCAAACTTTTTTTCAAATGTTCGGGTCACGGACACCCTAAAGTTCGGTACGGACCCGAACTTTACAGTTCGGGTTCGCTCAACTCTATTCATGAGTCCATGCTGGCTATTGCTTTTAGGAAAAACTCATCTATGTGGTAGTTAAACTCTTCAGTATCTTTCCAACTATAGAATTTAAACTAACAGGTCTGTAGTTACTTGGTAAAGACATTGGCCCCTTTTTAGCCACTTCAATACCGGACATTTCCTGCCCAGGTCAATTTGCAGCTTTCATGAATGACAATTACTCAGACATGCAACACGGTGACACCTATGACATTTTGTATATTTTTTTTCACACAAATAAACCAAATAAATTAAAAACGACCAAAAACGTTGGGGGCAAAACATGTTTTTCTTTGTGCAAATAAACAATCTTTCGTCATAAATTTTACATTACATTTCTTTGGTAAAAATAACCCAAATCGGTGTATATTTAGTCTGTAGGAAGTTATACCACAAACTATGGTGTGTGTGTGTATGTATGTGTGTGTGTGTGTGTATATATTTGAAAATTGATGGATCCTGATGTACTGATGGCCTACCTAATTTTTCACGGCCTGAAAATGCAAGATTAGTATACCATCCAAATTACCCCTTTTTGGAAAGAAGAGAACCCAAGGTATTTCAAATGTTTTTTTATTAATTTTTAGCACAAATGCAGAGAAACATATAGTACATCCTCATAATAGTTCTTCATTTGGTAATATCGTTGGTCTGTATCTCAGAGGCATTACATACCATCAACATGAAGTTGGCATATAAAACAAAACTGTCAGTTCAATTCTTTGGTTTCCCATAGACATCACATGGCTACCGGCCGGTTTCCTCGTGTGATCAATATACCCGGGCACCCCTAATGGGAACCTGCTGTGTCCGGATATATTTACCCATGCATAATCTAGGGAGCTGCTGTATTATATCAACCTAGGAGCAATTCCGAGTGAGATTGATATGGAGTGTGAAGACTTAGTCAATATGTCTAGTTGGATGAACTAGCAGGAAAGGGGGAAACAGGGAGGGGGTGAAGGAGAGGGGGGCCAGCCCAAACTTTGCTCTGATAATCCTCAGTTAAGAATACCTGTACATCTGGGGTTTTGTAGCCACAGTTTCCAATTATACTCAAACTTGGGGCGGGTGAAAGAAGTCAATGCTACAATGCTTTCCATAGTACACTGATGGTTTAATGCTTGAATAACCTCCTTGTAGGAGGGGGGGGTGGGGAGATTTCCAGTGTTTTGCTATCATCGTTTTGGCAGCTAAGAGGTGTAGCGCTATTACTCGCCATTTTTTGGGACGTAGGTTAATATTTATATGAAGGAGAGCTAACTCTGGGTTAGGTATAATTACTTCCCCTGCAACTTCTGATAATACCGAAAAGATCTTATTCCAGAGTGATTTAATGGAAACGCACATCCACAATGTGTGGTATAAAGTGCCTATCTCCCCGCAATTCCGCCAGCAAAGGTTTGATTGAGACGGATACATTTTTGATAATTTGAAAGGGGTAAGGTACCAGAAATGTAATACCTTTTTGGTAATTCTCCCAATGGTTTACACATTTAGTCGCAGCATAGGTAGTGTATATGGCTTGCTTCCAAGATGTTTCAGAGAGAGTCACAACTAGCTCCTTTTCCCAATTGCGTATGGTGTGTGTCTTCTCGAAGCAATTATGGGAGGATAGGACCTTGTAAAATAGAGTGATCCCTTTGAGAGGAGAGGAACTCTCTGAGAAAGGTTTGTATCTGTGTTGGGAGTTGTATATATACTGGGAGTGGATTCTTTCAGAGGAAGGAATATATTCTTAAATATGATATTGCAGGGTATTGGGCGTGAGAAACGTATTTGAAGGGTTTCAAAAGAGCAAAGCTATGTGCCTTGGTAAAATTCACTGAGATTGGTTATGCCATTACTTTCCCATATTCGGGTAGAAAGGTCTGGTATAAAGTGTTGTAGGACCGAGACGGGGGTGGGTATTTTAGAACTGGAGCCCTTGGGATCCGTATGAAACAAGGTTTCCTTCCAGTGTCTCAGGGACGTCTGAGTCGTCGGGGTAGACACGGTGGGTAATGGGGCTCCTAACTTAAGGGCTATGAGGGTGGTCCATAGATCTCCAGTGGGGACCTCTAGGGCCTCTATTTGTGACCAGGGTTTGGCGGAGAGAGGGTTCCACCAGTGGCGAGTCTGGTTCCAGTACGCATGCCTTATAGTAAGTGGATATATTTGGTGCACCCATTCCTCCATTGGACCTAATGTCTCATCAAGATCTTATTCGCACATCTAGGGGGTTTCTTTTGCCATATAAACTGGTTAAGGATCTTCTGCGCAGATATAAAAAACCTCTGGGGTATTGGGATTATTAGAGTGCGGAACAGGTATAGAAGTTTAGGGATTGTTTTCAGGGTAGTTATTCTACCTGCTATGGAAAGGTTTTGTCCTTATCTGAGAGAGATGCTGTGGGAGGGAGTCTAAAAAGGGCACATAGTTTTTATTATATAGTTGGGAGACAGAGGGGGTCAGGCTAATACCCAGATATGTTATCGCACTAGTCTCCCAGACATATGGGAAGTCTTGAATGAATTTATTTTTGGTGACAGGCGGGATGCATATCCCTAACATTTGCGATTTAGTAGCATTGAGTTTATAATAGGAGATTGCACTAAATTTATTTAGAGTGGACTGTACTCCTAGAAGTGACGTCAGTGGGTTGGTCATTATGATCATTACATCATCAGCAAAGAGGCTTATTTTTTGCTCCCTTCCAGCGAAAGAGGGACCGTGAATGTTAGGGTGAGCTCTAATTGATTCTGCCAGTGGTTCCATAAAGAGCGTGAAAATGGTGGGAGATAAGGGGCACCCCTGCCTGGTCCCATTGGTTATTCTAATTTGTTTAGAGAATAGACCAGAGGTGAGCACTCTAGCAGAAGGGTTGGAGTATAGGGATAGGATAGCCGTTTGGATCCATCCCGATATTCCAAATTTCTGTAATACTTGCTTCAAGTATCCCCAGTGGACCCTGTCGAACGCATTCTCTGCGTCCAAGGAGAGGAGCAGAGAAGGAGTCCGAGAACTCCACCTGGGAAATTATATTAGCCTGCGAGTTCCGTCAGGGGCCTGACGGCCCGTGACAAAACCTACCTGGTCCGGGTGGACAAGTGAGGGTAAAATTTTTTGGAGCCTAGTGGCTAGAAGTTTGGCAAAGATTTTGATATCAGTATTAATTAGTGATATCGGCCTATAATTGGCAGGTTTAGAACAATCCTTGTTAGGTTTGGGTATGGTCACAATTACAGCTCTTAACATGTCTTGTGGGAAGGAGCCAAGACTTATACATAAACGAGGAGAAATTTCAGGTATTAGGAATGTATAGTACTCATTTGTAAATCCATCTTCCCCTGGGGATTTTTTGATTGGGCAGGGTGTTAATAGATGCTTCAACTTCTGAGGGGGTGATTGGCAGAGATATCCTGAAGTTGTTCGGGGCTTAAACAGGGAAGCTTGACCCCCGATAGAAAAGCGTTTATAGTCTCTGCTGAGGGCTGTGGTGTAGAATTATCCTCAGCGAGGTCGTATAGAGACTGATAGTAACCCGCAAAGCCATCAGCTATATCCTTGGGGTTTATTAGTGTTTTATTAGATATGGGGTGTGAAAGGGCATGGATTTTTTGCTTATATTGCTGCTGTTTAACCCTTCTCGCTAGCCACGCTCCCGCTTTATGTAGGCTATAGCTGCTGGCCTTGAGAAATCTAAACTGGGTTTCATGTTTGAGCATAAGAAGCGAGCGCAGTTTGTCACGTTCTTGTTGAATTTCCTGGGTGAGATGTGGGGATGGGTTTTTCTTATTCGTTTCCTCTTTCATAGAAATAATTTGTAAGGCTTCGTCTACCTGTCTCCTCCTGTCTCCTTATAATTGAGGAGAATTTAATCAATACTCCCCTCATATATGCTTTGTAAGCATTCCAAAGTGTACATCTGTTAATATCTGGTACATCATTATGCAAAAGAAACTCTGTGTTCTTGTTGGATTAGTCGGGGCCACTTCTTCTCTGCCAAATTTTGGCAGAATCAAGCCTCCACAGCGGCGGAGGGGTGTGACAGAGGGAATCCTCTATTTCCACAGTAACAGGTGTGTGTGGTCTGACCAAGAAATGATTCCGATATCCGTATTTAGGACATTTTGCAGAGCATATTTGGTAAGTAAGAAGAGATCTATCCTAGAGTATGATGCATGTACTGTAGAAAGAAAGGTATAGTCCCTTTCAGATCCGTGGAAGCAACGAAGTTCATAATCCTGAAGAAGAGGGGCAATGGAGTGAGTGGGCCTTCTGTTTTCAGTGGTGGAGTCCAAGGCAGGCTGGAGAACCGTGTTAAAGTCTCCCCCAATAATCGGAGTACCTTGTAGGTTGTCCTTAACATGTCTCAATAGGGGTTCCAAAAATTTGCGCTGCTTTAGATTCGGGGCATACAGGTTCACTAGGGTGTAAAGCATTCCATTGAGTTCGCAAATAAGAATTGTATATCTCCCCGAAGGATCTGGGATTGTGTGAATATGGTTGAATTTTACTGAGTCGTGGATATCAATAAAAACCCCACATGCTTTTTTTGGACCATTTGCCATATTTAGGTGAGAGAAATGTTTAAAGTTAACTCGAGGACAATTTTTGGCAGCAAAGTGTGATTCTTGTACAAACATGATCTGGGCTTTAAGTAGGTTAGCTTCCTTAACTAGTGCCAATCTCTTGTATGGGCTGCTAAGGCCATTAGCATTCAAAGACATAATCTTCAGAGGCATTTCAGTTGAACATCAGTGCCTTTGAAGATGTAGCTTGTGGGAACTTTAAAGTCAATGCATGTGGGTGGGAATGTTGCATACCTGGAGGTATTGTCTAAGAGCTGCAATCCTGGAGTCCACATGGTGAGGCATCTTTCTGAGGAGTGTTGGTTTCGGTGTACTAGAGGGCCAACCCGACTTCCGATGGTGGAAGGGAGGAAAAAGGGAAGACATAAGAAAGGGGAACAGAACCATACAGTAAAGCAACAATAAAGGGAACATAGGAACACATCAAAAAGGCCTGGCAAATGGCAGGCAAATGGGCAGCAAGTGTGCTGCTGTCTAGCATGGGGGGAGCTAACAAGTGGTGTTGGGCACTTGATGCTGAACTGGGTGGGAGTCAGGTTAGGGTCCATCAGTCGTTAACTCTCACACGCCATTTGTGTTGCAACGGAGTATTGGTATAAGGGGGTCTGCTTATTTTTGTTTTTTCCAGACTCATTTTATGACCATTCCTTTGGGAGACGGTCAGGGTGGTTCGGACCCGGGATCTGTGCCTCCGGAGGGAGTAGTTTCCACTGCTTGAAAAGTTGTATTCCTTTTTCCAGACCGTAGATCGGAAAATGTTTCCCATTCCAAGTGACCAGAAGTTTTGTGGGAAATCCCCACTTGTAGATTACGGAGTGATTCCGGAGCATCTTGGTTAACGGGACCAGCTTCTTTCTGTTCGCGGCTGTTTGTTGAGAAATGTCTGTATATAGGGATACATTGAGAAACTCGTCAGGAACCACTGGGTTGTTTTTAGCAGCCACCATGACCCGTTCTTTTGCATGGTAATAGTGTATGCGCATCAGTGTATCTCTGGGTGCAGTATCCGGCAGGAACTTTGGTTCGGTGTGCTCTGTCCACGTAAAGCTCTGTCTGACAGGGTGGGTACAAGGGCTTTCATGAGGCGCTGGACATAGTCAGTTCGCTGGGAGGAATAGACTCTGGAATGCCTCTAAATTTGATGTTGTTCCTCCTCGATGGTCCTTAAGGTCTGTGATTTTGTTCTGTAGCCTTAGGACTTCTGATTCCTGGTCAGCAAAAGCATCAATCAGGTCATTGTGGGCTATGTATAAGTCGGCCATTTTGGCTTCTATATGAGAGATTCTATTCTCGTATTCTTGGGCCTTTTCCTGTAGAGGAGTCATCATCTCATTAAAGTCTGTAAATAAAGTGGTTCTCAATGAGAGCAACATGTTTTTCATGGTAGTCTGTTATGGCCTGGTCTGTGGCCAGAAATGCCTCTATCGTGGGGCCTGATTGCCGGGGCTGCCATGCTGCTTGGGGCGGTGAGCGCAAGGCCTCAGGGGTGTCAGTGTATCCCTCCCATGATTTTTTTCGTCTTGGTAGGGCTCCTGGTGGTGGGAGAGGGAGGAGGGGAGATTCGTCCATCTCCCCTTGACGGTCATGTGGTTCGTTGCACGGAACGAACGGCTGCCGCACGGAACGAAGGTTTCCCTGGGAATCGGCGCCATCTTTCTTACCCCCACCCGGAGCTGCTGGGAAGAAATCTGTGAGCCGCTGGAGCGGACGATTTTCTTTTCGTCTTAGACATCGCTCCGGGTTTCTGCTAAAGCTGGGAGCTGTCGTTGGTTGCTTTTTTTTTTCCCCTTATGCCCACTATTCTGCAGCTTTAATCGGCGTGGAGAGAGCGGAGCTCAGTGAAGCACGTCCGTCTTCACCGCTGGCCGGCCATGCCCCTCGAGAACCCAAGGTATTTAGTAAGAGCCATGGTTTGTTTTTTGAAGTTTTTTTTATTTTTTGTCACAAATTTTTGGTAAATGTAGAAAAAAGTGTACTACAGTATAGTACAGCATTACCATAAAACTGGTGTGGCGGTGATCAGGGACACTGACTGACTGGTGACAGCATGTTTAAAAAAAATTGCAATAATTGTAAATTGTAAACATTTTTTATTACAATTTTTTCTTTTTTATGATTTTTTTTTTTTTTTTACATACTGTGACCAGAGCAGTACAGTTTAAACATAATGACACTGTACTACTCTGCGGAGGTGATCATGATTTTTTTTTTTTAAAACACTGATTGCTCATAGCATAGATAATAACTCTTTTATAAGTAACATTTTTTTTTAATGAATGGCATCCATTCATCCAGTGGGAACTATTGTGAAACTGTGATTGGCCATAGCTATCACATGGTACAGATGCACTGTGATTGGCCCTGTCTGTACTGTACTGCCTCACTGTGGCCAATCACATAGATCAACACAATAGTACACAATGAATGGCTATGAATGAAGCCATTTATTTTGTACAATTGCCATGTAATCTGCTGTGTTTGGTCACAGCAGTTACATGCAGCAGAAAAAGAAGGAAAAGCGCCTCTTAGTGCAGATATTTATTGGTATACCACAAACAAGTAGTCACTTACATCTCAGCAAGGGAAGTTGCCTGTAATTCTATGGGAAGGTCCGGCATGACTCTCCACGCGGTGACCGCACCGTGATAACGCCAGGAAGGAAGTGTGTCGGCAAGTATGGAATGGATATCCGGGTGCAGTGGAACCAGCTTAGAGCGTGTCGTATGTCACGCGTGATGTCACCGGGACTGGGTGAGGAAGCACGACACGTTTCAGAGCATGCGAGGAAGCCACACTGGGCATGTGCGCTCCTTTATCAAGTGATGGGGGATAGGGCTAGGGGAGGGATGTGAATACCGAATAGGGAATGAGCCGTAAATCGCTGATTGGTTAAAAAAACAAACTAGGTACATTTTTGAAGGACAAATATAAGTGTTGGATGAAGCAGGGAGAAAAGAGAAAAGGAAGAGGAACTTATTGCTATAAACAATCGGCAAGTGGGGAATATTGTAAAAAAAAGTCAAAGGCTGCAGTGATTAGTTTATATAAAATGACAGGAAGAAAATTATTATTATAGGTACCACAGTAAATGGGTTATAAAAATATAAAAGAAAAGTGAAAAGACCACTGATGGAGAAACGGACTAGTGGCACTAAAAATGAATAAATGACCTAATAGAACCCAATTAAAACCATATATAAAAAATACATGCAAATAGTAAAAAGTACATATATAAGAAATACTTAAAGTACAGGAAAATGACATCTTTACATGGGCAATTAGTAAATAATATTATATATCTCTCCCAAACACGACATATACTGTATAAGCAATCATCATGAAATCACATGTACTATACTAACAGGGAGGTTTATCTACAGAACACTAATGTTCACACCAAAATGTATAGATCAAAAACAATAAATTATTGGAAAGCGGAAATGATAAAATAGTGTTGATGTCCAATTCCTCGTTCAGCCCATTGGGTGACAAAGTATCTAAACTATAAATCCAATGTTTCGCGTTTACACAAACGTGAAAAATGCTTGGCCTCTGATAGATTTTTGGGTATAGATTTGATGAGCCATACTTGTAGGCCTGTAGTTGACCTATTATGATGCTCCAGGAAATGTCCTGGAACGCTGTGTAAACCACAGCCTTTTTCTATGAAGCGTCTGTGTTTGCCAAATCGTTGTCTCAATGGGCAAATGGTACAGCCTATATATAGGAGTTGGCGGGGACACGTCAGACAGTAAACAACGTATTCCATGGAGCGGTTATAGAATTGGTTAAAGTAATAGGTTTGATCTTTATGCTGGAAATATTTTTGGTCATGTTTAACAAATTCACAAGTTTTGCACAATGCCTTGTTACAACAATACATTCCTAACAGAGGGATTAAGTACAAAGGGTTGTCAGATTTATGTTCTTTAAGTTTGCTCAGCGCAATTTTGTTTTTCGATGTGTGGGCCTACCTATGTGACTATGGGTTTGTCACACAAAATAGAATTTAGGTGAGGGTCCTGTTTAAGAATGTTCCAATGTTTGCTCAGTATGCCTTCCATTTTTTTGTATTGACTGTGATATCTAGTAACAAACCTGGCAGGTACATTATCGGAAGTTTTAGTGACTTTAGGTTGTTTTCCGGGTAGATACATGGTATAGGCTTGTTTGACCAGTGCCTCAGGGTACCCCTTGTCAAGGAATTTTTGTTTAAGATGTGTGCTTTGGAGAACATAGTCACAATTGCGAGTGCAGTTTTGTCGGAGTCTACAGAACTGCCGTTTAGGTATTGCTTGCTGTAGGTTTAGTATAATTGCAGGCAAAAATGTGGTTACCTAGTTCTAAATCCAAAAAGGCTAGGGTATCTTGATTCCGAGCAAAAGTAAAGGATAATCCCAAATCATTGTTACACTATAGGACAAAGTCATCAATCAGGGAGAGGGAACCCAAAAAAACACTAAATTTCAAGCAAATGGGTGGTTGTTCCAAATGAAATTATTCTCCCACAGACCAATGGTAAGGTTGGCGTAGGAAGGCGTGAAATTGGCGCCCATCGCTGTAGAATGGGTCTGTAGGTAGAAGTCAGTCAAAATGGAAGTAATTGTGAGTCAAGCAAAAACAAAGAGCGTCCAAGATGAACAGATTGTTTGGGTCATCCAAAGACAACCAAGAATAATTTTCATGCCAAATGCCAACCGTTCAAGGAGATGTATGGAATCCCGTATGTAGGAGTGGAAGCCCTGAGCTAGAGGCTGGAGAAAGGCATCAATATACAACGAAAAAACATTTGTGATGCTGTTGAGGCCACAATGGGTCTACCTGGGGGATGTGCCTGGTCCTTATAGCACGCCATACTTTTACCACTTACCAAAAGTGCATAAGTCTTTCTGTAAGAGGCATTTTTTAATTATCAGATCCATCCATGAATCCCAAACCATCTGCATTCACCTTGGACACTCTTCATATTTGCTTGACTCACAATTACTTCCATTTTGACTGTGACTTCTACCTACAGACCCATGGTACAGTGATGGGCGCCAATTTCGCGCCTCCCTATGCCAACCTCACCATGGGTCTGTGGGAGAACAATTTAATTTGGAACAACCCCTTTGCTCAAAATTTAGTGTTTTTTGGCCGATATATAGATGACATCATCGTCATCTGGGAGGGCTCCCCCTCCCTGATTGATGCCTTTGTCCTATATTGTAACAACAATGACTTGGGATTATCCTTTTACTTTTGCTTGAAATCAAGCTACCCTAGCCTTTATGGATTTAGAACTAGGTCACAATCCTTAACCAAATTTTTGCCCGCAATTATACTAAACCTACAGCGAGCAATACCTAAACGGCAGTTCTGTGGACTCCGACAAAACTGCACTCACGATTGTGACTGTTCTCCAAAGCACACATCTTAAACAAATATCTTGACAGGGGGTACCCTGAGGCACTGGTTGAACAAGCCTATACCATGCATCTACCCAGAAAACAACCTAAAGTCACTAAAACTTTCGATAATGTACCATCCAAAGCACTTTACCATGTGATCAGCCGTGATCAGGTCACGGCTGGTCAGTGTAACACAGGAAAGCCGTTTATCGGCTTTCCTGTACTCGGGTCTGCAGACCTGAGTAGTAGAGAGCCGATCGGCTGCTCTCCTGACAGGGAGGGTTTGTGCTGATGATTTATCAGCACAGCCCCCCTCGGATCACCACACTAGACCACAAGGGAGCCTGCCCAGGGACCAAGAGCAATGTCCCCACCCAGAACGACCAGGGAGCCGATCTGGACCAGGAGGGAGACCACCCTAGACCACCAGGTAAGGGGCATAGTGCCCAATATGAATGGCACTTAGTGCCACCTTCAGATGCCACCCTAGACCACCAGGGAATGGGCCCCTTTCTGTACATGTGCCCCTATCAGTGTGTACCAGTGCCCCTATCAGTGTGTACCAGTGCCACATATCAGTGCCGCTTATCAGTGTCCGTCAGTGCTGCATATCAGTGCCCGTCAGTGTTGCTCATCAGTGCCGCCTAACAGTGCTCATCATTGCTGCATATAAGTGCCTGATCATCAGTGCCAATCAGTACTGCCAGATCAGTGCCCGTCAGTGTAGCCTCATCAGTGCCCATCAGTGAAGGAGAAAATTTACTTATTTACAAAGTTTTGTGACAAATAGTTTTTTTTTTTTAATCAAAATTTTCGGTATTTTTTTGTTTATAGCGCAAAAAATAACCGCAGAGGTGATCAAATACAGAGGCGGCTCTCCAATTAGGCAAATTAGGCGGCCGCCTAAGGCCCTGCACTTCCAGGGGTCTCGCGGCCACCTAATTTGCCTAGCGCATGTGTGTGTGTGGGAGTAGGAGGGAATGTCCCCTCGATCTGTGTCACCAGAGACACCTGCGTCTTTTTGCCTGTTGGGGGCGGACTGACCACTTCAGCATTACAATGCCTGTCTGCCCGAGATCCCGGCATCAGTGGCTCCATGTTCTCCCCTCCCCCGTCTCCTCCCTTTCTGATGGGCTCTGCATATCTCCAGCCATGTGCGAGCTGAGAGTTTGGATAATGCCGGTGCAGTAGCCAAGTAGTAGCTCTCTCCAGGATGGACAATCTGTAATGGAGGAGGCGCCTGCCGATCATCACGGAGCCCCGTCTTCCAGAACCTCAAGGTACAGAATGCCAGCTTGTCTGACACACAGAGCATTCCTGACGTCACTCCCTGACTGAGAGTGCCCCAGAAATCACTGCTGCCAGTCACCCCCACATAGAGCCCTGGCTGAGGATTTGATGTCACCTACGGACCCCCTGTCATCACCATTATCCTCCAAATTATCTCTGTACCTGGCATCCCACCAACCCCCCCCCCGGATCTTTACCCCTCCCCCCTGTCATCTTCATCTTCATCTGTCATATTCACCCCCTGTCATCTTCACCCCCTCGTCACCTTCACACCCCCTCGTCACCTTCACACCCCCTGTCACCTTCACACCCCGCCTGTCACCTTCACCACCGCCTGTCATCTTCACCACCCCCTGTCACCTTCACCACCCCCCTGTCAC
>BLSH010462559.1:151174-161663 GCA_018402905.1 Glandirana rugosa | reverse complement strand
GACGGAACTTAGGAGGGTCAAACAGAACTCGCACTTCAGGTGGGACCCACAGAGGTTGAGGTATCTAGGGATCTGGTTGACGCCTACCACCGCTTCCACTTTCGCCCAAAACTTCCCACCCCTATTGAAAGAGATAAAGACAGATCTGGATAGATGGAGCACGGGATTCTTTTCCTGGTTTGGCAGAGTAGCTATCACCAAAATGATACTGCTACCCAAATTACTATATCTCATACGTGCCCTACCAATTTTAATACCACCGAAATTCCTGAAGACCATTCAATCATATATTAGGAGTTTTGTATGGAACCGTAAACGTCCCAGACTCCGAATGTCATTATTGATGGGCTCTAAAGCAAGAGGAGGATTAGGCATACCAGACATCAGTGATTACTACAAGGCAGCGTATATAACAAGGGTTATAGATTGGCATTGTCACAGAGATACAAAAGATTGGGTCTCTTTGGAAGCTGACGTCAGTTCCATACCGCTGACCTCTGCACCATGGTTACCCAAAGAAGATCAACTACGTGATATGAAGTCCCACCCGATTACGGGCACAACATTAGGGATCGTACACAGGTTAAAGAAGTACTCCAAAGTGACCTCAAGGTTAAATCCTCTCGTGCCTCTACAGGACAACCCAGCTTTTATCCCAGGTCAAGGAAATGAGATATACAAGTCAGGATGCACAACACAATCACTACGGGCAGGGGACTGTTTCCACGCGGGAGGCTTGAGAGACCGCTTGGGCCTAATGAGGGAGCATGATATTCATCACCTCCCATTCTGGTCGTACTTACAAATGCACAGCTACCTCTCGGACAGTAAACACAAACCACACTTTGCTAGATCACTGACGCCTTTTGAATCGGTCTGTCATGCAGGTGAGCAATTTCAAAAAGCGACTTCAGTCGCTTATCAGTGGCTTCAATCCAGTAAACCAAATGATTCGGAGGCTCTCAGGAAGAAATGGTCAGACACTCTCCAAAAGGAGCTGACAGATAAACAGTGGACAGGTGCTTGTCTGATGGCTCATCAATGCTCCATTAGCACTAAAATGCAGGAAACTGCCTACAAATTATTATCCCAATGGTATATGACACCGGTCAAGGTGAATAAATGGAACCCGCAGACACCTGATACGTGCTGGCGTTGTAAAAAAGATAAAGGGTCCCTCCTACATATATGGTGGGATTGTCCAGTTCTCCAACCGTACTGGGACATGGTAAAGGAGAATATCAGAGTCATCACAGACACTGATCTCACCTTGGATGCAGCATGCTGTTTACTGCACATAAACGATCGTTCACCCACGGTGTATAAAAAATCCCTTACAAAACACCTGCTGAACGCAGCAAAATCCCTAATTCCATTGCACTGGAATTCCACAAAAATACCCACTATTGGCAATTGGCTGGCAAAGGTGTCAGATGTCTGCGAGATGGAGGAAACTAGAGCGCAAGCCTCCGAAAATGTAGAGAGATTTCATAAGACATGGCAGCCGTGGCATACCTTCAGGTGGTCAGATGACTATAAGGTTTTACAAGAGAGAAGATACTCTAGCGTTGCTCTGTAGAGTGCCTTATCTTTAGATTAATGAAAGGAATAACACAACTATACAGGTTCACCAGACCTCACCCTACCATTAGTACCTCTATGACTATACAACTCATTCTCAACCTTGATCTTTTCCTTAACTGCTACTTTCCTCCACCCCTTTGCTTTTATTTGATTTCGTCACTTCCATGAGAATAAAGGTATATATGATTCTCTCAGTGAGGTAAAACTATGGTCAAGTTTCCTAATTGCCTCTAGAAGTAATTACGTAAAACACATGACTATACAGAGTTTTGTATTTCTTTTTTTTTCTTAAGGATATGCTTACATATTTGCTAATGATATTCTTAGGCTATCAGACCTGGTCTCCCAGGGGAATTATATTATTGGCATGATGTATCACCACCTCATGGATGTATCTAAGTTTTTTACTCTTGCTTCAATAAAAGCGTTATGTTATAAAAAAAAAAAAAAATCAAAGAGGCCCGTATACTCAATAGAACATGGTCGGACCATGCCCCAATCACTTTGAAGGTTGATTTAGGACAAAAATATAATGGTTCCACATTATGGAGAAATAATACATTAATTTTAGAACAGGAGAAATCCTTATCTGTGATGAAGGAAAAATTGGAAGAATATTTTATTGTAAATGAGAATGATAATGCCTCTATTATGAATATATGGAATGCTCATAAAGCCTATGCAAGGGGAATACTGATCCAACTGGCCTCTAGGGACAAAAAAAGAAGAAATCAGGAAATCAAACGAGTACTAGACGATATATCGAAGTCTGAAATGGAACATAAAAAAGATCCCTCTAATAACCATTTATTACAAAAACTGAATGAGTTAAGAAATGAATTAAGGGCCCTATTAATGAACAATTATGGAAAATATCTAAACAAATTAAAATCAAACTTCTATTCACAAAATAATAAAGCAGGCAAATTCCTGGCCCAACAAATAAAACAAAGGCAGGCTAAACAGAGGATACAAAAAAGAATACACCATAAAACAGGGAAAACAATATACAACCCACAAGAGATAACAGATGCCTTCGCTGAATTCTATGAGGAATTATATAATAATAAAAAAGAAAAAAACGTCTTTCAACCCCAAACATCAGACATAAATCAATTTCTTGACAAAATTGACCTCCCCACGGTGAATGAAGAGACCCTGAAAGAATTAAACAAACCAATTACAGTAGAAGAAATCAACAAAGTCATACAGACATTACCCAGGAACAAAACCCCAGTAGCTGACGGACTGTCCAGTGAGTATTATATAGCATTCAGATCACTACTTGCTCCATACCTAAGTAAACTTTTTAATGACGCAGCAAACAGCAGAACATTCCCTAAAGAAATGCTGGAATCTATAATCGTTACAATTCCGAAGCAAGGAAAAGACCTAACCTCACCCATTAATTATAGGCCCATTTCCCTACTTAATACAGACCTCAAAATTTATTCCAAAGTCCTAGCCAACAGATTGTTAGAGATCACACCTCACCTTATAGAGTCAGACCAAGTAGGTTTTGTTAGGGGTGACAGGGACCAGACAGCACCAGGAGAATGATCAATATAATAAACCAAATAGAAAATAATGGAGTGCCTTCTTTGCTTCTAGGATTAGACGCAGAGAAGGCATTTGATAGGGTGCATTGGGTGTACATTAAAGAAACCCTTAAAAAATATGGATTGAAGGATTTTATCCTCGATGCAATGATGTCTCTATATACACTGCCAACAGCTAGAGCATATGCCTCAGGAAGTATTTCTAAGAGATTTAATCTCTCAAATGGCACAAGGCAAGGATGCCCCCTCGCCCCCATAATCTTTTCATTAATAAGTGAACCACTGGCAGTGCATGTTAGGAATAACCCAAACATAAAAGGAATTAATATTGGCTCTGTAGAGCACAAAATAGGACTCTTCGCAGATGATATCATTTTAACAATCTCATCACCGGAAAACTCCCTAATAGAAATAAATAAATCAATAGAGGCCTTTGGATCAGTGTCCTACTATAAAATAAACCATAATAAGTGTTATATCTTACCAATGAATATCCCCCCTGACCAGATTGCTCAGTGGAAACAAAAGTTCAACTATGAATGGAACAATAATTCAATCAATTACTTAGGCATCAAACTTGCACACCCGGCATCAAAATTGTATGAATATAACTTTCCTACCCTATTGGAAACTATAAAACAAGACTGTATAAACATAAAAAAGCCAACTTTCCTGGATAGGAAAAATAGCAGCAATCAAGATGCAAATCTTACCTAAAATTTTATATTTTCGTTCAATTCCAATGCCAATACCAGCAAATTTTTCATGCAAGTAAATAAAAAAATGAGTGATCTGGTCTGGAATGGGAAAAGACCACTAATAGCATTTAAGACTCTTACCACACTAAAAGAGAATGGAAGACTGAACCTTCCAGATATTACACTGTACTATTACGCAGTACTGTTAGACCAGATGAGATACTGGATTACATATGAGGAGAGTAAATTATGGTCCAACATTGAACGTACCATAGTGAAAGGGAATGACTTATACGCTTTAGCAACGGCGTCCTACTTGCTTCCTAAAGTCGTACTCCCAAAATATCTTACAATCAGAGCATCTTTAACAGCCTGGAAATGTATGCTTTCCAAAACTACCGCCTTGAAAGACCCAGTCCGCATACCCATACCACTTAGAACTATTGATTATTGTAGAGCACGGATAAACTCTAACCGCTGGATAACAGAGGGCATAAATTACTACACCAACCTACCTGAAGATTTGAAAATACAATTGATTAAAAAAATAAGATAAAAAAACAATACAATAACTTTGACCCAGAAACACATATTGAAATAAACAGGAAAGCTTGGAACTACCTCCGTTCCAAAAATAATAAAAAGAAAGGAATATCTATGTTTTAAAATCTTCTAGCTGCATTCCCCTATAAAACAAAATCAGAAAATATGATTAAATGGGAGAGAGATATAGGCCAGACCTTCACCTGGGAAGAATGGTCAAAGGCTATAACAATTAACTACAAGGCCTCTTCGTGCATAGAACACTGGGAAAATGCCCAAAAAATACTGCATCGGTGGTACATCACCCCCTATAGAATGAGTAAAATTTTCCCTTCCTCCTCGCCCTTATGCTGGAGATGCAATACGCAGATAGGTAACCTAATTCACACTTTATGGAACTGTAAAGTGCTGAAAAGTTTCTGGAAAACTATTTCTTCCTTTCTTTCCATTGCCTCCGTCACAGGAAATCTTAGCCCCATCACTCCAGGAATGGCACTCCTAGGATTAAACCTTGATATATATACATTAAACTATAGGACTATTGTAGCAAACATCTTAATAGCATCCAGAATAACAATAGCCAAACTCTGGAAATCTGACAAAGCTCCTAACCTGTCTGAGGTCCTTTTAAAATTAAACTCCTACGCCCATTTAGAACTTATGCTAGCCCATAAAAAAGGATCCTCCAATAAATTAAAAAAAATATGGAATAATTGGATATCTCACCCAAGGGCTTCAAAATACTTAAAAGACAGTAACAATTATTGAGAAAATAGTAAATTACCCCTGATATTAAAAGAAATGGTGATAACTTCTAATGAACTTCTCTCTAACTTTCCTCTTTGTTCTTCTGGAATTAATAAAAATATGTCTTAACCTGTTTACAGATTGTTTCCATCGGGGTAAACAGGATTTAAATGTTCGCTATTCGGACAAGTTACAAAAATGATATGTTGATGACCTATATGAATAATACACAATGGCAATGTTCAATCAAATGCAGATTGTAAAAATAAGCAAAATGTTTATGATGTGAAAGATATACTCTATAATGCCTTGTACCGTTGTATTTGTATTTTGAAAACTAAATAAATACTTAAAATGGAAAAAAAAACAAATGTCTTCATCAATTTAGGCCAAGATATGCTGCATATTTTTGATAAAAAAAATCCCAATAAGTGTATATTGGTTGGTTTGTGCAAAAGTTATAACATCGACAAACTATGGGATATATTTATGGAATTTGTGTTTATTTATTTCTACTAGTAATGGCAGTGATCAGCGACTTATAGTGGGACTGCAACATTGTGGCGGACAAATCAGACACTAGGGGGTTGATTTACTAAAGCTGGAGAGTGCAAGAAATGACGAAGCTGTACATGCTAGCCAATCAGCTTCTAACCTCAGCTTGTTCAATCAAGCTTTGATAATAAATAAATAAATAGCTGCACCAAAATTTGCACTTTCAGACTTTAGTAAATCAACCCCTAAGTGACACTTTTAACACTTTTTTGGGGGGCCAGTGACACTACTACAGTGATCAAAGCTAAAAAATACGCACTGTCACTGTACTAATGACACTGGCAGGGAAGGTGTTAACATCAGGGAGGATCAAAGAGTTAAATGTGTTTCTAGGAAGTGCTTGCTAAGGCTGGGTTCACACCTATGCGAATTGGATGCGGCTTAAACATTGTTTTCAAGGTGTCCGGTTCATATATGTGTGGTGCATTCGCACTCCGCATTGCACAGAAAATGTGTGCATTTTCTGTGCAATTTGGTGCGAATTCTCAGCCCGCTGTGTTCAATGGGAGCGCATCTAAGACGGAGATGCACTCCGCACTGAACGGGGATATTGTCCCCTTCTTATGGCCCCTCCCACCCCCCGCAGCTACTGCGCTGTGAGAATGGACAGGAGCCCTCTAACGCCGGCTCCTCCCCCTCTCGGCAGCAGACAGGCTGGTGTGAATCCAGCCTAACTGTGTGGGGAGTGTTTAAAGAATAATTGAATCTTCAGTTTAACCACTTGCCGACCGCCAACCGCAGTTTTACAGCAGCAAGATGGTTTGATATTGCAAACCACCGTCAATAAGGTAGCTGCGATCCAGGCGCGGGCACTACAGGACCGATCACTCTACAGGGCCAGGCCAATGATATTTGGCCTGGCCCTTCCGTTCAGTCCTGGCCAATGATGGGGCTCCTTTGTCTCTGTAATGTAAACAGAGGCAGAGGAAGTGAGCTCATCTTCCTCACTGAAGCCCTTTTCAGTTTCGGCAAGGAAGAAGGAGCTTCTAAACGTGCGTTGCACAACACTACACTGACACCAGGACACATGGGCATGCTTTTAACCCCTTTATAGCGCCCTGATCGCCCCCAGTTAACCCCTTCGGTGCTGTCACCCCCTGTCAGTGTCATATAGTGCAGTGATCTGATATTTACCGATCGCTGTACTTGTGACACTAAATCAGTATTCGGGTAGGTTAGTAGTAGGCCTAGGTAGGTGTAAATCCCCCTTGTCCCCCAATAAAGTTTATAACCCCTTGCTTGCCCGCTGTCACCTGTGATCACCGTAGAAGTGTCATGGGTGACGCTAGCTAGATAGTTTTTTTTGTCCCCATCAGATTACCCGCCCTATATTTTGTATACCTTTTTATAGGTTTTAACCCCGATCGCCTGGCAGTGACCCCAGTTAAGTTTTAGCATGTGTTAGGGTCAGCGTAAACACCAGGCAGTGCCAGTTAGGTACTCTGACACGCACACACCCACATTAGATAGGTGTTAGATATCTGATCATATCAATATCTGCGATCTGATCAGATCTATATTAGCGTCCCCACTAGTTTAGTATCCTAAAAAACGCAGCGCTAGCGGGAGCAGCCTAGATACCTGCTAGCAATTGCGTTTAGCCCCTTCGCCTAGCCCACTCAAGTGCAGGATCAATAGATCTCTGACACTTACCAAACACAACACACATATCTGCAGTGTTCGCAGAGATCACGCCCGATCCCTGCAAAATCTGACAGTGAATTTGGTAGCGTTTAAAATAGGCTCTGACAACCAGTTGCGCTTTTTTGACTGAGTCACGCTAATGTATGTATCAAATTTAGAAAGTCCAAAATGTCTGGTCGCACGTACACTAGCGAAGAGGCCTACACTATGCTGAATATGACAGACAAGAGCAATGGGGAAGTTCCATTGTCAGAATTGGGCTCAGCATATGAACCAGTAGACAGCAGCGGCACCCTGACAGATAGCTCTGATGGAGTTGTGGTCCCTGCTAGGGTCAGGCATACCAGATCCCATTCTGCTGTCGCAGAAGTGCAAGAACCACAGGGCTCTCGTATGGAGCAGAGAGCCAGTACTAGTGCCGCTACTTGTTCTGGTGAACTGGCAAGCACCAGCGGCCTAGTACACCCTGGATGTAGACGAACCATCACTGTAGTATCACGTGGTGACGTGGTGAGCCCCATAAGTGCAGTTCAAGCTGGTGTGGCTAGCACGAGTAATGTCCCACAGCCACAAAGAAGAAGAACATAGGCCCACAGAACCCATAGTGTCCTTCCTGACATGCAAACCCTGATTGGCAACCCACCATTGATGCAGCGCCCGTACTTCCTCCATTCACTGGCCAACCCGGAATCAATGTGAATAGAGTTGATTTTATGGCCATCGATTTTTATGTACTGTATTTCACGGAAGATCTCTATAGATCTATAGTGGACCAAAGCAATTTATATGCTGGTCAATGCATCCCCACTAATCCCCATTTGACACTTGCCAGAGACTGTAAACCAATCATGGTTCCAGAATTTAAGACCTTTCTGGGCCTTTCCTTCCTCATGGGCATAAGTAAAAAAGAGTTGCGGGCATATTGGTCCACTGACCCAATTCACCATATGCCCGTGTTCTCTGCTTGCATGTCCAGGGCATGATAAGAGCAGATTTTGCGGTTCATGCACTTCAGTGACAATGAACTCAGTCGTCCACGGGGCGACCCTGAATTTGACCGGCTCTCCAAAATTCGGCCCCTCATAAACCACTTCAACACCAAGTTCACCGCACTTTTTATTCCCAACCAAGTTGTGTGCGTGGATGAGTCCCTGGTTAAATTTTCTGGGCGTCTTGCTTTCAAACAGTACGTCCCCAGCAAGCGTGCCAGATACGGGGTCAAGTTGTATAAGCTTTGTGACAGGGCCACAGGCTGTACATGTAGCTTCATGGTTTATGAGGGCAAAGATAGTCACGTAGACCCGTAAAGATGCCCAAACAATATTACACGAGCATGCCAATTTTTAGTCACTTTTTTGATCATCAGATTGGCGCATGTGGCACCATGCAACCTAATCACCATTCATAAAGCAGCAACTCCAGCGCTGTAGGTGGTGATTTCACTACCACAGTTAAAAAAAGAGCAAATATACCGGAGCATAGGGGCAGTGGGTGGAAATTGGGGCAGATTGCCCCTATGCTCCGGTATATTTTTTTTAAAAAAGTGGCTATGCCTACCATTAGAAGTGGGTGGATGAAGGGAGATTTTCTAATGGTGGGCATAGCCACCAATTTTTTTTTTTTTTTTCATTTCACCCACAGGCTGCATGAAAAAAAGAACATTACAATATATGCCCAACAAGGACCAGCAAAATATTAGTATGTTGCTGGTCTTCTCAGGCTCTCCTGTTCCACTGGGGAACATGAGAATGCAGCTGGTGGTTCCGCCAGCTGACCATAGAGCTGATCGAAGACTAGAATGGCTATAATCATCTCTATGGCCTAAAAAAACAGAGGCTACAAGCATTTTGTGACTTCAGTTTTGACGTATATAAACCGCGCCATTGGGAAATTGGGGAAGCATCTTATCACAACGATTTTGGTGGGGTCATATGCTTTAGGGGCCGAGGAAAGATCTAGAGTCTAGTAGACCCCATATTAAAAAAAAAAAATATGCAACAATACCCATTTTTATCATAGGATATTTAAAATCCCTGTAATAAAAATAAAAATGATAAAAAAAATGAAAGGGACAGTGTAAAAATAAAATAAAAATCATAATGAATAATTAAAAAAAAATGCCCACCCATGCACGCGCGCAAAGTTGGATGCAAGCATCAGTCTCGTGTCGTATGTAAACAACAATTTCACCATGCATGTGAGGTATTACCACGAACGTCAGATTGAGGGCAGTAATTATAGCAGTAGACTTCCTCTGCAGATCTAAAGTGGTAACCTGTAAAGGCTTTTAAAAATGTATACAGTTTGTCGTCACTTTGCAGGTGTGTGTCATTTTTAAAGCATGTCATATTTGGTGTCTATGCACTCGGCATGAGATCATCTTTTATACTTCATCAAATATTTGGGCAAAATAGTGTGTTTTTGTGCATTAAAATTTTTAAAAAAATGTTTTTTCCCCCAAAAATTGCGTTTGAAAAATCGCTGCGCAAATACTTTGTGAAAAAAAAAAATTGTAACACCCACTATTTTAATCTGTAGGGCCTCTGCTTTAAAAATATATATGTTTGGGGATTCAAAGTAATTTTCTAGCAAAAAAAGTATTTTTTCATGTAAACAAAGTGTCAGAAAAGACTTATGCCCCGTACACACGGGACGACGATCGCACGTACGACCGTGTTGAATCGTACGTTGACGGTCGTATGTAGCCCACTGACATGCACACGACGGTCGTGTGTACAACGTATGACCGGTCGAACGTGATGACGCGAACGCGCGTATAAAGAGGAAGTGCTGGTATCATTGCGCCACCCTTTGGGCTCCTTCATCTAATCTCGTGTTAGTTGAAGTTTGGTGTGACGATCTTTTAATGAAACTTAGGGGTTTGTATATATAAAAATTTCGTCTCCGGGATGTCTAATTTTATCACCCACAATGTTAAAAAAAAAAAGTGTTTCATAAACGCGTCGCTAAAAAGTTTGCGTTAAAAACCCCCTTTTTTGTAAAAAAATTTTTAAAATTACGTGTTTTTGTGTGATAAAACGGGTTTATAAACTACTTCATATTTTCTACTAGAGTACGGCTCACGTATCTGTGGTTTATACTGTACGAAATTTTTACTGTGTGTGGACGTTTCACTGCTGTTTGACATATGTAAAAATT